>JARHVA010000009.1:12027500-12627500 GCA_037957365.1 Torreya grandis | reverse complement strand
GAATGCAAATTTGCTCATGAGACTTGGGTAAATCTTGAAAATATTTATAAAGGTGATGGAAAGGTTCAACAAACTAAGCTCCAAACTTCCAGAAGATAGTTTGAGAGTTTGAAGATGGAAGAAGAATAAAACATAACAAGTTATCTTTCACAGGTTGATCAAATAGTTTATCAGATTCAAGGCCTTAGAGAAAAGTTAGATGAATCAATAGTGGTACAAAAGGTTTTGAGATCTCTACCAATGAGATATGATGTAAATGTTTTGGCAATTGACGAGATGAAGGATCTAGCCAAGCTAAAGATGGATGAACTACATGGTATTTTTACGACATATGAGATGTGGACTGAAAAAGAGAAAATCTCAAAGAGAGAAGCTAATTTCAAGACATCAAAGAAATACAAGGCTAAGATTCAAGAATCAAGTGATATCTCTAGCAATGAGAAAGATGACAATGGATCTCTATTCATCTGCAAGTCAAAAAAGGGCACAGGTAAATATCAAGGAAAATTGTCATTTAAATGTTTTAAATGTGATAAGATTGGACATTTTGTAGTTAAGTGCCCATATAAGAATAATGGTGACAATGAAGAAGGAAAGTATACATACAAGAAGAACTTCAAAGGTAGATTCAAGAAGGCATTTGAGAATAAAAGTTTATATTCTAAAGATCATAGCTCAATTGAAGATAGTGGAGTCAGTGACTCAGATGAAGAAAAGTTTCTATTCATGACCATACATGAAGATGCCTCCACAAGCAAAAGTATATATGATCAAGAAGAAGAACATGATGAATTTGAGGTGAATATAGAAGGATAACTCATTTGTGCTTTAGAATAATTAAAATCTCTTGAGAAGAAGAATCGAATATTGAAGCTCTAGATCAAGAAAAATGAAAAAGAGTCAAAGAAAATAATTGAAGATCTAAAAGTACACATTGAAAAAGCCAAAAAGATTGAAGAAGATCTAACATCTCAATTGTAAAAAGTAAGTGAAGAATGTGAAAGGTATGTTGTTGAAATTACCTCTTTAAAAGAAGATATCAAGAACACCAATAAAGTAGTCAATGATAGAGCAGCAAATGATTCAAAATTTGAGAGTATAACTAACATGTTGAATAAGATATTAGAAAGTAAAAAATAAGTATTAGATAAGATAGGTATCATATTTCAAAAGAAAAAGAGTTATGCTGAATCTCTTATAAAAGAGGAAATAAAAAGGGAAGAAGTTAAGAATGCAGATGACAAATCAAATAAAGAAGGCTGGAAGGAACAAAGCTACAAAAGACAACCAGGTCAAGGATACACAAATAAAAATATGTTCTATTTTCATACTTACTATTTTTATTATAATGGTTATATTCATAAGAAAATAAACTGTCAGAAAAGAACTAACAATTTTAGAAACAAGGAGAAGGAAACTCATGCAGAGTCAAGCAGAAGCCATAATTCTTTTGCTCCTTTATCATGCTTTGATGAAGAGGCCATAGTATGTTACAAGTGAAATAATTTTAGACACATAGCTTGGTATTATAGAAACATGTTTGAGTCAGTCAAGAAGGACCAAATTTTCAAGGCTCCATTCATCAATAAAAAAATTCTGGCAAGTTCATAGCAGAAGAAACAACCTGAAAAGTCTATGTTAGTCCAAATAGCTTTGCATGCGAGAAATGAAGAAAAGCCATGGTTCATTGATAACAGATGTTTGAGGCATATGATAAGAGATAAGAGCAAGTTCATAACTCTATATAATATTAATGGTGTCACAATGAAATATAGAGACAATACCACTTCCAGATTAGCTAGAAAAGGTACATTAAGTTTGAATAATCGTAAAACTAAGACTAAAAATGTTCTGTATGTAGAAGGTATTAAGCATAATCTGTTGAGTGTAAGTCAAATGTGTGATCAGAGACACACACTAAAGTTTTATGTAGAAGGTTGTGAAATTAGGAGAAAAGATTCAGATGTGTTGATTGCATATGCTCAGAGGATAGGCAATAATTTATATATGTTATCAAATATCAAAGGTCAAAGATGTTTGAGTCAAATTGAGGAAAGTTAGCTATGGCACAAGAAAATGGGACACATAAATTTTCACAATCTTGTCAACATCAGCAAGAAGCAAGTAATTAGAAATCTTCCAAAGATTATAAAGCCCTCCAACACATTTTGTGAACCTTATTAGCATGAGAATCAGGCTAGAAGATAGTTCAAGACAAAATAATACTCATCTACTTAGATGTTAGAGCTTGTTCACATTGATCTATGTGGACCTATGAGAACTAAAAGTACTCAAGGTGAGAAATACTTCATGTTGGTTATTGATGATTTTACACGTATGACTTGGGTGATGTTTTTGAAAAAAAAGTTAGAAGCTTTCAACCACTTCAAATCATTCAAAGCTTTAGTTGAGAATGAAACCAGTTTAAAGATTAAGTGCCTGAGATCAGATCGAGGAGAATTCATCTCAGATTAGTTTATTAAGTATTGTGAAGTCTATGGGATAAAGAGACATTATTCATTAGCTAGAAATCCATAGAAAAATGAAGTAGTTGAGTAGAAAAATAGAATAGTTCAGGGGATGGTGAAGATAATGCTAAATGAATCCAAGATACCAGATAAATATTAGAGAGAGGTAGTGAGTAAAATAGTGCATATCCATAATAGATCATTATTGAGAGTCAACAATTACAAAACACCCTATGATCTATGGAAAGACAAACCAACTTTAGTTGATTATTTTATAGTTTTTAGTAGTAGATGCTTCATAGGGAAAACCAATGAAAAACTAGGTAAGTTTGAATCTAGACCAAATGAAGGTATATTTCTTGGATATTCTTATAAAAGAAAATCTTATAAATGTTATAACAAAAGAACCAAGAAGATTTTTGAAAGTGAAAGTATTAGGATAGATGAATATGTAACACAAAGAGACAGTGATTCAGTAGACACTCCTTAAATCATTGAAGAAGAAGATTTTGAAGAATCAGCTGAAGATGAGAAGGAGAAAAAAGACACCAAAACCCCATCCAAATATGTCTAGATAAATTATAATGAAAGTGATATCATCAGGAACATAAATGAAGGAGTTCACACCATAAGAATGATGGTAAGTGAATATGAGCAAGTTAATTTTTCTCTGTTATCCAAAATTTAATCTAGAATTTTTTCAAAAGCTAGACATGATGAGCATTGGGTTAAGGAAATGGATGAAGAATTAAATCAAATAGAAAAAAATGATACTTGGGAATTAGTGCCTATACCAAAAGGTCAAAATGTGATAGGAACAAAATGGGTATATAAAAATAAGTTGAATGAAGATGGTGAAGTTACCAAGAATAAAGCAAGGTTAGTATGTAAAAGATATACTCAGATTGAGGTGATAGATTTTGAATAAACTTTTGCACCAGTAGCAAGGTTAAAGTCTATTAAAATGTTTCTTGCATATGTAGTGTTTAAGAATTTCAAAGTGTTTTAGATGAATGTCAATTTTTCTTTCCTGAATGAGAATCTAGAAGAGGAGGTATACATTGAGCATCCTAAGAGATTTCTTCTCTCAAATGATAGTATCTATGTATGCAGATTGAAGAAATCATTGTATGGATTGAAATAAGCTCCCAAAGATTGGTATGTAAATCTTGATAAGTACCTGCAAGATCAAGGTTTCAAGAGAGGTTTTGTTGATAGTAATCTCTACATAACAATAAAAGGTGAGCATCAATTGGTTGTTGTGGTATATGTTGATGACATAATATTTGGAGGTAACATTGAAAAGATGATAAAATAATTTTTTAATAATATGCAAAAAGAATTTGAGATATCTATGCTTGGAGAATTATCATTTTTCTTAGGGTTACAAATATTCTATTTAGATAAAGGAATTTTCATATCTCAAAGTAAATATGCCAAGAAAATGTTGAAAAAAATTGGTTTTGAGGATTTTTCACTAGTTGGCACACCAATGGGTACAAGAAACAAGGTGAGTAAGGATGAAGATTCACCTGTTATAGATCAATATTTATATCGATATATGATTGGTAGTCTTTTATATTTGATAGCATCGAGGCTAGACATCATGCATGCAGTACGCATAGTTTTGAGAAATCAAGTAGCTCTGAAGGAGAGTCATGTTTAGTTGGTGAAGAGAATATTCAAATGTGTCAAGGGGACATTGGATTATGAATTGTGGTATCCCATAGGTAGATATTTCACTTTGGTTTCTTATACAAATTTAAATCGGGTAGGTTGTTTAGATGATAGAAAGAGTACAAGTGAAGGAGATTTCTTCCTCAGTGATAGCTTAATATCATGGCTAAGCAATAAGCAAAACTCAATATCACTTTCTACAGTTGAAGCTGAATATATTGCAGCAATGTTGTGTTATACTCAAGTGTTTTAGATGAAACAAACTTTAGAAGACATCAAGGTAAAATATGATGAACCTATCTCTATTTTTGTTGACAACACAATTATTATTAATATTTCTGAGAGTCCAGTGATGAATTCAAGAACAAAACATATTCCTATTAGATATCACTTCTTGAGAGAGAATTTTGTAGATCAATAGCTTAAGTTGGAATATATCAATACTAAAGAATAGATTGTAGATATTTTCATGAAGCCACTACCGAAGGACACATTAGAGTATCTACGAGAGAAGTTGGGAGTAATTTATTTTACTTCCTTCCATTGAGGATCAACATCAATTGAGGGGGAACCAAGTGTTAGCTCTAGGATAGAAACCTTTCCATTGATGTTAAAGGGGGAGAAGAATAGGAATAGGTACATGAATAGGTACAAAATGCTATAGTAAGGGGGAGTTCTTGTATGTTTTTTAGATGGTAGTATGTGCAAGTTGGCATGTGTAGTACAGGTTTCAAGATGTGGTAGTTTCAATTTGAGGTTACCATCAATGACAAAGGTGGAGATTGTTGGAAATATTGTCATTGATGTCAAAGGTCTAGCATTGTTGGTGACAAAGGCCCCATAGCATTTATTGTCTAAAGGTGTTTTTAATGTTCATATTTTAGATAAATGTGTTTTTATTTATTTAATATTAATGAATATATTTTTGGTTGCATAAAGTAAAAAAGAGGGCCCATGAGGAAGTCAAAGGGTCACGAGGAAAAGACAAAAAAGGGAAAGGACACATTTTCCCATGAAGGGTTACCTTGAGGAATTTTAAGGCTCACCAAGTAAAGACAAAAGAGGAACGGTGATTTTACATGAAGAGTCACTTTAAGGAATTTAAAAGGTCACCAAGATAAAGACAAAAGGGGAAAGGATGCATTTGCTCATGAAGGGTCACCATGTGACTTTTCAAATGAAAGAATTCAAAGGGTCATGCAAGTTTGGCATCATTTTCTATGAGGAGTGAAGGGTCACAAAGGGTGAATGCCAAAAGTCATTTGGAAATCTATAAATAAAGGCTTGAAAAGCCATTTGTAATATGCAAGAGAGTGCATGGTTTGAAATTTTTTTATTGAAGAAAAGAGGAGAGAAGAGAAAGAGATATTTTAGTGTTATATCATTTATTGAGAGAGAAACATTGAGAGATAGTTGTGTTTTATACATAAGAGGAGTTGGTGCTCAAAAATATTTGCAAGGGGCTGGTGCTCCTATGGGTTTGTGCTCACAAATAGTTGTAATGTTGGTGCTCAGCAAAGGGGTTGGTGCTCCTAAAAGTTGGTGCTTGTGAACTTTGTAATTTGAGTTGGTGATCATTCATATATTTGATATTATTCTCCATGGTTTTTCCCACATTGGGTTTCCATGTAAAAATCTAGTGTCTCTCTCTCTCTCTCTCTCTTGTGTGGTGCATGTTATTGTTTTAGTTTTATTGCATATCTTGTATGTATGATTAAGTGGTTAAAGAAAATAAATCAGATTAAGTAAAAGATTTAAAAGATATATGATATACTTATTCACCCCCCTCCTCTTAGTATATTTCATGCTTAACAAAAGCAAAGTCTTTAGGAATAGAGTTGAATAAGTTGACTTAGTCTTTTAGATAGAAGATAGGATACAACACTAATTCGACTAGGTTGACTTAGTTGGTTGTAGGGTTGTAGTTTTGAAGACTGCTAACTTACACAAAATAGAAGTAAAAGGAAGTACTGAAATGACAAAGGAAGGAAAGAAAATAACCTTGGCATGTTTTAAGGTGATTAGGATTGAAAATTTTATGTTGAAGTGCCTTAAATGTTACTTTGAAATTTGGTAAACTAAGTTGACTAGTTCTACCCAGTTCTACAAAATCTTATGTGCTAAAGAATAAGATGACTAAGTCAACCTATTTGACCAGTTTATTGATATGGATGATGGTAGAGAGACTAAGATGATAATGTTGAATATTTGACTTTTTATTCTTATCTATAACTGAATAAGATCACTGTGTCAACATGTTTGATCTAGTAGCCTTTATCTGATGAAGACCTGCACAAAAAAAGTCATTTTGATGTGACTGTGTGTTAAACCTATGCACATAAAGTTAGTACTATACTAGATAGTTTGCTATAGTATCATAAATATAGAAAAATAATAAGATGATAAAAATTAAAGTGTGAAATAAAAATTACATTACTTAGACTAACGTTGGGTTCACCAAAATGTATGCAATGGGAAATACAACAGATCTATAAATTAATCCTAGATCAGAGAAGATAAATCCTACTTACACTTCCGATTGGAGCTAAATTATATAGTCAAGGTTATGAACAAGATGGATCTACTAGAACTGACCAAGGGATATCTTACCATAATAATATCACTAGGGAGGGTTCAAAATCCTCCAATCAAACAAAACTACACAGTAACCCTAACTAGGTCCTATGTTTTCATATTCACTAAAGTAATAACAAGTAAAACAAAAGTTTAATCTAGTGCTCACCAAAGCTTGTGGTACAAAGTGGGGGTAAGTAAACATAAGAGCAAACATGCATAAGATAATCCTAATTAATTTATGTATAGGTAAGACCCTAATTTATGGAGAGAGAAATATATTTAAAAACCATTACTTATGCTACCTCTATCTATTAAAGAGAGGATCAAAGTTAGAGATACTTACCTTGAAGATTAACCCATTGAGACTCAATCTCTCCCATAACCAAAGGCGTTTCACAAGAGGTTGTTTTGGTTTGTAAGGATAACCAATAAAGGCTAAAACATCCAAGACTTATCCACAAGACAAGAATATTATCCAAGTAGAAACCCTAAGCTAAGACTCCTCAAGTAGAATGGTAGAAGATCATATTCTAAATAAGTGAAAATGAATAATTAACTCTTGTTGTCTCTCTGAGAATGGAGAAATAGATGTGTTTATATTAGAGGATCTAACCCTAATCCCTTATAAAATTTTAGGTTGACAAGGTCAACCCAGTCGACCTAATATTGTAATTGACTAAAATAAATTAGGTCCAGACTAGCTCAACCAGGGGCCAACCTAGACCCTAATAAGTTTTATCAATAAGAGTACAAGGTCAATGGGTATGACTATGTTATGTAAACTATCAAAAAGGGGTTTTAGGTTAGGGAAAGGCTAATGCATGTGGTAAATGACTAGAGGAGAGTAAAAAATAGGAGGCAAAGCTTAGGGGAATGTTTTTAGGAATTGGTTGGATTTAAAACAAGTGTTAATAAGGGACAAAAATCTTGAAAAGCACCAATGGTTTGCCCACCCCTTTTCCAATGCACACCTTAAGGCATGCACTCAGAGAGATTGAGACTCGATGGGTTCTTGCAAGATAGAAAGCATAAATAATTGATAAAGTTTGAAAATATTATAAATATACACATGCCATGTTTGTTATGCTCATGCCTTAACTATTGATTTGTGCTTGGTCATATCATTACATTATTCACTCTATGTTAGTTATGTTTTCTTATACATGTTCATATATATAATTTGTCTCTTGCTTATTTTTGGTGTGCTTTGATTGTTTATTATATATATGTGGATTTATGCTTCATTTGTTTATGCCAAGTGCTTTCCTTGTTTAATTTATTTGTCATCCATGTTTTATTTTTTACACTTTGAGCATGACACAATTTTATCTATGATTCATGTGTTTTATAGCTTGTCTTTGTATCCTATATGTATTTATTACCTATTTTATAGCTTGTATTTATATCCTCTATGTATTTATTACCATGTGTTGGATATTTTTTCCTTATTTATTATGTGTGCTCTCTACTTTATTTGTTTAATTTGGGTGATATGTTTTCCTTGTTTTATTTTTTAAATTTATGTGTGGTATGCTTAATTTACGCTTAGTGTGCCTTTGTACTTATATTTTATAGTCTATATTATTATTATGTTAGTGCCATGTTACATATGATATTCAATTATCTTTATTTTCCATGATTCATAGTATGCAACTCATTATTTTCCTACTTTGCCACAATTCATATCATGCATTTATTGGGGCTTCAGTGCTTCAGTGATTACATTTTTCCATGGAGGAGAATATCATCACTATGTTTTTATATTTTTGGGGCATATATCCATTGAATTTATATTTTTTATATTTGTCACATGTGGGCCATATTACCCTTTTGATTCATTGATTAAATGTTATCCACTTATGACATATTATAGTTGTGCTTATACATATTACATTACAAGTGCATTTAGGGAAATTAATATATGATGCATAAATTTTAAAATACTATATCTATATACTAGACATAAATGATTTTTATTTCCTATATTACACATGGTGCATGTAACCCTTTATTTTGTGACATGTTCCTAAGGTTTAGATTGCATCTCAAAAGGGGACATATATGATGCAGAGGCATGATCATGAAAGGGTAATTTTTGTAAATTTAAGTAAATTTTGGTAATGTGTAGGTGTAGGTATCCTTTTTAGGTGATTTTATAAGTGTTTTAGTATTCAATATTTATAATTTTAGCCTCTAGAGCTTGTAATCAGTTATCCCACCAAAATTTGCCTATTTAAAATTTGAATTTCTAATGATCCTTTATAGTTTTTCTCATATTTCAAGGTGATATAATGGTATGATTCTTTATGTAGGGGAATAATTAGGGTCTTATCTAATTTATTAAAATTCTATTATGTATTAACTTGTGATTAGTCATGTAACTACTAAACCAATGCTAAAACCCAAGGTGAGTTGTTAAGTTGGTTATCCACGCTTGGAGGGAGTCTTGGGTTAGTTGAGAAAAGAAAGGAAAGTAATTATTATTATAAGGAGACATGAAAAGGAGTAAATATGCATAAATAAAATTTAATACCAATAAATACTATGTTTTTAATAAAAAATGAAATAAAATCTTCCAAAAATAGGGTTTTGGTAGGATTTTTATAGTGTTGTTCTATACATGTACACAAAAACTCAATAAAAGAACATCTTTATGAATTGAATGATTAAATTTAAATCATTTATGACATGTAAGTGGATGATATTATTAATTTTTAATCATATTTTTTTTGTCTTTAATAGTATTCATGCACAATATAGGTCTATAAACACAGTACAAAGGTTTACACAATCAAGAAAGGTGGTTGAACAGTCAAGAAAAGTTGTGTTCCATCATATTTTTGAAGTTAGTTTAATGATAAATCAATTGGAAGAGTAATATAAATTTCTTGATGGTATTTTAAAAACATAAATACTTCAATTTAGGTCTTATAATGTGAATTTTCATTGGATTTTCACTCTTGGCTTGTACACCAAAAACCTACAAATACAACTGAGAAAAGTCATTTTATTCATGTTTTTGAACTTGTTAAAATATTGAAATTTATTGAAAGGGTAAATATTTATTGGTAAGAACATATAAAAAATAAATAAGTGAAAAATAATCAATAAAATTCAAACTAGCCCTTTTTGAAGGCTCTCGGCCAGTGCATAGGCATGTAGACCTTAAAACTAGGGTTTCAAGACTAAATTTTATCTAAAATAAAAATAAAAATTTAGAATTTGATGAATTTTTTTATAAAGGTTGATTTAAATGTATTTTATATGATTAAATATGTTTCAATATTTTTTATTCTTTGTAGAAGGAGATATTCCAAAAACTTAGTCAACAGTTCTAATAGGAAAGGCTACAAGACCCTATTTTAGTATGCTTTGAATTTTTAAACAAATCCAGTGAAAGATAAATTTTAACGATTGAAATAGAAATAATTAAGTGTGATAAAGGTTTATAAATAAAAAATATTTCTTGTTTGATTTCAAATTACCATAAAAGGTTTAATAAGGCTTGTAGGCCTAGTTATCTACAAACCATGTTTTACAAATCTTGAAGTCTAAGACAAATACAAAGCTAAAGATAAGTTTGATAAGTTAGGATAAAATTATATGAATGTAATAAGGTATTTAAATCATAATAAATCATGATTTGAACTCAAATTGTGTTCAAATAATCTTATATCTAGTTTGTCTTATTCAAAAAAGTTTGGAAGTGAATTCTTCTTAACCCATTACTGTCTTTTTTGGTATCAGAGCCCAAAAGATACTTGAGAGAGAAAGGGTTTTGGTTGTCATAGAGTGAAATAAATAAGAATAAATTTTAGTAAATAAATAATAACAGGTTGTGAAATATAAACTTGTTGAAGAGAGTTGAAGAAAGTCTGCAACAAGTGGTGAAATAGATGCTTGCAAAAAAGTGTAAGGATGGCATTTAAAGGAAGAATATAATATCATTTAGAGAAGGCAACCATTAATAAAATTGATGTAGGCATTAAGTAATTTTAATACATGTTTAGATGAAATAGAACTTTCTCAGATAAGAGGAGTTAAATCAAGTAACATGAATGATAGAAAAGAGATCTTACAATAAATAGAGGAAGAAGCATAGCAAAAAGAAGAAGAAATAAAGTAGGTTGACGAGATTGAGGAACCTAAAGTAGAGTATGTATAAATGTAATATCTAAGTAAATTAGGTGATGATAATGCAATAATATAAGACAATACCAAAATGTTGATAATGAGTGAAAATGAGTTCTTACAATAGGTAAAAAAATAACAAACTAAGTGTATATTGCTTACCAAGCCAAGGATAGCTATTATAGAATCTAAGGTAACTAATTTGAAATTATAAATTTAGAATTTTCTTGATGAGTTTGTTAACATAATAATGGATGAGTTGCCAAGTGAGTTGTCATCTGCATAAACTAGTTTATAAAAAGAAGTTAATATGGAAGGAAATATGAAAAAAAATAGTTGTGAGAAATTCATGAATAAGAAAATAGACATGAAATAAGAGAGATGTTTCCAAGAAAGAGTTGATAAATATAATGAAAAAAGTATACGATGAGAATGCAATGAAATAATCAAAATTTCATATGGAGGAGAGTAAAGTGGCACTAAAATAACCATAATTTCACTTGGAAGAAGAAAAACTAAAGGTGCAAAGTGCAGAGATTGATTAGAATGTTCATCTTGGTGGACATGAGAATGAGATGAATGTTTTTATAAGGATGAGTTAAAAAAATTAGTTCAAGTGAAAATTTATGCACTTGATGAGAGAAATATTGTAAACTCTCCCTAGGTGGAAGAATAAAGAGATAAAAAACAATGCGGATAATAATGGAAATCAAAGGCATTATGGAGGAGTTAAATTATTTAACATGTTTATTTATTGTGCAGGTATAACAAAATAAAAGTTATTGGAAGGTCAAATATGCAAATAAATTGAAATTAGAGGTCCAACTGTAGATAAGGTAGAAGAAAGAAGAACCATACGTGGTTCAGTTCTAAATGTGTATATATATGAGAGACAAAGTGAAGAAGACATACAAGAAGAAGTCCATTTACGTCAACTAGAGTATTGAAGATCTCATGAGCAGGAGCTGATGAACAAATTTTGCTCTTTGGGAGTCTGATGTAGGTGCATGAGCATGAAATGGTATTTTTTTAAAATTTAAGTCAATTTTGGCAATTTGTAGGTTTAGGTAGCCTTGTTAGGTATTTTTGGAAGTGTGTCAGTTTTTAATCTTTGTAATTTTTGCCTCTAGAGCTTGTAATCAATTTTCCTACCAAAATTTGACTATTCAAAATTTGAATTTCTAATGATCCTTTATAGGTGTTTTATCATCTTTCAAGGTTATGTAATGGCATGATTATTTGTGTAGGGGAATGGAAAATTATATTAGGTCATGTCTTAAAATTAATGTTGACCATTTTTCCCCATAGGCCAAAATGGGTCAACCCCCTATAGTCAAAATCTTGTATAGGGACCTTTTATAATGTCATAGAGTTTGTTGCAGTTTTGTTGATGCCATTTACTATGCCATTCTAGTTTAATCACATTCTAGATTGGTCGCACTATCTTTTGGTGTCTTAAGGGTCAATTTTTGATCATATATGCAAGTAGCATATTTTCATGGTGTTGAACAGTTACAAGAGCAGGTCTAGAAAAGCCTAAGGTTGTACTTGGGAGATATCGCAACTTTTGGCCAAGTGTTAGAACATTCAGGATTCCTTCGGAGGAATTATCCACACAAAGCCTACATCAAAAGTACAAGGCATATTTCCCTTAGATAAATTGTTTCACTTTTTTGGCTAAGTGTTAATTCTTTCAGGAGTTTTGTTTCAGATCTTTTGCGCTGTCTTGGAAATTATTTCAAATAATTTGTCTGAAACAATAATCTCAAATGGCATTTATTTATGGAAAATGGACCCTAAAAAAGTCATAAAAGATATTTCTTTAAGAAGTGGACCTTTGAAAAAATCTTGAAGGGCATCTTTTTTCAAGCTAAGTGTCATATTTTTTTTGGGAGAATTATCTGCGTAATTTATTGAAGGTCAAATTCATTCGGTAAAAATGTTTGGTAAAATTTCTGAAGGCATGAATTATTTTGGAAAAAATGTTTGAAGCAAAAGACAAGGATTATTTCTTTTATAAAAATTGTCTGAATAATTTTCTTGAAGGGTCGTTCTATAGGAAGTGGTCCGATACACTTTTCCTAAAGGGCACTTTTTCAAATAAAGTGTCTCAAAACTTTTCCTGAAGGGTACATTTTCAAACAAAGTATCCCAAATGCTTTTCCCAAATGGTATTTTTCTTTGTCAAAAGGTCAAAAGCAAATTTTTTGAAGGTTATTTTCTTGGGAAAATGGACCAATACAAAAGCTTCAAAGGGCATTTTCAAAGGGCAAAGGGATATTTTGAGAACACTGAAGGGAAATTATAAGGCCACAATTATTTTGGGAGAATTGCCCCTTGACAATTTCCTCGAAGGTCAACTTCTTTTGAACATTTTATCTGATACACAAAGCTTGAAGACAAGGTTTTGAATGGAAGAATTAGTCTAGGATCTAATTTTGCTAGGATTTTAAGACACTTTGGGTTCACTTAAAGTGTAAATTATCATTTACTAAGGATAGGACCATATTTGTATATCCCCATAGGATGCCAATAATGCTTGGAATGGCTTAGAATTGCATGGGATCTAATTGGTTCTTCATTGTGTTCTTTGAGATACATGGGCCTGGTAACAAAAATCTTGAGTAAGCACTTTGATGACATCACCACTGCCACATGTGGATGAGTCAGGGAAAATTGATCATATGGGTTTGTTCACATTTGTGCCAAATTTATATGAGCCAAGTTTTAGGTCCTCCTCCAAAGTGTATTATCAAAATTTATGAAGATCCAAAGTTATCATCTCAACCAAATTATGCTATTTTTCCATACTTAACCATTTTTAAATAAGTTCCAACAAAGTTGAGTGAGCATCTTCACAAAGCTATATCTTACACATGAAGTAGTTGTAAGAGAAATTGGTCACATGGGTCTATTCATCTTGGTCCCTAGTTGCTACGTGATAAGATTCAGATCTTCCATTGAAGTGCAAATAAAGTTATATATGATCAAAGTTGGCTCCTTAGATTTCACTAAGTTTCCCATACTTAGCCAAATGAGCTCAATCGTCACCAAGATGTCACATAGGAGCCAATTGGACTAGCCAACTTGAGCACTTAATATGTTCACTTGGGAAGCTCCCAGGGCCAATGGATCAAATGGGTTGTTCCTTTTGACCTCAAGAACATCTCCTAAAATTTTGGTGCCTCCATGATTCTGACCCTTCAAGATATAAGCATTCAAAGTTGGTCAAAAGCATAAGATGTTCATGCAAATGTCAAAGTAAAGCTCGAGCAAAAATACATCTATGCTTAAATTTGATGGTATGTAGGATGTCACTTATGTTCTACGGGATGACAAATGATGGTCAGTGGGATGTAAAATTTAAAGATAGAGCAAGCCAAATCCTATTGAGCTTAAATTTGATAGTCACACGACTGTCAATGATAGTCATGCAAACATCATTTAATGGGACTGAGAACATCAATTTTAGGATCATGAACTAGTCATTAGCTTTCAAATGGTGGGTCTTGACATATCAATGATTAGCATTTGATCAAGCATTTATATCTAATGATGAGTGAAGGTCAAAGGGTCAACAAATATTAAAGGTGAATGTGTGCATAGTCTATTTGGACCCAATAGGAAAACCAATAGCCTTAGATTGATTTTCCATCTATAGTAGACCCATGACTCAAAGACCAATTTAAGCATAATCTAGTTAGACTAGAGCTAGCATTTCAAAATATGCCATGAGGGCATACAAGTGGACCCTAATAGTCTCATCTCTAGGACCAACTACATGAAAAGGACCCTCCTCTCCACTTTGGCACACATCAATAAACTCAACATGAGTGGTTTGGCATTAGGATAAAGCTCTAACAACTTGACCCTACTTTTGTAACCATCAAGGAACATCAATGGGGGAATATGTAACTATGCAACCACTCAAGGTGACCTACATAAATAAAGTGGTTTGAATGAGCATATTTTGTAGAGGTAGTTTTAACAGCATTTCAAATGGAGTTGTGGTCATTTGATTCATTTTCTCAGTGCCAAAATTCCTCTCTTGCTCCCCTTTTCTATAAATATAGCTCTTGAGCTATTGTAAAATAGTTCTACTCCATGTATGGTGAAGCCCTAATAGAATGACATCATATTTTACCTTTGAACATTAATGCAAATATGCTTTTCAGTTCTTGAACAATTTTATAAGTGTGCAAGTGATGTATGTGATGCAAAGTGATTATTCTCTATCCTTTCTTCCCTTATCCTTTCATGTTTGTGAAAGAATTTTTGTTCTAATAGGTTATATGAAGTGTTGTCAAGCATGTGGACATATGTTTTAAGTGTACAATGAGCCTTAGTGTTTGTAACTAGCCTATGATTCACTTACCTTGGATAGATCTCATACATGTCACCTCTATATTGAAATACTGGTGTTAAAGTCCATAGGACTTGGAAGTTAGTTTGTATGCCTTGTTTCTTAGTGTAGGAAGGTATGATGGTCATATGGAATACATCTTGGTGTATCACCCCCTTAGATTAGGTTTATTTCATGTAACTTATAACTCTTTTTCCATAGGCAAGAATTAGTATATGTGAAATCACTTAAAGATACAATTAGGGAGCTAGCCCTTAAAATCTAGAGGATCACTTCCACTATAGGTACACCCACATACCTAGAGGTGTTCCCATGTTGCCCAAATATAGAAGAAGATTGAACACCCTCTCGTAGGGTGATATATTTGGTGATAATAGTTTTGGCATGCTTGGTGGGACTAGGTCCAAGAGAGTGGAAATATTGTTGGTGTGTCTTTCCTCTATCAACTTTTGAAAGTAGACAATCTAGCATCAATAGTGACTCCAAATGACAACTTCTATTTGTAAGCAGTCTAGGTATCTTTAGTTGAAGTTTTGATCAATTTTTTTAATTTTTCCTTTGATATATGAGGTTAACATGAACAACCATGGTGAATATCCCTACCATGGACCTCCTTATCAGCCTTCTTATGAACCACAATATACCCCCCAATAGTCCGATCAAATAGGATATCAGTCCTATGAGCCATGGTAGCCCTATAATCATCCATTTTACCCATAGATAAACACCATGTTATTAGACAACCCTATGAGGAAGGATACCATGATACCTATGAATCTCATGAGTAATCCTATGAGTCTTGTCATGAGGAATAAGATGTTTCTATGGACTCTATGTCAAGGTATTACAAGGTAAGATATAGATTCTTGCAAACTAGAATGCAACAAAATGAAGTTGGTCTTAATCCCCATAATTAACCTCCTCCTCCTTCACTCTTTCCACTCTATATCAGGTTTTTGTTGGCATCCATACCAAAGTTACTAGATCTAGAAGATGAAATGAGTATATGGGATGATGAGTATGCTGTTTTTCCTAATATCCTCAAGGAATGGTTGAAAGGTGCTACCTAAGAACATATGCATAAGTTGGGGACATTTGAAGAAATAGAAGGGACTCAATTGGAAATCAAGGAAAAAATGGACTTAGAAAATGAGTGCCTTCAATGCTCAATAGATAGGCTGAGTATGTGGGAGGATAAAGAGTTTAAAAATGAACATGATACTATCGAAGAATTTTAAGAAAGCTACTGGCAAGATGTAACTCCTGCTTATGTAGATTCTTATTTTTCTAACAAGCCCAAGATGCTGCTTCTTTGTGATTTTACTAGTGATTTTCTCTTTCCTAAATCCAATGATAAGCCCTATCCTACGCCTCACACTCCATCCCTAATTTATCAGCCCCCTATCACATCTCATCTTTCCACTACATCTCATATTCCATTTCCTTCATATGAGTCCATCTTGGGAGAAACAAGTGAGGAGGAGAAATCCAAGTGAAGTCTAACGAAGAGGATGTCATGAGTGACTATGAGGAGGAAATCACCATAGGGAATCCCCTTGATGACCACAAGTGTAACTCTACCTTCTTGGAAGAAGAAAAGCACATTGAAGATCCTATCACAACTACTAGTGCATAATTTGATATGGAAGAGGAACATATTGAAGACTCTTTTGCAACTATCCATGAGGGAGGTGGCCAAGACTTGAAATGAGAGGCATTTGAAGAAGACTCCATGTCTAATATTGAAGCTATGGATGACCATCTCATAAATGAATTGGGGTGTACTATTAAGGAATAAGATCAAGTCACTCCTTAAGAAGTTGTAGTCCTAAGAGAGTCTTATGAGACCAAGATAAATGAAACAAATATTAAAGAAGACACTCATGAGGTGGGTGAAAATGACTTATGGCAAAAATCTAATTTCATAGGTCATGAGTTTGATTAGCTCGATAATGTTATTCCTCCTCTTAAGAAGTCTACATATGATTTGGATAATACCTCTAATAAGCATGTTGATGTTTGTCTCAATAAGCATGGAGAGAGGTCTCATGTTGTACATGAATAATAATTATGGAAAAGACCCAATGCCATATGCGAAGAGTTTGACAAGTTGGGTAAGTCTCCATTTTCTCCAAGATTTATATGTCTAGTGACAAGGTTTCTAATGATACTAATGATCATGTTGACAGGAATTACATCAAGCATAAATATGAAGGTCATTCTGTTGATCAAGAATCTAATATCATAGATCAATATGATGATGCTAGTGTCCAAGAAATAATAGGCATGGAAAGTTAAAGTAGGATAGAGGTTGAGGTTCCTCAAGAATAATTAATAGACCCACCTAGTATTGAGCCATATTCAAAGATATGTGAACATGAAGAAGAGAAGTTTGATGCTCATAAACATCAAGTGTGTTCTATCAATGATGATTAACAACTGTAAATGAAGCTCTTCAAAGAGCTTAAATATATCTAGCAAGTTGAGGGTCAAGTACACGAGAAGGTGGAGGAAATTTTTTCCATAGAAGACAATGAACAAGATTTGATGGACAATTTAGAGCTCCTTGATGAGCTTGAAGAGCTTGCAACTGAAGAGAAGCCCAAAATTATTAAAGATACTATGGAAACCAAAAAGGAAAGTCTTGTTCAACTTCCATTAGAGGTCATAGTTAAGGAACCATATGAAAAAGTTAAGATTGCTTAGATGCAAGAAGAGATCATTTCTATAGCCAGCCTATTTGGGGCTACTTGGTTCTCATTGAACATCATGCTAATGAAGTTATAAAACACCATGAAGAAGATAGAGGCATAAATGTCAAGGATCAAAAGGATAAATTTCTCATTTGACCCTTAATGTCATAATGTAAGAGAGGTTTCAAGATTCCCCTTTGATCCTGATGGAAGTTTTCATCTCGGGTTAGTTAGTGCTTAGGTTAGCTTATTTAGGTTTGTTTTTCCTTTCTCATTGTGTTGTGTCCTAATAAGTGATCTTGAAGCACATGTATGTTAATTTTCATGTGTGTTGCTTAATATTTATATTTCCTTGTGTTTTGTGTATTTTTCAAGGTAATTTATATGTCAAACCTGCTGTACATGGGACTCCATAGCATGACACCCCTAAGAATTGCTAAAGATGTTGACTATTTTTTCCCATAGACCAAAATGGGTCAACCCCCTATAGTCAAAATCTGGTATAGGGTATTTTTATAACATCATAGAGTATATTATAACTTTGTTGATGTCATTTCCTATGCCATTCTAGTTCAATCATAGTCTAGCTTGGTCCCAATGTCTTTTGGTGTCTTAAGGGTCAATGTTTGATCATATATGTAAGTAGCATATATTCATGGTGTTGAACATTTGCAAGAGTAGATCCAAAAATCCCTAAGGTTGCACATGGGAGATATCTCAACTTTTGGGCCAAGTGTTACAACATTCAGGATTCCTTCGGAGGAATTTTCCACACAAAGCCCACAAAAAAAGTAAAAGGCACATTTCCTTCAAAAAAATTGTTCCACTTTTTTGGCTAAATGTTAATTATTTTGAGAGTTTGTTTTGGGTCTTTTGGGCTAAATGTTCAGAATTTTTTCAGATAAATTGTCCAAAACAATAATCTCGAAGGGAATTTATTTGAGAAAATAGACCCTAAAAAAGTCCCAAAAGATATTTATTTGAGAAATTGACCTTTAAAAAAATCCTAAAGGGTATATTTTTTCAAGCTAAGTGTCATATTTCTTTCAAGAAAATTGTCTGAACAATTTTCCTGAAGGTCAAATTCCTTTGGGGAAAATGTTTGGCAAAAGTTTCGAAGGCATGAATTCTTTTGGATAAAATATTTGAAACAAAAGACAAGGGTTATTTCTTTTAGGAAAGTTGTCCTCATTCTATAGGAAGTGGTCTGATACACTTTTAATGAAGGTCACTTTTTCAAACAAAGTGTCCCAAACACTTTTCTTGAAGGGTACTTTTTAAAACAAAGTATCTCAAACACTTTTCTCGAAGGGTCTTTTTCTTCATCGAAAGGTCCAAAGCAAAATTTTTGAAGGTTATTTTCTCAAGAAAATAGATCAATGCAAAAAAATTTGAACAAAATTTTCAAAGGATATTTTCAAAGGGCAAAGGGATGTTTTGAGAAGGCTGAAGGGAAATTATAAGGCCAAAATTCTTTTGGGAGAATTGCCCCTCGATAATTTCCTTGAAGGTCAACTTCTTTAGAACATTTTGTATGATACACAAAACCTAAAGATAAGGTTTTGGATGGAAGATGTAGTCAAAGATCTCATTTTGTTCATAAGGCTTTTAAGACACTTTGGGTTTACTTAAATTGTAAATTTCCATTTTCTAAGGATAGGACCAGATTTGCATAGCCCCATGGGATGCTAAGAATGCTTGAAATGACTTAGAAGTGCATGGGATCCAATTGGTTCTTCATTGTGCTCTTTAAGATACTTGGGCCTAGTAACATAAATATTGAGTAAGAACTTTGATGAAATCACCATTACCATGTGTGGATGAGTTAGGGAAAATTGGTCGTATGGGTTTATTCACATTTGTGCCAAGTTTATATGTGCTAAGTTTTAGGCCCTTCACCAAAATGCAACAAAAATTATGGAAATCCAAAGTTGGCCTCTTAGCTAAATTCCACTATTTTTCCATACTTAGAAATTTTCAAAGAAGTTTTAGAAGAGTAGAGTGAGCATATTCACAAAGTTATATCTCATATGTGTGGTAGTTATAGGGAAAATTGGTCACATGGGTTTGTTCATCTTGGTCCCTAGTTGATACGTGATAATATTTAGATCTTTCACCAAAGTGAAAATGAAGTTATACATGATCAAAGTTGGCTTGTTAGTTAGATTTCACTAAGTTTCCCATACTTAGCCAAATGAGGTCAATCATCACTAGGACGTCACATAGGAGCATATTGGATAAGCCAACTTGAACACTTAATATCTTCACTTGGGAAGCTCTAGGGACTAGCATATCAAATGGGTTTATTCTTTTTGGCCTCAAAAACATCTCCTAATACTTTGTTGCCTCTATGATTCTTGCGCTTCAAGATATAAGCCTTTAAAGTTGGTTAAAAGCATAAGACATTTGTCCAAATATCAAAATAGAGCTCTGGCAAAAATACATCTGTGCTTAAATTTGACAGTCTATGGGATGTCACTTACATTCTATGGGATGACGAATGATGGTTGGTGGGATGTAAAATTTAAATATAGAGTAAGACAAATCCTATTAAGTTTAAATTTGATAGTTGCATGACCACCAATGATAGTCACATGAATGTCAATGATGTTCATACAAATGTCATTTGATGGGAACCAAAATTTCAATTTTAGGATCATGAACTAGCCATTGGATTTAAAATGGTGGGTCCTGACAGATCAATAGTTGACATTTGATCGAGCATTTAGATTTAATGATGAGTAAAGGTCAAAGGGTCAACGAATCTCAAAGGTGAATGTGTGCATGACAAGTGTTAGGGATGCATTCAATTGGTGGAGGATTGATGGTTCTTGGGAATTCATGTCGATTGAAATTGATAGAATGAGATGGTCAATGTGTTAGCAAGTTGAGTCAAATTTTGATGGCTAATCAGAACACAGGTGAGCCTAGGATATTTGATAGAGATTGAGAAGCCATTTTTGAGCACGAGCATCAAGGTTTTGCATGGTCATTTCTGTAACTATGTTTTCCATTATTTAAAGGACTTGTGCATTATTTATTTGGACCCAAAAGGAAAATGAATAGCCTTAGATTAGTTTTCCATCTATAGTATACCCATGAGTCAGAGACCGGTTTCAGCATGATCTAGTTGGACCAGAGCTAGCATTTTAAAGGATACCATGAGGGCCTACATGTGGACCCCAATAGTCTCATCTCTAGGACTAAATACATGAAAAATACCCTCCTCTCCACTTTGGCATGCATAAAAAAACCAATCATGAGTGTTTTGGCATCAGGACAAAGCTCTAACAACTTAGCTCCACTGTTATAACAGTCATGGAACATTAATGGGGGAATATGTAACTATGCAACCACTCAAGGTGACCTAGATTAATCAAGTGGTCTGCATGAGAATATCTTGTAGAGGTAGTTTTAATGACATTTAGAATGGATTTGTGATCATTTGATTCCTTTTCTCAGTGCCAAAATCCCTCTCTCTTGTTCCCCTTTTCTATAAATATAGCTCTTGAGCTATTGTAAAATAGTTCCACTCCATTTATGGTGAATCCCTACTAAAATGACATCATATTTTACCTTTGAACATTAATGCAAATATGATTTTTAGTTATTGAATAATTATCTGAGTTTTCAAGTGTTGTATGGTGATGCAAAGTGATTATTCTCTATCCTTTCTTCCCTTATCCTTTCATGTTTGTGCAAGAAATTCTATTCTAACAGGTCATATGAAGTGTTTTGAAGTATATGGGCCTATATTTTAAGTGTAAAATGAGCTTTAGTATTTAAAACTATCCTAGGATTCACTTACCTTAGATATCTCTTATACATCTCACCTCCATATTGAAATACTAATGTTAGAATCCATAGGACTTGGAAGTTAGTTTGTATGCCTTATTTCTTAGTGCAGGAAGGTATGATGGTCATATGGAATACATCTTGATATATCAACCCATTATAATAGGTTTATTTCTGGAAAATTTTAAATATTTTCCCATAGGAAATCATTATTATAGATTAAATCACTTCAAGATACATTCAGTGAGCTAACCCTTAAAATATAGAGGCTCACTTCGACTATAAGTACACCCACATACCTGGAAGTGTTCCCATGTTACCCAAATATGGAAGAGGATTGAACACCCTATCCTAGGGTAAAATATTTGGTGATAATAATTAAATTATGTATTAAATTTTGATTATTAATGTAAAGACTCGATCAATGCTAAAACCCAAGGTGAGTTGTTAAGTTGGTTATCCACATTTGGAGGGAGTCTTGGGTTAGTTGAGAAAAGAAAGGAAAGTAATTATTATTTTAAGGAGAGATGAAAAGGATTAAGTATTCATAAATACAAGTGAATACCAATAAATATTATTTTTTGAATAAAAAATAAATAAAAGCTTCCAAAAATAGGGTTTTGGTAGGGTTTTGACAGTGTTAATTTATACATGTACACAAAAACTCATTGAAATAATGTCTTTTTTAATTGAATCATTAAATTTAAATCCTTTATGACATGTAAGTGGATGATATTTTTAAATTTTAATCATATTTTTTGTCTTGAATATTATTCATACTCAATATAGGTCTAAAAACACAATACACAGGTTTACACAGTCAAGAAAGGTGGTTGAACAATTAAGAAAATTAGTGTTTCATCATCTTTTTGAAGTTGGTTTAATGTTAAATAAATTTTAAGAGTAATATAAATGTCTTGAGGGTATTTTAAAATCATAAATACTTCAATTTAAGTCTTATAATTTTAATTTTTATTGGATTTTCACTCTCATCCTTTACACAGTCTAAAAACCTACAAATACTGCTAAGAAAAGTCGTTTTCTTCATGTTTTTGAACTTTTTCAAAGATTAAAATTGATTTAAAGAGTAAAAAATGATTATTCAAACCATATACATGTGAAATAAGTGAAAAATAATTACTAAAATTCAAACTAGCCCTTTTTAAAGTCTCTTGGCCAGTATGCAGGCCTGTAGATCTTAAAGCCATGGTTTTAAGACTAAAACTTCTCTAAAATGAAAACAAACCCTTAGAATTTGATGAAATTTTTTATAAAGTTTTATTTTGATGTATTTTAAATGATTAAAATGGTTTTAATATTTTTACACCTTAACAGAAGGATATATTTTAAAAACTCAATCAACAGGGCTACTAGGAAAGGCTACAAGACTCTATTTTAGCATGTTATAAATTTTTAAGAAAATACAATGAAAATTATCAATTTCAAGAGTTAAAATATCACTAAGTGTGATTAATATTTATAAATCAAGCATATTCCTTTTTTGATTTAAAATTACCACAGAAAGGTTTGAGAAGGCTTGTAGACTTAGTTATCTACAAACCTTGTTTTGCAAATCTTGAAGTTTATGGCAAATACAAAGCTAAATATAATTTTGATAAGTTGGGATAACATTATATGAATGTAATAAGGTATTTAAAGTATAATAAATTGTTGTTTGAACTCAAATTATGTCCAAATAATCTTGTAGACCAGTTTTCCTTATTTAAAGAATTTTGAAAGTGAATTCTTCTTTACCCATCACCATCAATTTATTACATCCATTTTTATTTCCAAGTCCGTAGACATAGGATAATTCCATAATGTTTTTCTCCTCTATGTAAGGGAAATGAAAAATTGTTATTTTCGAGACATACCAAATACATGCCTCTTGTTCCCACCATGGGATATATTGAGGAAATTTCCTAAAGCTATTATCTTTTACATTATATCATATTGGTTTAGCCTTGATTTTGGTCACTAAAAGTTGTATCTATAAATAAATGTAAGATTTAGCAGAGGTTTTAAGACTTTGATTTATATAAGGACATTATTGTTTGACACATATTTAGAGATGTAGGGAACAAATATATGGGTGTGTACACACCCAAATTTTACATAGTGAAACATTTCATGATAGCTAATGATGATGCAAGGACCTTCATAAATAAAAAATTATTAGACCAAATTTCTCCCTTTTTATATCTTGTTGATTTATTATTTTTTTATTTTCTAAGTCTTTCATTCCAAATTTTAAATCTTCAAGTGGGATGATGAAACCACCACAATGTTTTAAGAAACTATCTTAGTGTTTTAAAAAACCACCCTAATGTTTCCTACCATTGCTACAAAAGTTATAAAAAATACCCTAAAAATTGCTCTAACCACCACTTGCATAAAGTGGTGATTTTGCCACCGTTGCATGTGATTTCAAACTCATTCTCAGGATGCATATTTTCATGAGTTTTGTATATCTAACTCATATTTTAATGTTTTTATACTGAACTTACCTTATTAATGTTCCAACATACTCTTAGTCATGTTCAAGTCAATTTAGATACCTCCAAGTTATCTCTAAAAATCTCTTAGTCAAGATTCAATTAACTCCTACATGCAACCTCTTATCCTTACTTACAAGTAACTACATTTTCCTTGATTTTTAGATCTAAAAAAATTAGATTAATATTTGAGTATATAGGTTTTAGAGAGCAACAAGTTGTATTCTATATCTTTTGAATAACTCAACCCAAGTTTCACATCAATCTTCTGATCTTCTATGCATATTGGAGGAAGAAACCCACAAACTTGTAACGAGATACTCTACTATTGGTGAGTAACAAACCATTGCTCAACTATATTATTCTTCAATTTTTTATTGTGCCTTCATATTATTTATGTTTATTCTTACCGGATAAATTTTGGGTCAATTATTGAGCAATATACATAGATTTAACAACTCGAAGATCAATTGATCTCACCAAATCTCTTCTTCTCCAACTATCTTGTACCTTAGATATGTTAGAGATTTTGAGTTTTCTATCTTGTTATTAATTTTTTATTATATTATATTAGTTTTCATTTAAAAATTAATACATAAAAACTTATAGAAGAATACTTTTCTCTCTTCTCCTTTGCATTGAAAAGTTATTCTATAATTCATAGTTGCATCCATACATAATAAATCTAAAAGAATAAAAAATTGCATGATATATTAGATATAGATAGTTAAAATTTTATTTAAATTACATAAAACAAAAAATTTTAGTTTTAACTTTTAGCACACACAATATTGCACACAAACAAACAAACAACTTCCATATACATTTGCATAAAATGTCCAAAAAAACCAGAAACATAATTTACATTTAGAATAAATTTATCTTCTTGCATGTAAGGAAAAGTAATCTAAAAAATAATTCATAACCATAAATTATAATTATGTATCAAATTTATTTTCATAAAAGGTTCATAATAATTTGAAAAATGAAAAAGCTTGCATTTATCTTTACACTCATAAACAAGATTTCAAAATTCAGAAATCGCATTACATACATACAAAATCTAAATTGTAAGTTTAGTTTCTATTTTCATATCTAGAATTTAAAACACATATTAGCATCTCATTTCATTCACATGAAAACAAAAACATTCATTCTAACAAAAATAGATATATTTCTACACTCTTTAAATTAGAAAATCAACAAAATCAACAATTGCATAGTTTATATTTAATTTTAATTTCATTAGAAATTGTACACATAAATTTTATTGAAAAAATAATATTTTAATTTATTTATTTTTAGTAATTTCACTTAAGGGAATTTTTAGTGGTGAATATTTGTTAATTCACGAATATTCCATTTTTTGAAATTTATTTTTGGTAATTTTTAGGGTCAATACATAGGTCTAGATCATCTAAAATTTATGAATGTAAATTATTTTAGGGGTTAGATTGCTAAATATTTATAATAATTTATTAGTTTACCATTTAATTCACTATATATATATATATATATATATATATATATATAGGCTACCATGGGTAACCATCAAAATATGCTTTCGGTAACCGCCTACGATATCAAATAAGCACACAACAACCACATGTAAGAAGCCAAAATAAAATGAAAAAACTTGCATTAGAACTGAAGGACTACAATTGAATGGTAGCATTTAAGATGTGAATGATAGAACCAAAAAAAAATGCTGAATGGTATAACCAAATGGTAGCACCAAATGGCAAAATCAGACAACAAGGCTGAACGATAGAATCAACGCTATGACAGAATGGAAAAATTGAATGATAGTATCCACACTATAACTAAATGATAGCACTAAATGGTAGTATCCACACTGCAACCAAATGACATAATTGAACTATTGTCTCCTTGCTCATCATGGCAACTAGTAGAAATAGTAAAAAGATAGGTTAATTATCAAGAAAATCAAGCACATTATCTTATTTTAAAGAGCTAATAAAAAATCCCACACAACCATAATGCACTCAAAATATAGGTATTTGTTACATTTTTAGTTTGTCTTGAATTTTATTTTAACTGTTCAATAATATCAAAATAATTTTACATGCAAAAATCCCCACGGATCATGATGGTATCTCAAAATAAATAATTAATTAGAATAACATGCCACCCCCTGAAGATTATATTGATGATGATATTACACTACTTTAAGATGTTCTTCTAGTTTTTGATGATAGATCATGACACTCAATTGGAAGAAGAGATTGTTGGTTCTCATCAAACACAAAGTTCAGCTAAAAAATCTACTTAAAAACTTTTACGAAGGAAGAGAATTAGATGGATAATTGGAAGGTCCTTTAAGGTAGGTTGAGCAATGAAATTTCCCTTCATTGAATAAGTAGAGCCTAAAAATGTTGATGATAATCTAATAGAATGAAGATGTAGAATATGTAGCTAAAAATTAGGAAAGAAACATAAAATGTAACTGAAGTTGGACACGATTGAGAATATTATGGAAAAATATATGTGACAATGAATCACCCAAATGGACAGATAAAAACAACATACAGGTGGAAAAATTTAGAAGAATGAATGCATGTAAGATATGCATGTGAGTATGAAAATGATAAGAAATGTCAAAAACATCTTATTGAGAAAGGGGGAATAATTGAAGCAAATTTTGAAAAAGTTATGCAATCTCATCTAAAGGCCAAATATATATAGTTCTCTACTATATAACACATTCTAAAAAAGAGTAGACCTATTTTTGATTTTTAGATTATTAGGTTTTATTTCAACATAATAGATTTCTTGATATTCCACAATCACATTGGTCAGATAACAATGCTTGGGAAATGGAAAAATGTCTAGCAATAGTTGAGAAGGAGGATTTGAAACAAAATATTCAAAATTCATTGTTTATCTCATTATCCATTGACGAGGTTACAACAATTGAAAACACATCCTTTGTTTGCATGCATGTTTATACTTTTGATAACTATTTAAGGCAACCTCATCTACTAGTAGTTCATAAAATGGTAGAAAATTCTAATGCTGAAAATCTTCACAAATTAGTTTTATCTAATTTGAAAGATAAAGTTGGGATAGATGATTATGTAATAGCTACAAAAATAATATAGTTGGGGATGATGATACATCAGTTACGTAGGGACATAAAAATGGTCTATGTGTTCGACTGCAAACAACAGTTACTCCATATATGATTCCAATTCATTACATGGATCATAAGATGAATCTTGCATATAAAATAATTAGTAAATTTGTTAATGTTGTAAAAGTGAAAGAGCTCATTCATGACTTTCATGCTTATATGTCAAGTAGTCCAAAAATATATTTAAAGTTCCAAAAATTTGCAATAGGAGTGACTGATGGTAAAAAACTGATGAAAGATGTTGATATAAGATGGATTTCTATGTATGAACCTGCATGCCAATTTTTTGAAGAATATCCATCATTAGTAGGTTTAAGTATAAATATCATAGATAAGTTGACAAGACAAAATATTTTTTGTACCATTTAATAGATTTAAAAACATTGCTGATATTATGTGGAATTCTCCCAATGTTGAAGGAAATGAATTGTTTAATGAAACATGCTCAGGAGAGATTCATTTATAATTTTGACTTCATACGGTTGAGAAAATGAGTATTTCAATCTCTAGATATACTATACAATTTGAATGAAAAGTTTTAGGTCCCTATTTTTAGTAGTTGGCAATGTTTGACATATTTTAGGAATCTTAAAATCTATTTAAAATTAGATATCAATGATCTTATTTGTGTCATCATTAATGGCAAGGAGATACTCATGGACACTATCTAGAGAAGACTTGATCTTGTAGAAGCCGAATCTGAAGAAATGTCTGTAACACATATTTTTTATGATATTGTTATATCTAAAATGCGAATGAAATTGAGTATAATTTTACAAAACTTATCAATAGAGACCAGATATATTTTTAATATAGATGATTTGTTAGAGGCCATGGTTATTATCAATCCCATATTTTGGAACAGTAATAACAGTCAAAAGTTGATTAACAATTTATTTCACAAATACATAGGTTCTCTTATTAAAATTTTTAGTAAATCTGTAGAGGTCAATGGATTTGAAATAAAAGGTATTTTTGGAAAGAATTTATTAACATCTCAGTCAACACATTTTGGAATTAAAATGTTTGAACAATATAGCCTTCTAAGCGAACCAACAAAAAATGGTGCAATTAAACGGATATGGAAATTTTTTTATCCTAGTAGCATTTTGTAGGAAAGCATTAGAAAATATTTTTTATTATATGATATTTTTAAAATAATAATTCTAGGCTCAGTGGAATATGAAAGAGTATTCAGTGCATTATCTTTTATTAAGTCAAAACCTCAAAACAAATTGAATAAAGATTTAGAAATCTATTTGAGATTGTATGTTTTGCGTTATGATGTGGACATGTTTCCTTATGAAAGAGCTCTAGCAACATGGAGTTATCTAACTAAAAAAAGAGGTGTTAGTAATATAGTGATAAATAGAGAGAATGTAAATAATGACATTGAATATGCCACTGACATAGTAGATGAAAATGTCCCTTGAGTTGAGTAGGTTTGTGTAGGGTTGTTTCAATTACCTGAGTATTAGTTGTATATTTATTGTAATTATCATATTCTAAATTTTAATTTCATATCATTTTTGATATTTTAAAACATTTCAAATACTAAATTCATTAAAATTATTGATAACATGGTCATTTGAAATATGTATTCCATTCATCATACAACTTTCCCTTTTATTTTATTAGTTCTTCAAAATTTCAAATGGGTCTTAATATTTTTTGTAATTTTCTAAGAATGTATTATTAAATACATTTTTTTATTACTTTTAAAATAACTTAAATTTGATATTGTAACACCATATTAAGAGTTTTAACCTTAAATTTTAGCTTAAAAATATGATTTTTGAAGTCAAATGCTGAGGAAATAGAACATGACAAGCCTATGAAACAACATGAACAAATTCAAAAGAAAAAAATTAAATTCATGACGATTCAAGTGTAGAACAAACCATAATAATTGCCTAAACTCTAAATCCATAATAACTACAAATTTTACATTATCTAAAACAATGATAATAATTGAACTATGATAGCACATCCAATTCAAATCTATGCTAGTCCCAATCCAAAGAAAAAAACAATTCCAGTCTACATCACTATGTTGTTTGAGCTACATCAACTGAAGAAATCGATCTTTGTAAATTCAAACTTACCATTGTCATTTAATTTTTTTTTCTTTAAAACATACCATTATCTTTTAAAATTTAATAAAGAGTTTACAATGTCAAACAATTCAAATTTAAATTCATGCTCACTCCAAATCCATAGAGAAAACAATTATAGTTCACATCACCATGTTCATTGAACTACATCAACATAGAATATGCATGTAAGATGATAAATGAACCATAATCATTAATCAGTAAAACAAGACTAATTAAAACTTAACAAACTGATCATTTCACGTCCAAACTTAAAATTGTCATTTAAAACATTGTTTTAAAAAACATAACATTGTCGTCAAATATAATAGAGTTTACAACATCAAAAAATATCATTTTTTTTTGTTTTTCATAAAGACACCTCACTGCTCAGCTACTTTGTAAATTCCAACATCCACATTTTTACCACCATATTTAGAAACCTCTGCCTCCACTTCCTCTGTGTCATGACTGTCATCCTTCAATATCTTTTCCCTTTCAAGATCCTCAACCGTAATATTAATAGAAGCAAAATTTTCCTTTTCTTCTTTCACAACATCTTCTATGAAAAGTAAACTTGGATTGACATATATTTTATGCTTTAATAAAGCATCAGGATTCTATCCTTGATTCTTAATTATTTTTTGAGTGTGTTGTTCTATTTATTTAATAGGACAAGCTTTTCTTTGAATTAAATGGTAGAATATAGTTTTTTTCATGGATTTTTCAAATGCACATTGAGGACCTCAGCTTCCTTTTTTAGCTTCTCATATTTTTCTTACAATTATAAAGAAAATCTAATTAGATATGAACTAAAATAATTATGACATGAAATTTGATAAAAATGATGATAGATTACCAAAGATTTTTCCTTCTCAACATTTGAAATTACAAGGTTGATGTCTTTTGCCCATTTATTAAAATATGCTTGGGCTTCTGCATTCAAATTCTCCAACTTGTTTAGCATAATTATCAAATCTACTGAGGTATTGTCAATGATGTCTCAAATGTGTCTAAAAGTGTTCATGAGGTGTCAAGTATGCTGGTAGGTCAATGAGAAAGTGTGCGTTAGTGATCATGCATGGGCCTTGTAGTGTTTGCTTGGTTAGGAAAGATGATGGATCTTGATGATGTGTTGACCATGTTTGAGAGTCATATGGGGTGTAAAGAGTGATTTTGTACCTTTTAAATTGAAAAGAATCCATATTATTAGTCTTATGAAGGTCTAGGTTATCCTATTCATCTTGGTAGAGTTTTCTAAGTAAACAAATTAATGACATCAACATTCACACATGTGAAGGTGTCAGAAGAAAGTGGTCACATGGGTCTATTTAATTTTGTGTCTAGAACGTATGTTTAAAATTGAAGACCTTGGTATGATGTATATCAAAAGTTATGATAGTGAAAAGTTTCTCTTCCACACTAATTTCATCATTTTAAATAGTCAAAATTGCATTTTTTAGTGATTGTTGGAATTCAAATATTTGAATTTACAAAGTAAAACTAGTCTGCAATGCTTTGCCTATAAATTTTGATGATGGAATAAAAATAAAAGTGGTATATAACTTCAAGGGAAATCCATGAAAATTGATTTGGAGGTTTGACTAATCATATAATTGCATTTATTATGGTTCAAATTTGACTTAGGGTTTGACTTTCTTCTGTAAGTGACCCAAGAAGGATGTTTGAGTTTTTCTTGATGGTATTTGGATGTTTCATCATGAATTATCTATTGGAGAATGTATTAGACTCCATAAATATCATATATATGAATTTTGGAGGTTTTAACAATCCATATTCAATATGAACCATTGTTTGGAAGTTAACTATCTATTTGTTCATGATGTTTTCATGTACAAGGCAAATGATTGATAGGTTTTGCACATGCAGATGTGTGTAGTGATAAATGTAATCACTTGAGGATGTATTAGGGGTCATGTGTCATGTGAATATGTGCTTTAAAGTGGTCTTGTGTTTCTATTTTTGCTCAGTGAGGTGTTAAAAGAATGAATAGGTCTCCATGGACCTAAAAGGGCTAATTAGACCTAATTGCAAGGTATTGATGCTTAAGGGTGATCCATCAAAACTATGTTTGACCTATGAAGGTGGTGTTGATATTTTTTCTAAGTGGGATAGAATCCTTAAGGGTTAATGAATATCTTGTGGCTGACTAAGAAGGTGGTGATCATGTAGACTCTATAAAGAATAAGATCAAAGATGAAGGTTTCTAGAGTGAAAGTGAAAATAAAATAAAAGTGTGAGTAAGCTTGGTCGATTGGTTGAAGAGAAAAGTAGTGTGAGGTATATGTGTATGACCTAGTGGTCATGTTTCTTATGTTGTAATAGTGTTTTATAGGGTTGATGATTGAGGATGAATGAAAAGGTATAGAGTGATCCAAAAGGTTATTTTGAATGCATTTCCTGTGTGTGAAGGCTTGAGAAAGTGTGAAGGGTTGAAGAGAGTTTTTATTCACTATTTATCCATCAGATTGAAAGGAAATAAAATTTATGGTCGTGTTAATATCAGAAGGTGTTGTGTGGGTGCTCAACATCTAGGGTGAGTGGGTGATTGTCCATGCTTAGGGATTGGTGTTCCTTGTGAAGTGGGTGTTTCACTAAAGTATCTTTTTTGTGATCTATTATAAGATTATAATCAACATGTTTTCAATCTTGAGAGTGGGGTTCATCCCCCATGAGGGTTTCCCACATAATTCATGTGTTATGTGCTTTGATCTTGCATGTTTTTCTTTGTTCATTTAAATGAATGGTTTATATGCTTCGTGAATGCTTATGTTTAATGGTTAAGAGTTTGAAGGATTGTAATTAAAGTCAATTTATTTACATCACTGATTCACCCCCCTCTTAGTGTACCTCTAACAATTAGTATTAGATCCACACATTCTTTGCAAGTTTAACCACTTGAAGGTGATCAAAGGTACAATGGGTGGTCATAAAATGCAAGGTGGTTTATCTACTAAGAAAGTACCACTATTCAATGGATCCAACTATGATTTTTGGACTGCAAGGATGAAAACCTACATAATGTCTCTAGGTTTTGACATTTGAAAATCTATTATGGATGGGTATTCTACACTCCATACTCCTCCAACTAGTGAAATTGATAAGAAGTTGAGTGAGAACAATTCTAAATCTATGAATGCTATCATTTATGGCATATCAGAGGCTGAGTTTACTCAAGTAATCCATTTCAAGTCTACTAAATAAATTTGGGACAAATTGCAGATCATCTATGAAGGGGATTCAAAGGTTAAGTTGGTTAAATTATAGAACTACCAAAGGCAATTTGAGGGACTCAAAATCAAGGAAGAAGATATTGTGGCATCCTATATTCCAAGGGTTGATGAGGTGGTGAACATGATCTGAGGACTTGGAGAGGAGATTGAATAAGATACTTTAGTATAAAAAGTATTAAGGTCTCTCACCCTCAAGTTTGATTCAAAAAAAATTTTGTAGAAGAAAGTCATGATCTCACCAAGATGAAGATTGATGAATTGCATGGAATTCATACTAACTATGAGATGAGAGTCAATGAGGACAAACCACCAAAGAAGGAAGTAGCCTTCAAGGTGATCAAGAAGATAAAAGGCAAGAAGATCATGTTAAGTCTTGAAGACTTTGATCTTAGTGAAGATCAACTTGAAACCATGATTTTAAGAAAATTGAATGTAGGATCAAGTAAATATGATGGGAAGATTAATTTTAAATGTTTTTCATGTGGTAAAGTTTGTCATTTTGCATCTAAGTGCCTAGATAGAGGCAAGTCTAAATATAAGGAAGCTCATAAGGAATCTCATGAGGATGAACACAAGAAATCTGAGGGTCCTAGAAAGTATAGAAATTTATTCAATAGGAGAAATGACAAGGAGTCATGCAAAGGTAGTAACAGTCTTTACCATGAAGAAGATAGTAACTCATCTATTGAAGAAGAAGGAAATACATCAGATAGTGATGATTCATCTCATGATTAGAACAATGAGACAATATTCATGTCTTTTGAGGATGATGAAGGTGAATGTTCTTTAGGCAGAGATGTCTTTGGTGGAAGTAGCTCAGAGGAAGAAGATGAAAAAGTCACTCTCGAAGATAGCTATCTGAATACCTTGAAATAATTGAAGCTTATACAAGTCAAAAAAAGAAAGCAATCATCCTTGATCAAGACCTATGAGCAAAAAATTGGCTTCTTTGAAGAAAGGTTAAGAAAAGTCAAAGAGCATGGTGAGATCACTCAACATCTTAAAACTCAGGTTTGTACCCTTATTGAAGAGTTAAAGAGTAAGGATGAAGAATGTGTCAAATATAAATAAGAGATGGAGTCTTTGTAGATCAAAGTAGATCAAGCTATGAGCAAGTTTGAAACATATAAAAAATTTGAGATAAGTATAGTTGATATTAATAACCTATTGAACAATCAAAAGGTCTCAAATGACAAATCAAGCTTAGGGTTCCATGAAGATGTTTGAAAGGATAAGAAGATTGATAAGACAATGATGATAGATAAGAAGACTAATCATGTTAAGGAGAGTGCTAGTAAAGACAAGAAGAATGTCAATATGAATAAGAAGGACAACATAAAAAGTTACAAAAGTTCGAATCAAATCAACTAACCCAATGCACTAAGTTATGATAACTCTTTTAATGGTTACTATTATTCTTATCATCAGTTTGGTTATAGGATCATTGATTGAAAAATAAAACATCCTAGTTAGAGATTTGCATAGAATTATGACAAAGATAATGAAAAGCATAAATAATATCATCACTCAAGATAGTCAACTGATCTACAAGGAAAACATGACATTTTCTACTACAAGTATCAAAGGATTGGTCATATTACAAGGTCTTGTAATGCATTCATCAGGAAATCAAATGACTAGGTGTGTGAATAGGATAATGAAACTTCAAGGAGTCATCATGTAGCCCATACACAAGGTATGTATAGTCATAGAAACTTAATTTGTTTCAAATGTCAAGAGAGAGGTCACATAGCGAGGTTCTGTAGGAATGGTCAAAATTCTACTTCAAAGAATGTCAATCCTAACATGAAGAAAATGAGCCATAATGGATGGAGACCCAAAGAGGTGAATGAAAAATAGGTTCAAAATGGATTATTTATCATGACATAATAGGGGACAAGTTCAAGTGTCAAAGAACAAGTCTTATCTGCCTAAGTAGATAAAATAATCAAGCAAGATTCCAAGTCTAAAGGAAATAATGAAGTAAAGGACTCATTTAAAGTCAATTTGATGATGAGGTAGGGATGCAAGCCAAATGAGAGCATGGAGATGTGGGATTATCTTAATTTTTGTGAAATTTAGTCTCTCTCTGACAAGTGGGTGTCTCTACCTATGCTTCTTAGGAGACATCTTTCATATGTAGAACCAAGTGTGTGTGCTCTAGGTGATGTACAGGCTATAATCAATATAGAGGTACAAAGAGTTATTCATTAGTCTTTAAGACCAATGCCTCTATGGTATAAAATTGATGATATTATGTTTTCAAGCCTTATATTGATAATAGAAGGTCATTTTTTAAGGGGGAGGAACAAGTTCATGAGCTTGCTCCCAAGGTTAGTGATGAACAGATTCAAGAAATCTATTTAGGGACATTGGTCCTAAAGGCAAGTTTTAGTCAATCTTTGAAGCATGGTTTAGTTGATCAAATCATGAAGAATGAAGGTAATATTAATTTTGAGTGTGTTGAGGACTTGTCCAAGTGTATTCCATGGGTTCATGTGTGATAAGTTGGTCAAAAGAACCATTCATGACCATTTATTTAGTTTGACCATTTTGCTCAGTGTTCACTACATAGTGAGAGATCATCATGGAAATTTGGTGTTTTTTGAGTTATATAAAGCTAACCAAGGGTTGAGACCAATTGGATTTAATGTGTCCAAATTTAAAAGGTGCATTAAAGGTGTGATATTGGTCACATGATCAATTGAAGGTGTTTGACATAGTGACATGGGTATACATAGGGTCTGTAAGCATAATCATGAGCTTTATAGGTGTCAAATGAATATTGGTGAGTGTTTAACGAGACTTTGTGGAATATAAAGGTATGTTAACCTCATATAAGTGTGATCTAGGTGTTTTTAGGCTTTGAAGGTCTATTGAGGGAAAGTTAAATAATTTTGATGGCTCTCGGGTATGATAGTCTCTACTTAAAGGCTAGTAGGACAAAAACCATTTTCATGGTTTTATGGGTTACCTAAGGATTCAAACCTCAATAATTGGTCTAGTGATGTGTAATGATGACCTATAAGTGTCAAAGAAGTTATAGGAGCTGGAATTGATCAAAATATGATAGGTTGACCACATTTCTCTTTGATGCCCTAGTGTTCTAGCCCATATAGGTTAATGACCTTCCCAAAGTATTTGAGGTCCAAGGATACTTAATATATTTAAATGTCCAAATGGGTGCTCAAAAATTACTTTACAATCATCTGAAAGTGTATGGTTTTTTCTATGGTTGAGTATTTGTGGAAATAAAGGGCTAATTGGTAGGTCAGTTTGTGAAGGAGCTATGGCTCAAATGAAGATTTGGATGATGAAAATTGGCATGAATTAGGGGGAATATGAGTGTGAATTAGATATGTAATTTAAGATCATGAAGGTATCTACATAGAAAGTTATGGACTATGCAAGGTTTAGGTGGGGTTACTAGGCCTCTAAACAAGGCTAGGTGAGTCAAATTGACTTTTTGGTTATTTTATCCAAAATACCAAGGTATGATTATTATAATATGATTTTTTTTAATCTATTTTGAGCATATTTAATGTTTGAAGAATGGTTTGAACATTTATTGGTGATCATGGAGATAGCTTGTGAGAGAAAATTTGAAGGCAACTATGAAGTTTCATCTTGGTTAGAGATGGTATGAAGGTACTCAAGGGGTGCCTAAGTTTAGGTGACTTAGGGGGAGTTCCTCTTAGTTTTATTAAGGTGTTATCACTCCCATTTGATTTATATTATTTATTATTTCTTCATATAAAAGTGCATGGTCAAAGAAGAGTGTTGTCAATGAGTAGGTTTGAAGTAGTCATGGTAATAAATGGTATGCATAGTGATACAGAGAGTTTATATAATTTATAATAGGAGGTCCATTATTGATGTTGGATTTTAAAAAATTACAGGTCCTTAGGATTAGTAGGTAATCCCACTTTATCTTTGTGTCAAAGGGGGAGAAAGTGTTTGTAGAGGGAGAAAGAGTATGTGCATAGCTTTGTGTTGGTGTTTGCAAATGTTGAAATCAAATAAAAAGGGGGAGGTTATTTAGGTATTTTAAATGATGTCTCCAAGGTGTACAATATTTTTTGTGAGGTGTCAAGTATGCTAGTAGGTCAATGACAAAGTGTGCCTTAGTGATCATGCATGGGCCTTATAGTGTTTGTTTGGTTAGGCAAGATAATGGATGTTGATGATGTATTGACCATGTTTTAGGGGTCATATGGGGTGTAAAGATTTCTTTATGTGCTTGTGGAAGTGAAATGAATCCATCTAAGTAGTCTTGTGAAAGTCTAGGTTATCCTTGTCATCTTCGCAGAGTTTCCTGAGTAAGCAAATTGATACAAAAAGTGGTCACATGAGTCTATTCAATTTCATGCATAAAACATTTGTTTCAAATTTAATACCTTGACATGATGTATATCAAAAGTTATGATAGTGTAAATTTTCTCTCCTAGGATGATTTCATCATTTTCCATAGTCAAATTTGCATTTTTTAGTGATCGTTGGAATTTAAATATTTGAATTTACAAAGGAAAACCAGTCTATAATGTTTTGCCTATAAATTTTGATGAGAGATGTATTTGATGATGGACTAAAAATAAAAGTGGTAGAGAAATTCAAAGGAAATCCATAAAATATATTTATAGATTTGACTAGTTGTATAATTGCATAAATTATGGTTCAAAGTTTACTGAGGGTTTGACTTTATTCTGCAAGGGACTCGAGAATGATGTTTGAGTTTTTATTGATGGCATTTGGATGTTTCATAGTGAATTATCTATTGGATAATGTTGTAGACTCCTTGAAGATCATCTATATGTATTTTGGAGGTTTGACCAATCCATATTCAATATGAACCATTGATTGGAAGCTGATTGTCTATTCATTCATGATGTTTTCATGTACAAGTCAAATGGTTGATAGGTTTTGCATATGCAAAGGTGTGTAGTGATGAATGTAATCACTTGAGGATGTCTTAGGGGTAATTTTTAGTGGACATATTTTATTTGAATTGGTCTTGTGTTTCTATTTTTTCTTGGTGAAGTGTTAAAAGGATGAATAGGTCTCCATGGACTTAAAAGGGCTACTTAGGCCTAATTGAAAGGTGTTGTTGCTTAAGAGTGATCTGCCAAAGCTATGGTTGACCTATGAAGGTGGTGTTGATATTTTTTCTAAGTGGGATAGAATATTTAAGGGTTAAGTAATGTTTTGTGGCTGACCAAGAAGGTGGTGATCATGTAGACTCTATAAAGAATAAAATCAAAGATGAAGGTTTCTAGAGTGAATGTGCAAAGAAAAGAGAAGTGTGAGTAAGCTTGGTGGATAGATTAGAGAGCATAATAGTGTGTGTGATATGTGTGTGACCTAGTGGTCATTTTTATGATGTTGTAATAATGTTTTATATGGTTGAAAATTGAGGATGAGCGAAAATGTGTAGAGTGGTCTAAAAGGTTATTTTGGATGCATTGCTTATATGTGAAGGCTTGAGAAAGTGAGAAGGGTTGAAGCGAGTTTTTATTAACTATTTATCCATAAAATTTATATATGTGTTGATATCAGAAGGTATTGTGTGGGTACTAAACATCTAGGGCAAGTGGGTGATTTTCCATGCTTAAGGGTTGGTGTTCCTTGTGAAGTGGGTGCTTCACTAAAGTTTCTTGTTTGTGATCTCTTATAGGACTTTAGTCCATGTGTTTTTAGGATTGAGAGTGGGTTTTATCCCCCATGAGATTTTCCCACATAATTCATGTGTTATGTGCTTTGATATTGCATGTTTTTCTTTGGTCATTGCAACGGATGGTTTATGTGCTTCATGAATGCTTATGTTGAATGGTTAAGAGTTTTAAGGATTGGAATTGAATTTGATTTGCTTACATCAATGACTCACCCCATGTCTCAGTTATTGTACCTCTAACAAAAATATTATCATTGTAACTATTATAAGCAGTAACAAACCCAGATTTAGCTTTACCAAATAAAGCATCAATCTTTATGGGTTCATGTTGAAATAATGAAAATAAATTTTCTTTCTGGGAGTGTTTATGATAATAGGAATTTATTTATTTAATAAATTCCTTTGCTTGAAACTCCCAAGTTAGTACATTTTTTAACTCATTTATAACTCCCTCCTTAAGACTTGAAATAATACTTTCTGATAATAAATTGTTTAATGGAAAAGTTGTCATGGCATTGTTAGACAAATCAACATTAGCTGGTGGGGTGGGGGGTGAAGAGGTATAAGGTTCCTCTTGAGAAATTACATATGCACCCTGAATAAAAACATGTAAATTAAAATCAACACCACAAACTTCTCCACTTTCAATCCTGAGATATTCCTTAGAAAGATCAATTTAATGCAAATAGGTTAATCCCTACACACTAGAGATACCTCTAATAGAGAAAGATGAGAATTCAAAACCTGATAATTATAGTGTTCCTCTACTAGGTGTTGGCCATGTTGGGAATGAAATATTCATCCCCCTTGTGTGAACTACATTTGAGGGCGACAACAATGACATAATTTTCCTTAGAGATTGAGGGTGCCTTGCAAAAATAAATTATATTATAAAAATGGTAGTTTGAAAAACAAAACTCAATGCTAATTTGAAATTAAATATTTAGTACTTGTATTTGGAGACAATGTTTCCTCCAATCTACGCACCATATTCTGAGTGATGAGGGTAGTTGAGCTGAAATAGGTAAACATCTAGTCAAAAAATCTATAATTAATGAATATTAAACTAAAAAACTAAAACATGGAATGTAAAATACCTTACACAAAAGGGTGAGAAGACATCGACAGATGAAATGTTGGGGTTTATTGAGGTTGTTCCATGCTAACCTCAGCTAATTCTGAGTCAACTACAAAAACGAAACAAATAAATAAGCTAATGCACTTGAAAGTCAAAATGTCATTATGAATTTATTATTGAAAGTTGTAAATATTAAATCTGCATGCAGAGATGATGCAAAAGAAACTCTTGGACATTTCAAATAACAAAAGGAATGTAAGGATGATTTTGTAGACTTAGAATCTCTAGATCCTTCAACTACACACTATCTTTTTGAAGCAGCTTATTTTCATGTCATAAAGGCATAAAATCTTACTTGTTATAAACAAACAAATATTAAGCCTTAATTATGTAACAATTTATAAACTAAACCATTTAGGGGATTCATTTGAATGGTAAATTGACTTCTTGCTCATCAACTGACAAAGTATTTGTGCTCATCTTTGGATGCAATATAATTGAAACCATAGTTTTTTGAAAGTCACATAAGACCTCATAGTACAAGGCCATAATAAAATTTGAATATGAAATTGTGGAACTAGGATTGGTACAAGCCTAATTCAATTCTAACCTAATCTTAGAAGAAATAAAAGTGCACTAGTCATGTCTCAAACTAGAAAGAGTATGAATAATGTAAATAAAAACCTAATAGGGAATGTCTTATGGTCTTCCCTGTAATATTATTCTCACAAGAAAAATTGAACCATTGCTTTAAGAAAAGGGTTAGAAATGTCATCCACATGGAGGCTCCTCTTATGACTATTTGAAATGAAAGTGAAAAAATACGAATGAGTCAAAAGGATGACAAATAATAAAATTTGAATTTTCAATATGAAAAATAAAGTTACATGCTGGTTCAATCGATTGGAAAGTTGAAAGCTGACTCCAAATATTTCTTGTCATCATCCATTGATGGAGTTATAGGGTTGTCATTATGGAAGGAAATCCTTATCATATTATAAATGTCTGCTACTGAGGTACTAAATAAAATCAATCTAGAGTCAATGTTCACAACGAACCTCATCTCACTAGTGTCATAGTAAGAAATTAGTGATTTCAACAACCCATGGTATATTTCATACTAGGGAATGTATATAAAGTTGAAAAATTTTCATTTTAATATCTAATGATTGAAGGCATTTGGTTGTTAAACTAGATTCAAAATATTTGAGCACAAAAAATTATTGAAAATGTATTTTCTTTCCATGGTTGTGGCTTGCTGCATGAGTAAGTGGATCTTGGATGTGGCTAGTGCATGAGTAGGTAAATCATTGTGAGTGAGGTAAAGTGGGGACAAGAAAATTATTTTAAAAAATGGCTAAAATGAGGGTAAAGGGTGTGTATTTATGATCCAAGGGTCGTAACCAGGGTACTGACTAGCATAATGACTATACGAGTTACTTGAAAGCACCAAACAAATAATAAGTAGCTGAATAAACCCCATGTCGATTGACCACACTAAATGATAGATTATAGATAGCAACACTATCTAACAACACTGACTAATTGAGCTACCCAACATTACCAATGGGCACAACCATCTAGTAATTCCATTTGCTAGTACCATTTGAAAGTGTCATTCAACAACACTACTTGACAAGGCTACCTGATAGCGTCATTTGACTTTGACATTTGGTACCACCATTCAGTAGCACCATTCAAAAACACTATTTGATAGCACCATTTTTTAGTATTATTTGATGTAGCCTTTTGATAGTTATATTTGATGCAACCATTTGACTGAACTATTTGACAACACAGTTTGATGGTTCCATTTGGCATCTTTCTTTTGGGGCAGTCAAACAGTAGTATGAAAAAAAATGAATATTTTATGTCCTTTCACTCCCCCTAAATCCTAATGGATTCATGATCATGCATATAGGATTCACCATTCCTATGAATCAATTTTCTATAGATTTTCCAAATAATTCTAAGGGGTTTTCTTATAGGTTCTCTTACAATCAACCCTGCTTTGACTTCTATCAAAAACATAGTTTTTAAATTTTTTGAAAGCCTTATTAAAACACAAACAAATCTAAAGAGACATTTAAAAATAAATAACTTAAAGTCAAAATAAAAATCACACATTATGATATAAAAACGAAATTAGCTATATGCTTCACACAAAAAATCCCAAACAAAGAAAATAATGCTTTTAAAACTTTAAAACAAATATTTACCTCACTCTTCAATGATGTTTCTTAAACAAGTTCATTTACAAAGTATGAATGTTTCCAAGGGTACCAAACCTCATACCTAAAAGTAATATTCAAATTGACATAGAATTAGAGATTTAACTACAAGTTTTTTGATGTAGTCCTCTTCCTAACCTTATTGCCAATCAATTAAACACTTTTAATGAGAAAACCTGAACAATATAAGCCCAACTAACAAAACAACTCCACCTTCTATCCCATTGAGCCCATACCGTACACATTAACTTTTTTTTTTTTAATCCTCAGGTCTAGCCCCATCATATTTCATTCACTTCATGGATGGCATTTTTAGGGAAATCCCAACCTAATAGAGAAATTTAAATTCATAGATTGCTCAAAACTAATTTCCACCAATTCTTAGATTCAAGTGTAGATAAGAGCTTCATTAACTTATCCTCCTCAACTCCAAATATTATCTAAACACCACCATACCTCAATTTTTAAATCTTAATGACCATGTTGATGTATTTGAACTATTTTGGTATAGACACAAACATCTTCTACCACTTCCTACTCAAAACCCCATGTTAGTAGCTCATCCTAATCAATTACCCCTTCCATCTCTTTCTATTAGAATTCCTTTGCCAAATTGACCTAATCAACCTTACCAATATATAGTCCATCACATAGTGAACCTATCATGAAAGTATTCTCCTTTTGTGTTTCCCACTTATCTTTATTTCCTCCATATTTATATCCTCCTCCATTTATTCTATGTGTATACATACACTACTATAATATGTCTAGATAGGAATTTGAGAGGACTTTCAACCTTGAATCTTATAGAATAAGTCGTCAACACCAAAGTGAAGTATCTTCATTTAGATGGAATAACAAATAGAATAAAAACATGGGGGAATAATATTATTTCCACAAATCTTCTTCTTTTGCCTTGAAAACCAATACTCGTGTAGTGATTTAGGATTTGTGGAATCATTATGAAACCACTAACAACTATCATGACACCAACAACATGACCCTTACCATTGGAGGTGAGATATACCCTAAAATTGTGACTATACCTCACATCATTCTAAAAATTTTGACACTAAAACCATGATAAGGTTAGATCAATACAATGAGAGGATATGAATTTTATAAAATGGGTTGTGTAGATTATAATTACCCTGACCTCCTTCAAAAACTAATCAACACACCTTCATGCCCCTTGTACAACCCATAATGACTAATCCTGAGTCATCTAATAGGAACTAATTTACCATAGGTTACCAATCCTTTCCACCAAAGCCTCTCATGAGAGAGGCTCTAAAACCCATCACCAATCCTATACCATATTAAATCATCTCCATATCGATGGGTTGTATATGATATTTCTAGAATAATTAAACATCTCTTCAAACTAGTTCTTTCAACCAAAGAGTGACTTCAAACCTCAAAAATCAAGGCCATTCCTATTCTATTCCCATCCTATCAACATCTTATCAACCATCATAGTATCCACCTAATCCACCCTAAAATGGTTTTACACCAAGATAAAACCATGGGGATATTTTTACTTATGGTGTACCCAGTCTCATGGCATCAAATATGCCCATGCCATATCAACCTCCTACCTAAGTTCCCATTGGAGCTTCTTTCTCTTACCCTCCTCCAAATAATGTAGTGACTAAAACATTACCACCCATCACTACTAACTATGTGATAACTAACATTCCACCCATGTATGCTCCACCATTTTAAGCATTAGTTGCTCCCCATTCCAACTAATTACCATCATAATTCCACATGTTGTCTACATACACTTAGATAAATAAATATTTTTTCCTTTCTCAACTAACATCCTTTCCACCCGATGATTTTGTGTTCACTTGCTATCCAAATCCTCTCCTCCAAACCTATCCTAATATACCTTTAGTGGATTTTTTCACCAAGGGTACCAATGTATAATACTTTGAAGAGCCTATTGATCACAACATATGCCTCTTACTACATCCATTGCTTTAACTTTCCAAATAAAAGGGAGAGGGAGATATAAATGCATATGTTAAATCATATGCCATAAACATTAGAGAGAATTTACCTTAGAATTAGGGTAATTGTTAAGATGTTCCAAAATAATCTAGAAAGAAATGCTTTAGCTTGGTATTGCTAACTCTCCAAGGCTTCCATTCATTCCTTTTGCCAACTCATGGATGAATATGTGATAACATTTGACATGAAAAAATTACTTTAAACTCATATAAAACAATTATTACACATCAAATAATAACCTAACAAGTCTTCTACCTACTTCATTGCAAGGTGGTGGCAAGTACTTTACTCCTCTGCTAGTGTTCCTCACAAGGACTAAAGAGAGTTATGTGATCTCTTAGTAAACTCTCTTAGAAAATAAACCAGGTAAGATGTCCAAAATTTTCCTTTCAAGTCTTATGAAGAAGCACTTGAAATTGCACTTAGAATAGATAAAACAACCACAGACAATACCATATGAACTATGGATCCAGTGGGCAAATTATCACTCTTAACCAATATAAAGGGGGTTATTAAAACATTTATAAAATCAACCCAAATAAATAAGGTCCTATAATTATGAACCAAAATTTTAATGCTACCATAGATGTTATGATAGACCAAACTAAAAAGACAAACATTGTAAACAACAATAAAAATGAAGCTGTGAACAATAATAATAAAAATAGAGGTGTGAAAAACCAAAACCCTCTAGCTATAGTTCATGAAATATATTTAAACCATCCACCACCTTGTGATAATAAGTATCATAACCAATTTCAAAACTAATACCAAAAATTTTGATCGAAATCAAATCCCTCAATTTTAAATCCAACATTTCTATCAAAATAACGATCAACAGAGGTTTGGTTAATAGAAAGAAAACTAAAGGACAAGGATTATGATCCAAATGTTTATTTAATTTTTTATAGGGTTGTTGGTTATGTTACTCATGTGTGTATGGAGTACACTAATTTTATACATATACTCCCTTAAGACAACCATTAGACATTAGCATGTTCTTAGAAAATGCAAATGCAAATCTCAAACCCTCTTCAATAGGTCTCATGGCACCTTAAAATCCCAACTTGTGCATCTATCAAAATATTTTTCCCAATCATTAAAAACAAAAAATTCATAATCAACCACATTTTAACCCAATCGAATATCTTGTTGGTCATTTTGGCCCACATACTAAAATTTTGACTGATTTGAAAAGCTAAAGACTCCATTAGAAAAGCAATGGACTCCATTAGAAAAGCTATAAACTCCATCAAAAAAGCTACAGCTCCATCATAAAATCTATGGAATCCATCAGAAGAACATACAGACCTTGGAAAGGCTAAGTGGAAAATATTTTATTCAACAAAGTATTTACTAGTTCTTTCTTTCTGATTTTGTGTGGACTACGTGTTATTTTCTTTTGAGACTCTTTTTGGCCAAGTGTTAAATTATTTCAGACAATTTGTCCAAGAAAAAGTTTTTTGAAGGGATAATTATTTTAGACAACATGCCCAAAGTAAAAAAAAAATACCTTTTCCTTTAGGAAAATTGTCCAGGACAATTTTCTCGAAGGGTAACTCTTCAATAAAAGGGTCCTTTACAAAATTTCTAAAGGTATTTTTCTAAAGGGCAACTGACCATTTCAAAAAATTTGAAGGGTATTTTTTAGTAGTTTTGAAGGGCTCTTTCCCTTTAAAAAAGTTCATTATCAAAATTTCAAAGGGACACTTTAAAATTTTGAATGGTACCTTCCCTTTGGAAAGGGACCATTTCAAAAGTCCTAAGGGTACCTTGCTAAAAGCCTGAAGGGCATTTTTTATAAAGTTCGAAGACCTGAATTCCTTCGAACAAATTGTTTGAGGAAAGTGATAAATGAAAAGCCCACAAAAATTGATTGAAAATAAATGTTTGAAGGAAATAACTCAAGGAATTAACTTACACACAAACATCAAAATATGAACCCTATAAATAGCCGTTAGCATTCAAAAACCATAAAAGGGGTCTCTAGCTAAACACATAGATGATGAATAACAAAATTTGGGAGCTATATCCAATGGTGCATATCAATCTTACATTTAAGATCAATGGACATGCAAAAAATCACGGATGGTGTCACTTTTAATCTACAAGAGGACCATATAAGTCCAAAATAGAAGTAAGGAGCATGCTAGGTTTTAGATGCAAGAGATCAAATCATGTACACTTGGTGGGGACATGTTGTTACCCATGAGATGGCCCTATCAGTTCAAAAGGAATGGAATTAAATGCATGAGGGGTTTGAGGAGATTTATGGTGATCTTGGATGGTTCATTTCATGGTCATTGTAATTACATGCTTTGAATGCAAGGGAGCTCAAGTACAATAGTAGGGGTCCCAGTCATTGATGATCTCTTCTCTTAGTTCTCCTTACTCCTACAAGCAATTTATTTATCTTTTCCTTTTCTATATATATTGGATGCTTTCCATTTTGGAGGGGTTCCTAGTTTTTAGACTTTTTTTCATCTTTCTAGGAGACAGGACACTCTTTGAGATATTACAAAATATGCTCAACTTGATTAGGTTCAACCTTGTCAAGCATTTGTAAGAACTACCTCTTGATGAAATAAAATATTTTATTTACCTATATGTTGCCTTGGATTTATGTCTATTGAGTTGTGCACTATGGCATTGTGTGAAGGAGAATCTTCCTCATCCATAGTCCTCCTTTTTGACCTTGTCTAGGGAGTTTTTCAATGTTGTTTGAAGGTCTAGCTGAGTGCTCTTTTTGCTATTGATGTGATCTTTTAATGAGTATTAGAACTCCTATTTTTTTGCATTCATTGCTTCCTGAACCTCTTTCATGAAACATTAATGCAACCAGCTTGATCTTGAGGTTGTGTAAGTTAGTATTATCCTCTATAGAATTAGTGTGGGTTCAAGTTAATGGGAGTTTCCCATTTTATTTTGGTGCATCACCTCCCTTAAATTATATTTCCTTTTTATGTTATCCTTCTATCCCTTTTCCTTAGTCAACAATATATTTTAGCATGGGAAATAAGAGCTAAAGTGAAGCATCTGAGGAACTAGCCTCATTAAAAATCCTAGAGGTTCAACCTCACTATAGGATACCAATAGCCTAAGGTTGTACCAATGCTTGTAGATAGGAGTGAGAAAGCCTAAGAAACTCTCCCACAAAGGGTGTAATTATAGCCTGCAATAGTTTTTGGCATGCCTAGTGGGACTAAGGTCTAAAGTAATAGAAGGATTTTTGGTGTTGTCTTTCTGCATATCAGCCTTTAGAGATATTCAACAAACATCAATGGTGACTCCAAACATTATCATATGGTTTAAATAGTCTAAGTGCTTAATCACCACTATTTGGTATGTATAAGAAACCATCTTTTGACCAGTATGCTTATTCTCTACCTCAACATCACACTTATCAGGCTAATAATGTTTGTGTTCCCCCTAAGTGGCCCTCAAACAACCTATCCACCCTATCATGGTCTTCGCACCCATTCCACCCCTGTGTATGACCAAGTTTAGCCTCCTAAGCATCCAAATTAGTCTTGTGATTCCCCTTGTCAAGATTATGTTTATCCTGTTACATCCTTGTTAGGATTCACACAAGCATTATCAAATTATACTAAGTTGATAAGGGAGATTAGTAGGGGTTTAGAAACTTATTCAATCATCCCTATTCATGTCCTATAAGAGGTAAGGAATTCTCTTCAACTATTCAAGGACAGATGGTCAGTTTGTGAGAATGAACAATGGGCAATTTGTGAGAGGGAGAATAAGGTGTGGTTGAGAAGCATTTCCCAAAATTTGGAAAGTGTGTTGATGTCTTATGAAGATCAACAGACTCAATACGATTAGTCTTATGTGTTCTCTCCTTTCCAAGAGCCAATTAGTTTGCCCTCTCCTACCCCAATGCCCATTCCCACTCAAGAACATGAATCCCTTCCATCATGGATCTTCTCCAATAATTTTAACCCTGGCTATGTCATTACCTCTATTGTGAAACCACCCTCTCCTATACTCATTCAAAATGAAGAAAAGGTGCCTTCTCCTTACTCATTTCCCTCATAGAAATAAGTTCAAAAAGACATAGAGAAGAAGGAAGAGGTGTCAGTTGTGGTGATCCAAGAGCTAGTTCAAGAGAAGGAGGAGTTTGTGGTTGAAGTGTATAAAAAAGAGGTATTAGCTTAGCTCAATGAGCTTTCCCTACAAGAGTTCCAAGACTCTTTCTCCCTCCCTCAAGAACCACTAAAGAGACCACTCAAAGTACCTAGTTGGAAAGACACTCTCTTAATCTGGAAGCAAGGTGAAAATTTTCACCCTCCCACCATCTCCCTCTTGGAGAAAGAGCCTATTTTGCAAGGAATATAGGAGGAACTTAGAGTCAAATTTGAACCTAAAGAGGACAACAAAACTATCTGTGATGAGGAGATCATAATAGGCAGTCCACTCCAAAAAAGGGAGGAGAAATTAAATTTGGATTAACTATTATGGTATGGCTTTAACATTAATGAATTAGAGATTGAAGGCAATATTGATGCCTTCATACTTAAAGAGGTGTGTATTTAGGATGCAGATGAGAGTAAAGAGGATTTTTTTTTGTCCCAAGAGTTTCCATTTGGTGTGACTATAGATGAAGATGACCAAGGTCTAGAGATTGACATAGTCAATCAGTTAGCTGACCATGTTGAAGAGGTCATGAATAAGAAAGAGGATCAAGATGAAGTATGGTAGTAGTTTTACCATGACTTCATGGATTAGGTAGAGGTTTTAAACTAGCTTATGCCTCCTCTAGAGTATAAAGATGAACTTACCAATCAAGTTGAAGAAGTTGACCAATCTCAAGATGAATTATCCTTTGAAGGTATCACTGATGTCTTTAAGAATGAGAGGGAATGGTCAGATCCAAAGCCACAAAATATGATATGTTGGGACTTAGGTGGATTGATGATATACCATATGGACCTTTTCAAAAAAAGTAGAGCAAATATGGTGTTGAAGTTGGCATTGTCTCATATGACAAAGATGAAGCTACCTTTTGGGATGACTTAGAGATTTTTTGCTTAACTCTAGATAGTAAACGAAGCACCAGTTCAAAGGATCCATCACATGTTGTGCTTGATTCAGATCACAAAATTGAGCCATCAAATGAGAAGAGTGAAAAATCCCATATAGTCCAACATGAACCAAGTTTGGAGGACATAAACTAGTATGTCTACATTGAAGACATGTTTGGTCCATTCCATCCATTAAAGAGCACATCAAAAAGATTTACCATAAAGCTACTTGGTTCACCAATTTTGGTACCTCAAAAGTGAGGTATTTTTCATCTTAGATTGTTACAAGGGAATAATACTCATAGTTTCCTATTTGATCCAAGAGGAAGATACTTGTAAATTGTAACCTTTTATATATTAGGATAGATTTCATTCTTTGTTCCAAGTGCCTTGTGCACATTTCCTTTATGTTCTATTTTTCCTTTCCCAAGTGCCTTGGGCACTTTATTTTGTTTTATCCTTATTGTTTCAAAAGAAGTTTAAAAAAGGGTCAGCCTTGTATCCAGTTTCAGACTAGCTCAGTTGTAGAGGCTAATGACTCCATTCCCAATGGACTAGACAAGGTAAGTGGTCTGGGTTCTTAAGCATAATAGGCATGCTTCCCTGTGAGTCACTAGAAATGTTGGCCCACATACTAAAATTTTGACTGATTTGAAAAGATATGAACTCCATTAGAAAATCTATGAACTCCATCAAAAAAGCTATGAACTCCATCAAAAAAGCTATAGACTCCATAAAAAAAGCTATGGACTCCATCAGAAGAACATACAGACCTTGGAAAATATAAGTGCAAAATATTTTATTCAACAAAGTCTTTACTGGTTCTTTTTTTTGGATTTTGTGTGGACTAAGTGTTCTTTTCTTTTAGGACTCTTTTTGGCTAAGTGTTGAATAATTTTGGACAATTTATCTGAGACAGTTTTCTGAAGGGATAATTATTTCAGACAAAATACTCGAAGCAAAAAAAAAGACCTTTTCCTTTAAGAAAATTGTCTGGGATAATTTTATCGAAGGGTAACTCTTCAATAAAAGGGTCCTTTGCAAAATTTCTAAAGGTATTTTCATAAATGGAAACTGACCATTTCAAAAAAATTGAAGGGTCTTTTTCAATAGTTCTGAAGGGCTCTTTCCCTTCAAAAAAGTTCATTATCAAAATTTTGAAGGGAAAATTTAAACATTAGAAGGGTACATTCCCTTCGAAAAGGGACCATTTAAAAAGTCTAAAAAGTACCTTGTCAAAATCCTAACAGGCATTTTTTATAAAGTCTGAAGACATGACTTCCTTTAGACAAAATATCCATAGGAAAGTGATAAACAAAAATTCCACAAAAATTACTTGAAAGGAAATGTTCAAAGGAAATAACTCAAAGAATTGACTTGTGTGTAAACATCAAAATCTAAACCCTAAAAAAAACCATCGATATTCAAAATCCATCAAAGGGGTCTCTAGGCAAATGCAGAGATGGCACGTAGTAACATTTTAGGAGCTAGATCCAACAATGCATATCAATCTTACATTAAAGATCAATGGACATGCAAAAAATCAAGGATGGTGTCACTTTTAATCTATAAGAGGACCATATAAATCCAAAAAAATAGTAAGGAGCATGCTAGGTTTAAAATGCAAGAGATAAAATCATGTACACTTGGGGGGGAATGCAGCTACCCATGACATGGCCTTGTCAGTTCAAAATAAGGGACTTGAATGCATGAGGGGCTTGAGGAGATTTGTGGTGATCTTAGATATTTTATTTCATGGTTAAGGTAGTTATACACTTTGAATACAAGGGAGCTTGAGTACAACAATATGGGTCTTAGTCATCGATGACCTCTTCTCTTAGTTTTCCTTATTCTTGCAAGCCATTTATTTTTCTTTTCCTTTTCTATATACATATCAGATGCTTTCCATTTTGGAGGGGTTCCTAATTTTTAGACTTTTTTTCATCTCTCTTGGAGATGGGACACTCTTTGAGATATTATAAAATATGCTCAGCTTGATTAGGTTTGACCCTATCAAGCATTTGTAAGAACTACCTCTTGATATAATAAAGGATTTTCTTTGTCTATCTCTTGCCTTGGATTTATGTCTATTGAGTTGCACACTATGGCATTATATGAAGGAGAATCTTCCTCCTCTATGGTCCTCCTTTCTAACCTTGTCTAGGGAGTTTTTAAATAGTGTTTGAAGGTCTAGTTGAGTGCTCTTTATACTATTTATGTGAGCTTTCAGTGAGTATTAAAACTCCTTTTTTTTTGCATTCATTACTTCCTGACCTCTTCTATGAAACATTAATGCAACCAACTTGATCTTGAAGTTGTGGAAGTCAATATTGTCCTCTGCAGAATTAGTGTGGGTTTAAGACTATGGGAGTTTCCCATTTTATTTTGGTGCATCACCTCCCTTAGCTTATATTTAATTTTTATGTTATCCTCCTATCCCTTTTCCTTAGTCAGTAGTAGATTTTAGCATGGGAAATAAGAGTTGAAGTGAAGCATTTGAGGAACTAGCCTCATTAAAAGCCTAGAGGTTCATCCTCACTATAGGATACCCACAGCCTGAGGTTATCCCAACACTTATAGCTAGGAGTGAGAGAGATTGATAAAATCTCCCACAAAGGGTTAAATTCTATCCTACAAAATATCCCTTCCCTGACAAAAATCATAATGCTTAGGCTTCCACTTACACAACAAATAATCTAGATATGGTTGCACAACTAGGACATCATGAAAAGACTAGAATGATAGGTGTCATTAAGTTATAAATATATGAGGATGAAAAAATCATCATTCATATAAGGAAATACCAACCATATACTCCCTACCCCATAAACATATTGGAGACCAACCTTCAAATCCACCCTAAACCCATGGGGAACTATGACCCTATTTTTGATGGTATAAAGACTTTTTGCCACATACCTTTAATGGATATCCTCAAGAACTCTCTATCCCATCACATGAAACTACTTAATGACTTATGATTGGGGCATTTTCCTAGTGTCACACCTACTCCATAATCCCAAATAAATCATATAGGCTTGGACATGTACTTACCTAGGAAAGACTTGAGGGACATTGGTTACTTCTTCGATATTAGGTGCCTACACCTATACATGGAGATGGATAGGAGATTCAAAATTATAATTAATATTTTAGATTTAAATAATTTTGTCAAATATTAATGGATGACAACATTGCTGATATCAATATAGTTCCCTTTTCCTTTCTCCAAAAGTTTAGTTATAGAGAAACCAACTGATCTATGACCATAAAAATCTTGGGAGGCTATGATAGCCTTAAGTCCTCTTCAATTGGGACCATTGTGATATATATTACTTTGAGTGCCAAAGATGTGCTTATAAAATTTTATGTCAAATAAAATGGCAATAACTACAAAATGATCATAGGAATGCTTCAGATTCATAGGATGAAGGATATGCCTTCTACCCTCTTTTAATAAATTATATTCTTACACTTACAAAAGGTATTTTTTTCCCAAGGTGATCTAAATCCATTTTATTTTCACCTAGCGACTTAATAAAAATCTTAAGGCTTCACATTGATTATCATTTTCATAGAAATGGTGTTGTGAATCCTCCTTCACTAGCCAAAGATAAAAAGCCCATTATAACCATGACATGTGTTTTAAAATCAAGTTTTTGGAGTCATAAATCCTTACCAATTGAAAAAATTGAGGAAAAGGGCATACGAACAATGGATAAATTAAGTGAGGAATAAATTTCACAATACCAATCATCTTGACCAAGTCTACAATGAGATCTTTTATACATCCTAGAAAGGGATAAAACCATTACACTCTATTTTGACCCATAAGGAGTAGGAACCTAAAACATTTTAAAATATCAAGACCTTAAGATGCAAGAAAGGTTAGATACTATACCTGATATTTGTATGGTTGATATTTATGAAAACTAAATGACACTTCCCAAATAACATAATGATTCTTCCTCTCCAAGTGATCAATGGATGCTCCAATACGATGGGTAAAAGTGTTGTTTGTGAATGAGGGTATAACTTATCCTAACTTTTCATGGATTAAGGATTGTGCCCTTTGGTTTTAAACTTGATTTTGAGTGTAAAAACATGGGTTAGATTATGAGGCCTTATTGATAGGAATTCTCATTTCCAAAAGGCTAGGTGTCAAAAACTTAAGAATTTAAGGTGAATCATAATTATTAGCTAATCAATTTTTAGAGATTTATTATACTGAGGCTAAATATATTTATCTTTATAAAATTTTGTACGTGAAATTTCTAAAGAATTTGATTTCATTTATATAGAGGTTGTACCTAAAGAGAATAATCAATTTTTTGATTCCATGGCCACTTCATCCTCTCACTTTTCTCCTCACTAGGTGTTACTAGAATACAACTTCATAATATTTGTAAGACTTGAGCCCCTTATCCAAAAGACACTAAATGATCAAACCTGTGCCCTTTTAAAAGAGGAAGTTGGTCCTCTTGTCTTAGACTTTATAGAAAATGGTGAGACAATCTTATAATTTATATGAGAATAAGATCACCTCCAATCATCTCATCATATGATGGGTTTTACACTCACATGCTACCCCTTGTTTTCCCTTAAATCATATTATTATGACTCATATTTTAAGATAAAGGAATATTACTATTCTAAGGAGGAACATGAAAATTTTGATCTTCCTCTTACCCCTTAATTTTTTTAAGAAGGGAACGCTTCCATCATAAAGGACACTATCAACATTAACATTTGGACCAAAGAACACCTTAAAATCATAAAAAATAGATCTTCACTCTTGCCTCAAGAGGTAGAATACCATAAGAATATACTTACTGAATTATCCAAAGCCCTTGCCTTCTCCTATGTAGACATGAAAAGGATCCAACCTAAGGTGGTTATCCAAAATTTAGTCACTATGCTTGATGCAAATCTTGTTAAAAAAATATTAGGCTAGTTAAACCCAAAGTTACATTGATGGTCAAGCAATAGGTCATAAATTTTTTAAAAGTGGGGTTCATTAATCCCATAGACTACACCAAGTGGTTGTCTAATTTTATCCCAATTCTTAAAAATAAGGGGAAGATTAGGATATGCATATAATTTCAAGATATCAATAAGGAATGCAAAAATTATGATTTTCCTCTACCTTCATTTAACATAATTGTGGATGCTATAATTTTTTATGAGTTGTTATCTTTCATGGATGGATTATTGGGATATAAATAGATTAACATTTCTAAAGAATACCAAGTTAAGACCTCCTTTACCACACCATGAGAAGAATTTTACTATGTCGTTATGTCATTCGACCTTAAAAATGTGGGGGAGCTTATTAGAGGGATATGACCCATATTTTCCACCATCTCATTCATAAGATGGAATTCTATGCTGATGATCTTCTCAAGAAAGCTAAGATGAGATAAAACCACCTTGAAGTTTTACACACTACCTTTATAATTTTAACTAAATACAATGTTACTTTTAATCCATAAAAAAGTGTGTTTAGAGTTATAGGTGGAAAACTCATAAGTTTCATTATCTTAAAGCACCAAAATCTACTCAAATTTGGACATGATGCTCCTTATAGATGAATCAGGAATTAGGTTATTCTTAGGGAAGTTGGGGGAAATTCATAGATTCATACCTAAACTCACTTATGTTGCTTACCACATAAAGAATTTTCTAAAAAATAAGGTAGTCTAACTTAGAAAAAATACTACCAAGATGCATTTGAGGTGGCAAAATGATTCCTTATGACTCCACCAACTCTTATGGAACTTAAATATGATAAGCCCTTCATTCTTTATTTTATGAAATTGAGGTATCTCTTTCCTACATGTTTTCCCAAGAGGATGATGATAGCAATGAAAGAGACATCTAGTTCAATAGCCACACTCTTATCAAATATACACAAGTATAAAAGATAGTGTTTGGATATAATATTTATGATTGAGTTATTGAGACATTATACGATTAATCAAGAAATGGGGGTCATTGTAAGATATCAATCCCTGCATGCGTTCTTGACCCAACCAATCCTATCATGGAAGGCTAGCTATTTATCATGATTTTGAGAAAGTTTAAGTTGACATACATCAACCAAATGTCTATAAAAGGATAAATCATCATTGATTAATTGGAGTAATCCCTATTACAAGTTGGTGATCTCATTGATAGTTATTTACTATATGAAATTATATGCTAGATATAAAATCCCTTCATTTCTCCTCCCTATGGTACACTAACATAATTAACTACTTAGTTTATTATAACTATCCCAAATATGCCAAATCATATAAAGGATGACATATTTGAATCATAACATATAAGTATGTGATTATCAATGAGATTACGTATTGAAAGGATTTTCAAAACATGCTCCTCAAAGGCATTAACCAAGAGGAGTCCAAAAAAATCATTTTCCATTGTCATAATGATGTTTGTGGTGAACACTTTGGTGGCTAAACAATCATTCACAATATACACATGATAAGATATTCATGGCCCACCCTCAAACATGATGACTTAGAGTACATAATGAAGTGCAAGAAGTTTTAACATTGCTCCCATGAGATTCAAATTCTTTCTCAGGGACTTTAACCCATAGATATGCCATGACCCTTCTTCACTTGGGGGCTAAACTTAGTTGGCAAACTTTCTACTGCTTTTTTCGATGGCCAAATTTTAATTATAATGGCCACTAAATATTTTACCAAGTGGATGGAAGTGGTGTCCTTGACTATTGTCAATGGATCAATAATTTCCAAATTCATCTTAGTTTATATCATTTATAGGTTCAGGGTTTCTCAAATCATAATCATAGATAATAGATCTCTCTTTAAGAAACTTGAGGTGCATGAGATATGTAAGAATGTTTGTATATATCATTACATAAATTATTTATACTACCTCCATTCTATCAGTCAAGATGAACCCACAAAAAAAACTTTAAAATCAATTCTGGTTAAGAACATGAAATAAAATAAAAAATATTGGGATCTTCAAATCTATCATGCATTATGGGATTATAGGATGAACATTTGTATGCCCATGAGGAAAAAACCTATTCTATTATTTTTATATATAGGTTATAATTTTTTAGGTAAAAATAAAAATCCTTCACATTTCTCTTCAAAGCCTCCTTAATCATGGATAGTATAAAAATATGTGCCTAAAAAGGCTAGAAAGTTTAGATGAGCATCAAATCACAACATTACAAAACCACATTACTTACACAGATTGTATGTGCCAATAATACAATAAGAATTTTAGTGATCATCCTATTTAAGTAAGATACCTTTTCCTAAGGCTCTATAGAATAATTTATATAAATAAAGGAGAAGTAAAAATTTTAGATCTAATTCGTTAGGACCCTATAAGTTAACACAATCTTTTTATAATAGAGACTCTTAATAATGCATCTTGGAGAGAAAATATTTTGATGAATCTATTGAATATTTGCACCATAAACATTAATTCATATATATATTCAATTCCACATTATCCAATTTTAATTAATAAAAAAATTATTTTTGTTGTGTAGTTTTTTGCATGTCAGTTATTTTGTTAGATAATGGTTTAGCTATGCATTCATGTGATAATTTTTTAAAAATGTAGCATATCATTTCACCCTTTTCATATCACCCTATTTTCATTTATATAACACTCTTTAAATTAACATAAAATATGGGTTTTATCCTAGTTATTATGGGTACTGTGCACCTCAATCCGATACACTTTCTTACAAATCTAGAAACTCTAGTCTACGGCCTAATCTAGAAGCTTATCCATCACAAAATACCCTTTTACAGTTCCCTCTAAGGAAAAAAACTAACATTCTCATACTAGGTAACCTTGTCCACCTATATTTATCCTTGGTGATGATGCCTTGCATCTTACTAGTTGCATAGGTCCAAGATTAAGGGATATGATCTCTCTCTCTCAAAAAAAAAGGAGAAGAGAGACACTATACAAAATCTAGCTTATGCAAGTTAAAAATAAATTCTACATATTTCACCCTCCACTAATCCCTAGAAATTATCCCTCACATATTCTTTATTTCATGGGGTTATAATTTGAGGGAGATTACCTTACCCACCTACATTTATTCTTTGATGATGAGCCCAAGTGTCTTTGTAGTCACATGAAAATAAGTGTAGGAGGTCACAAATGTAAAAGAGATTAAAAAATACAAGAAGTGTCTAAAAAGTAGTAAAATCACTAAAACTCTTATATGGATGTCTATTCTACAAGGAAAACCTCATCCATTTTACTAATTCTATCGTGGTTGCCCATCTCTTGATATAAGATTAGATGAAGCCAACAAAACTAGTATTTTATGAGCCTAAAAAGAAGTCTAATGATTCCCACAACTTGTAATGATTAATTAAACATCCTATTCCTTGTGAAAATTTGATGCATATTTTTCTTCTTTCATTGTTGTGTTTATCCCATATTCCATTGCTTCCTTGTATCAGATTGAACTCATTTGTCATATGAATAAACTAGCTTGATCATTACTTAAAAAAAATGTTAGTGCATTCATATTTTAAAGAATTTATCATATTACATTTTCATACATTCTAATACCACACTATAAATATAAGCATATCCATGAATGTTTTACCAAAACAAAGATCCATAGTACTTCATCACATTCCTAGCCATCTATGATAGATAACTTAAAAACCATTCAATATAGAAAATAAAACATGATGATTGGCAATGCTAAAACAAAAAATGGGTCACACACACACACACACACACACACACACACACAGATATATATATATATATATATATATATATATATATATATATATATATATATATATATATATATATATATATGTATGTATGTATGTATGTATGTATGTATGTACGTATATTAAGTGTTTCATATACATTAATTTTTATTATAAACACCTCCACATCAAGAGGGGAAACATGTCTCAAAAATAAAAAAAATAAAAAAATAAAGTAACCCTAGACATGGACCAAAATTAGATCTATGGCTAGGCTACACCTAAGGTAGAGTGCTTAGGACTCATTCTTCTCATCCTATGAGAAGGTCCATATGTATAATGATATGGGATCTAGATCTTGATCCTATTTCACATACAACTCATCCTTACTTGGGAGGCCTCCCCTCTTATTTTCTATATAGTAGAAGAGGCTCATCCACCTCTAGCTTTAAAAATGTCACTAAACATATTCACCTGAGACTCTAACCCAAAAATGTAAGCCTACAAGCCAACATTATCTACCTTTATTTGATATTATCTTAAGCTTTATAATATGTAGGGTAAAATATCTAGTTGTTTTTTCTATGCTCGCAGGAAGGCCTAGATCAGAGAGGAGTTATTCCTTGCTAAGCCTATTTCCCACATGGAAAAAATACACCAAGGAATTCCTAATCACATGCATCCACTCCATGGCTAAATATGAAAACACATACACACATAAACATATGTTAAGTATCCAATCTAATAGATAATAAAACAATGTAAATTAGAAAAAATTATAAAATATGGTAAAGATATTAAAATGAAATAATGCACTAACTCACCTATGTCTCCCTCCTACCAATTAGGGTCTAAGTCCTCATCATAACTCATTTTAGCCTCTTATTCCTTGGCTACAAGCTTATCTCAAATAGGGATTCTTTTATCTCTATATTGTTCCCCATGTTTTCCCTCTCCTGTAACCAATGCTAGCTATTATTGTTGATGACAAGTAACTCTTTGTGCTAAATGGGATATTAGTGATACAACCTAAACTACACCCCATCCTCTTTATACATGCTATAGACTAGCCTATGCTTCTCCTCCTTTCTTTTGACACTGACCAACTTAGTGATAATAATCCCTAGTGTTAATGGATGCCATGTAGTCTCCCAATCCATGCATCCCTTACACCCTACTCCCTTATGTAGAATACTTACATAATGGGTAGGTTGGCTACATATTATATCCTAAACCTTTGTGGCACTCTATTAAAAGGGTATGACTTTACCTGACTATAATGGTCATGTACCTATAATGAACTCCCATAAGCTTCTATTATGATAGCATCATCACCCCACTAACTATCCATTCTATGGTATGCCATCACAATCATTTCTCCCATTGTTAGTGTTCCTTCTACCCAATGTTCATCCCTAAGGGGTATCATGCCTATCCACCTAGAGGCCTTGATGGATCCTATTGATCCAATAGCTACACCCCTCTTGTAGGGTGTCATGTGATCATACACCCAAAACATGATGAGTGTTGGGTGACTAATGGATATATCACCTAGCTAAGATATCTTGTATAATTCTATGTCTATCCTAGAAAACACATACTATGCCCAAGAGAATATCCTACTTCACTCCTCTATAATCATCACTACAAGATCCCAACTATATAGGAGATGATATACCCCTTTTTTTATAACCAACCATGAGGAAATGACCCCAATAATATCCTTGTAGAGTTTTAGGATCAAAACATACTCAAACCCGACTAATTTCATTCCATGCTTAGCACCATGTTGGGTGAATTCTAGTCTCCAAAATACTCTTCCCATCTTTGGGCCTCAACTTTATCAATAGCCTCTCTCAATGTCATTGTCCTACTTATAGCCAAAAATTGAATAATATTATATATGTCCACTAATATAATCATCCCTTCACTAGGAGCCTTGGGAGATTGGAAATTTTTTCAGTCTATAACCCATTAGGTGAACAAGTCACACAAAAACCTATTCACTGGGGAAACTATCTCCACCCATGTAATGTTAAGTATACCCACTCTATCTAAAACAAAAATCTCATCTGCTATCAAAGATATTAATACCCTTGAGAGCCACTCCTTATTCCTAGATCTAATCTAATAAATGAAAATTCATTACAAACATGAAATAAATGGGCTGAGTTAGTCACTTGGCCTTTAAAAACCTCTAAAAAAATTTCAAACAAAATTATGATAAAATCACTACTATCTATAATTGGCAATTAAAAAACCATTGTAGTAGATTATGAAACCACCGATCTTTGGAGAATGATGGTTATGCAATCACCATAGTGAGTTTTTAACCTCTACACATGACTAAATTTTTAAAAATGCTATGGTGATTATGTAATTGCTAGTGCAAAAATTGTGAATCCTAGTTTAAAAAGACTGACAGTTTCTTACCGTAACTAGTCGTTCTATCCACCATGCCGTCTTACCTAAAAATCCCTAAAATCCCCAAAAATACATTAAAAAAAAACATTATATTTCCCTAATGTATATGTTACCAAAAACACCATATGCATTTTTTTATAAAGATTACTAGTCCTAAGGTACATTTTCAACAAAAATTCAAACATAGAGATATGGCACAAAAGTTGAGATAAATAACCTATACCTACACCTAGATTATCATTACTGGTACTCCTACCATCATCTCATTGCATTTTCCAAATTTGAATACACTCTCTCATGATTATGTCATAGGGATCTTATAGCTAAAATTTACAAAATTGGCAATGCACAATTGACTTCCATGTCTGGAAAGTTTTTCAATTTATAGTTATTTTGTTTTGAAAAAATCCATTTTTAGAAAATTTCCTAAAAAACTATATTTTCACACATTATGATAAATTCATGAGTTTACTAGATCCAAACTAACATTGGATAACTAAGATGCCAATAATTGTAATGTTTATTTCCCAAAATTCTATAATAAAATACATTATTTTTCACATCTTAGCCTTATAGGTTGACATCTCCTCACACAACATCAAGCTCAGTAAATGGAATAGAGGATATATATATGGTTTTCATCTCCACACAATGGTAAGTAATGTTTATGTTAAGCACGGGATATACTGAGATGGGGGGGGTGATTTAGAATATCATGTATCTTATTAATCTTTTCTTTAACTAAACTTCACTTAATCAAACATTCAAGATATGTAATAAAACTCAAACAAATAAACACCACACAAGATAGAGAGAGACACTAGATATAACATGGAAACCCAATGTGGGAAAAACCACGGAGAACAATCTCAAGTATATGAATGAGCACCAACCCAAACAATATTTACAAGCCAAGCTTTCAGGAGCACCAACCCCTTTTCTGAGCACCAACCCAACAACTATTCATGAGCACCAACCCATAGAAGCACCACACCCATTTGCCGAGCACCAACCTAGCTACTATTCATGAGCACCAACCCATAGGAGCACCAACCCCTTTTCTGAGCACCAACCCATCAACAATTCGTGAGTACCAACCCACAGGAGCACCAACCCCTTTGCCGAGCACCAACCTAGCAACAATTCGTGAGCACCAACCCACAAGAGCACCAACCCCTTTGTGTATACCACACACCTATCTCTTAATATTGCTATCTCAACAAATGATAGATCAATATAACATCTCTTTCCTCTCTCTCACCTTTGCTCTTCTAAGCTAGATATAACAAATACAAATCATATTCATCTCTCACAATTGCTCTTCTAAGCTAGATATTACAATATCAAATCAACCTCTCTCTTTCATATTACAAATGGCTTCTCAAGCCTTTATTTATAGCTTTCCAAATGACCTTTGGCCTTCCCCCTTTGTGACCCTTCAATCCTCATGGAAAATGGTGCCAAACTTGTATGACCCTTCATATTCAAGCCTTTGAAAAGTCATGTGGTGACCCTTCATGATCAAAAATGTCCTTCCCTCTTTTGTCCTCATCTTGGTGACTTTTCGTATTCCTTAAAGTGTCCCTTCATGATAAATTGTGCCCTTACTCTTTTGTCTTCACTTGGTGACTCTTGGAATTCCCCAAGATGACTCTTCATGAGAAAATGCATCCCATCCTTCTTTTGTCTTTATCCCGTGGCTCTTTGAATTCTCCATGGGCCCTTCTTTTGTCTCATATGCAACCAAAAATATATTCATTAATATTAAATAAATATTAACTCATATTAGCCAAGATATATTTATTACAAACAACATTAAATGCAATGGGGCCTTTATCACCAATAATGCTAGACCTTTGACATCAATGACAATATTTCCAACAATCTCCCCCTTCGTCATTGATGACAACCTCAATCCTAAACTGCCACATCCTGTCACCTACACATACTATCATCTAAAAACATACAGTTACTCCCCCTTACTGTAGCAACTTGCACCTGTTCCTTGTACCTATTTTTTGCACCTATACCTGTACCTATTATTCTCCCCCTTTGACATCAATGGAAAAGGGCCTACCTGTAGCTAACACTTAGCTTGCCCTCAATTGATGCTGAACATCAATGGAAGGAAGTAATAGAAATTACTCCTAACTCTTCTCGTAGATCTTAGAATGTGTCCTTTGATCGTGCCTTTGAGAAGATATCTGACAATACATATACATTATTCCCTATCCTTTGAGCATCTACAATCAACTCATTTGAATCTTTTCTTCTAATCTCACAACCTTTAGCATGAAACCTTAATGTGTATCCTTGATCACATATTTGACTAACACTCAACAGATTATGCTTACAAAAACATTCTTAGCTTTGGTTCTACTAATATCCAAACTTAAAATACCTTTCTCGGCTATCCTAGTAGTGGTTTTATCTTCTAATTTCATTATGCCACCATTGATCTTCTTTACTCTTATCTCCTGTCATATGCCTCGAACATCCACTATCAACAAACCATGGCTGATATTTATTTCATACATGCAAAGCTATTTACACCAACATAGAATCTTCAGGTTGTTTCTTCTGCCATGAACATGTCTGAACCTTCTTCTTGATGAATGGAGCTTTGAAACTCTGATCCTGCTTCATTGAATCTGCATGAGTATTCTTTTCCTTCTTTTTGAAATTTTTAGCTCTTTTTCAACATTCTAATTTCTTGTGACCATATCCATTACAATAAAAACAATAGCCATAAAAATAAGACCTGTCTGTATATCTCTGACCTGATTGTCTTTTGCAGCTTTGTTCTCTCCAGCCTTCTCTGTTTGAAATGTCCTCTGTATTTTTCACTTCTCCCCTTTTTGTTTCCTCTTTTGTAAGAGCTTCAGGATAGCTCTTTTTCTTCTCAAATCTAATCCCTGTCTTATTTGAATTTGCTTTTTGACTTTCCAATATCTTATTCAGCATGTTAGTGCTATCTTCAAATTTTGAATCACTGACTACTTTATCACTGACTACTTTCTTAATATCTTATTTTAAAGAGGCAATTTAAATAGCATACCTTTGACATTCTTTTCTTGCTATTTCCAATTGTGCTATGAGGTCTTCTTCATTCTTCTTGGCTTCTTCAAAGTGTGCTTGTAGATCTTCAATTATTTCCTTTGAATCTTGTTCATTTTTCTCGATTTGGCACTTTAATCTTCGATTCTTCTTCTGAACAACTTCTAACTCTTCTAAGGCACAAATGAGCTCTCCTTCCATATTCACTTCAGCTTCTTCCTCTTTTTCTTCTTGATCATTTTCATGTATGGCCATGAATATAATCTCTTCTTCTTCTGAATCGTTGACTCCACTATCTTCACTTGAGCTAGGATCCTTAGAATACAGGCTCTTCTTCTCGAATCCCTTCTTAGATTTGCCTTTGAAATTCTTCTTGTATGTAGGCTTTTCTTCTTCATCATCATTAACCTTATTTGGGCATCTAGCTGAAAAATGTCCAATCTTTCCATAATTAAAACATTTAAAAGGTAATTTTCCTTGATATTTACATGTTCCTCTTTTCAGCTTGCGAATGAAAAGTGCTCCATTGTCATCTTCATCATCACTAAAACTATCACTTGATTCTTGAATCTTAGCTTTCTCTTTCTTTGATGTCTTGAAAGTTGCTTCTCTCTGAGGGTTTATCTTGTTCTGTCCGCATCTCATATTTCGTGAGAATACCTTGAAGCTCATCCATCTTTAGCGTGGCTAAATTCTTCATCTCCTCGATTTCTGAAACCTTTGCATCATATCTCATTAGTAGAGATCTCAAAACCTTTTGCACCACTGTTAACTCATCCAATGTTTGTCCAAGACCTTGAATCTGATTTACGATTTGATCAACTCGTAAAAGATAACTTGCTATATCTTCTTCTTCTTCCATCTTCAAACTTTCAAACTGCCTTCTAAAAGTCTGTAGCTTAGCTTGCTAAACCTTTCCATAACCTTTGTAAATATTCTCAAGTTTTACCCAAGTTTCATGAGTAGATTTACATTGCATAACTTTAACAAATTTGGATTCACATAAACCACATAAAATAGCATTTAAAGCTTTAACATTACATTCACTTGCCTTCTTTTCTGCTGGAGTAATTGCAAATGTCTGTGGCTCTTCATATTCCTCCACCACTACTTTCCATATGTCGAATGCAAGTGCCATCAAATAAACCTTCATTCTCATGCTCCAAAAAGCATAATTCATCCCATCAAACAAAGGTGCCTTATTTATAGAAAATCCTTCCGATGACCCAACCATCGTGCTTTCCCGATCTACCTTCAAGCTGTATAACTTTTCAAAAAGGAACCTACTCTGATACCAATTATTAAGCATGAGATATACTGAGAGGGGGGGTGAATCAATATGTCATATATCTTATTAATATTTTCTTTAACCAAATTCCACTTAATCAAACATTCAAGATATGCAATAAAACTCAAACAAATAAACACCACACAAGATAGAGAGAGAGACACCAGATATAACATGGAAACCCAATGTGGTAAAAACCATAGAGAAAAATCTCAAGTATATGAATGAGCACCAACCCAAACAATATTCGCAAGCCAAGCTTGTAGGAGCACTAACCCCTTTGCTGAGCACCAACCCAATAACTATTCATGAGCACCAACCCACAAGAGCACCACACCCCTTTGCCAAGCACCAACCCAACTACTATTCATGAGCACCAATGCACAAGAGCACCAATCCCTTTGCCAAGCACCAACCTAGTAACAATTTGTGAGTACCAACCCATAAGAACACCAACCCCTTTGCTGAGCACTAACCCAACAACAATTCGTGAGCACCAACCCACAGGAGCACCAACCCCTTTGTGTATACCACACACCTATCTCTCAATGTTGCTATCTCAACAAAAGATAGATCAATACAACATCTCTTTCCTCTCTCTCACCTTTGCTCTTCTAAGCTAGATATAACAAATACAAATCATATTCATCTCTCACAATTGCTCTTCTAAGCTAGATATTAAAATATCAAATCAACCTCTCTCTTCCATATTACAAATGGCTTCTCAAGTCTTTATTTATAGCTTTCCAAATGACCTTTGGCCTTCCCCCTTTGTGACCCTTCAATCCTCATGGAAAATGGTGCCAAACTTGTATGACCCTTCATATTCAAGCCTTTGAAAAGTCATGTGGTGACCCTTCATGATCAAAAACGTCCTTCCCTCTTTTGTCCTCATCTTGGTGACTTTTCGTATTCCTTAAATTGTCCATTCATGAGAAATTGCACCCTTACTCTTTTGTCTTCACTTGGTGACTCTTGGAATTCTCCAAGATGACTCTTCATGAGAAAATGCATTCCATCCTGCTTTTGTCTTTATCCCATGGCTCTTTGACTTCTCTATGGGACCTTCTTTTGTCTCATATGTAACCAAAAATATATTCGTTAATATTAAATAAATATTAACTCATATTAGTTGAGATATATTTATTACAAACAACATTAAATACAATGGGGTCTTTATCACCAATAATGCTAGACCTTTGACATCAATGACAATATTTCCAATAGTTTATCTATGCTTTTATCAGTTAATGCACTTTCCATTTTCATAGTAAAGTTATACTTGATTCCTATCTCTTGCAGGTCAAGAAGGTGTCTCAATTGGCTTCATTGCATTGAACATGTAAGTAAATTAAGTTTCCTAGCCTTCATTTTCCTTTTAATGCACTATTACTCAAAAAAACACCCTATCCAACTCATAATGATGTGTCTCCTGGAGGTATAAAATATGTACGTACCCTAGTTTTTCTAGTGAAACATTTCATAATATCCAATGATGATGCAAGGACCTCCATAAATAAAACATACTCAGATCTAGTCTTCTCTCCCATTTCTATCTTTTTCTCCCTTTTATAACCTTATTAATTTATCATTTTCTAAGTATTTTCTTCAAGTTTATAATTCTTTGAGTGGCATGGTGAAACCATTGTAGTGGTTTTGAATCCTCCACTACATTTTACTTAATCATCCTAGTGGTTCGGACTATCACCTTAGAGATTTTACAAACTATAATGACTGTTGCATAAACACCACCTAGATAAAGTGGTAGTTTTACCATCATTGCATGTGTTTAAACTCATTCCCAATATGCACATTTTCATATGTTTTACATGTTTTAGCTCATATTTTAAATCTTTTTCTACTACACTTACCTTCCTATTGTTTTAGTATATAGTTAGTCATGTTCAAGTCAATTTTAGATACCTTCAATTTAACTCCATCAAGCTCCTAGTAAAGCTTCAATTAACTCCTAAAGGACTATTTCAAATAATTTGGATTTATACCCACTAAAGTTGAGTGGAGAAAATATTCTTTAAAAATATTTTTTCTATATTCCAAATAAATTGGATTATTTCAAACCACTTGGTCACAAATCATTTTGAATAAATTGGACTATTTCGAATAATTTGGACTTATACCCACTAAAGTGGAGTGGAAATTTTTTTATCCAATTTTTTTTTTTTGTATTCTAAATAAATTGGACTATTTCAAACCATTTGGGCACATATCATTTCAAATAAAATGGACTATTTCAGTAATTTAGACTTATACCCACTAAAGTGGAGTGGAGAAAATTTCTCCAAAAATAAGTTTTCTATATTCTAAATAAATTAGACTATTTGAAACCATTTGGGCACATCTCATTTTGAATAAATTGGAATATTTTGAATAATTTGGACTTATACATACTTAAGTGGACCAGAGAAAATTTTCTTAAAGAATTTTTTTTCTATATTCCAAATAAATTGGACTATTTCAAACCATTTGGGCACATATCATTTTGAATAATTTGGACTTATACCCACTAAAGTGAAGCGGAGAATTTTTTCTCCAAAAATATTTTTTCTATATTCCAAATAAATTAGACTATTACAAACCATTTTGATAGAGATCGTTTTGAATAATTTGGACTATTTCAAATAATTTAGACTGTTCTCAATAATTTAGACTTATACCCACTAAAGTGGAGTGGATAAAATTTTATCCAAAAATATTTTTTCTATATTCCAAATAAATTGGACTATTTCAAACCATTTGGGCATAGATCATTTTGAATAAATTAGAATATAAGTATATTATAGGATGCTAACTATCATCATTATGACATTGATATCCAAAATGCAAGTCCTAAAAGGGAGGACAACAAAAACCAAGGGATAACCTCAGAGACAAAACAAAAATAAGAAACATACATCACAAAGAGAAATCTAACAAAAACTTACATATTAGGGATGGATTTAAATCATGCTACATTACATGCAGGTCCAGGATTGCTAGTCACTAAGCCATTACATTTAATGGGTCCATACACACTGTCCAACTTGACGTAGTCTATCATATATTGAATATGATTCTAAATTAGTCGAGAAGCCCTATAGTGATCACCATCCTATGCCTTAGCATTTTTTACATCCAAAGTATCCACCACACCTAGGCTTGAATAAAAATTAACCAAATAATGGGTTGTTGATACGAAGGCATCTGAGTCAAATTTAGTGATGAAGGGAGTAGAGATAGTAACAATTCTAACCAGGAAAGTATAGAAGGGGTAACATCCTACACACCCTCCACAATATCCATGTAATGATCATGCAACTGAACATAATGAGATTTTATCTCTTGAAATACACTTAGAGGAACCAAACCAATATAGTGCAAACTAGAAAAGGCAGAGCAAGCCCAATTACTGCCTCAAAGGTAGTTAGACAACCAATGAGACCACCCCAAAATTCCTTCCATACAAAGGCCTATACCAATCGATGAGCTTCCTCCTTATTTTGGACCACCCAAATGCCACATCCAAATTGGTTTTTTTATGCCATATAACATGAAGGTAATCCTCACCAATAATAGTCTAAATTGCCTCTAAAACCTCCACATTTGGAAGCTAAAAGATTAGATGGAGTCTACGATCTAAGACACTATCTCAGAAATCCATTTTATGATGCTATATATGAAGTGAAGGGGTGGTAATTACCATGCTTGACATAAAATAATATATATTCACATCAAATGTAATCCAAATAGGGGGCAAAATCAAGAATGAATGTGACAAGGAGAGACAAATGCTAGTAGTTAATCACTTTGAGTGAGTTTCCACCTATCATGACAAATCACTTCACACCTGAGGGATTAATGTGAAACCATGAAGTTAAAATACATTTAAACATGTTGAATTTATAGTATGCCCAAATTTGAATGCAACAAGTCTAATAAAATTGTAAACAGTTCCATCAGTCATAAGTGACATCACGTGTGCACCAAATCAAGTCCTGACCACCGATCATATACATTATCCATCACTACATCGGTCTCTTGGTCCATCCCTCAATTCCTAAGGAAATTTGATTTTTTATTAGCTTATTTGAAGTAATGTGACACTAACCAAGATTCCATTTCATCTAAGAGAGGCCAATTCAGGTGAAAGATGTTGTTGAGTCACCAAGCCTTAGAATGTTGATTACAAATTGCCCCCACTATGAGATTGGTATTTCCTTCAATTATAATGTATTCAATTCCACATTATCTTTTAGTTTGTATACCTAGGATAGCTACCTTGGATTTAGTTTCATTGTTGGTTCTATTTTGGAAGTTTTCTCAAGTGACATAAATGAGAGAACTAGAGCAATCTTGAATACTGCATCCCACTCCTAAGGCTAATAGATTTCTTGGTGCTATTCCATAAAAAAATAATTTAAAGAAACCATTAGGGGGGAATCCAAGGAGACCTAGAATCCAGATGAGATAAACTAATATATAACCTTGACCCATTAATGAGGCATCATCAAACAAATTTAATGTGAGAGAGACTTGAGAATTGTTTTTCATTCATTGGGAAGATCTTCATGAGTAGGTGTCAATATATTAATGGATCAAGTTAGGTAATTTCAAGTTAAACTACTGAAGTATCCACTTCTAAGGGGATTGGATTTCAAACTTGGAACTGATTCAATACATTCAAGGTATCTCCAATTATAAACCAAATTGTATGAAATGAGACCAAAGTATTACTAAATTAAAATCCATAAATTTGAAAAAAATGGATTACATTTGAAATAATTTAAAATTTATTTCTATGAAATTGATGATAATGTTACTAATATTATAGTTTATAATCAGTAAATACACTTGAAAGAATCATATGGCAAAGTTACATCCTTCTAAACAATATTTCACATTTATTGGCATGGATTTTTTGGTTTCTCCTAAGAATGTGATAATAGATGTCATTTTGATTATCTAATCCTTTAATCTTTCCAAATTCTATTTATACTATATCTACTTACTGTACCATAACTCATTTGCAATTTTTGTTTTGTAACAGAATTTCAAGAATTGTAATCAATGAACACCATGTTAGTAATTAAAAATCCATCTCTAAATGTCCCTTTAAAAATAAATTCATCCAATTTATTTATATTTATATTTAAGGTCTTAGAATATATTTCCCCCTAAAAAAATGAAATTTTAACTTGTGTAATCCATGGATTGAAGGAGTACCCTCAAATGATTGTCCTCTATCATTGACCAAAGGCTAATGTGAGAACAAGACTACAATGCCACTTTCAAAGTTTATTTAGAATGATATTGAATGTAGTATTGCATATTTTATATTATATAATATTCTTTTCTTCCCATAACATCATTTTCATATCTTTTATTTTGTGCACAACAAATAATAAGTCATCCAACCCGAAAATTAATGGTTTTTTATAAGTCAGTTTTAACTACTCCTTTGAAATGTCTGAAATTTGTTAAAAAATAAAGTAATCATTTTTTTAATAAATTATATATTTTTAGGTGAGTTTTAATCAAGTATGAGGCACACTAGGGGGCCTAGTCCCTAGAAGGCCAAAAATGCCAAATGACTAAGAAACATATAGCCAAAACCAAAGTTTATTCAACCAAATAGGAATAGTAAAAATCCACCCCACATAAATATCCTCACCAGAACCTTATAAATATCCTCACCCAAAAAGAGAACTAAAAAATCTACTAACCAAAAATTAAAAGACTGAACTATCATCATAACACACTCATAGTCTCCTTACCTAAAGATCACCAAATCAACATTTTATCATGAGAGTGTGTCTACCTTGGCTGAAAAGCAGTGCCTCCATAGTCCACTAAGTTCCCCTATTAATAGAATGAAAATCATCTAACTGAAACCTTTCTAATTTAGTCTTCTTGCCTCTTTTAATTTTCTTACCACAATCAAGTTTAGAACAAAGGCTATGATGCTGAGCTATAAATAATATCTCTCTAGAGACAATTTCCTCTTCTTCTTCTTCTTCCTTAGAATTTGTTCCACCCTCAAATACATCTTTTGGTTTTAGACATTCCTCTACCTCCAAATTATCTTGAACTTGAGAAAACACACCCTTAATATTCTAACCAACCCTGTCTCCCTTTTTTCCTCAGAGAAGAAGGTTGCTCTACACTAGTTCTCGGGACTCCCTAAACTGCTTCTTCATTAAGGTAAAAACCCTTATCTCCCCTTGAAGAATTCAAAGGAGAATCCATGCTAGTTTAAGATGGATCCAAAGGGAAACATATGCTATTCACCAAATCATGGTTTGGACAACCAATCTTCCAAATCCATTTATTCAAAAAAGAGGAATATGTTCTTTTTACAAAATTCTGAGGACAAACCATAAATTTATGTCCAATGTGATTACACTTGAAACACATGTAATTCAACCCTTAAAATTTCATAATCTAAGTCCTAAATTTAATATAATGATGGAGCAATTTAGAAAATCCACCATAACACAAACCCACACATATTGTGGATGTTCCTTCCAACTTAGATCAGATTTTAAAAAAACACCAATTTTATTTACCAATATTTGAAGTAGCCCAAAATCCTAAAAATCCATAGGAATATTGTAGAGCCTAACCTAGACCATAGTATTCAAAATAACCACTACAATTGAATCAAAAGAGGGATTCAAAGGGTACAAAAATAACCCCAGCTTCCCAATAAACTAAGGGCCATTATTCCAAATAAATTCTCTATCTTCCTTAGAATGAAAGAAAAACATGAAAAAACCATTCAGGAGCATTGAAAGATAAATTTATACCAACAAAGGCTAGGAAAATTTAATCCAACATGAAATCTCCTCCCTCAAACGTCTTTTACCAATGCATTTGCCAATGAGGGTTTTACACCCAGTTTATTGACCAATGGCAAATAAATATTCATATAAGACCTCAAGAATAGGTGGATCATTAGAAAATACTAGAGGAATATCCCCAAAGAAATCTGTCTTCTTCTGAACTCCTTTTTCCACACTCTTTTACCATTTATTGAATCCTCAACTTCAACCATAGAAAGATCTGAAGCGGGTATCTGATATCTCAAAACTAGTTGGGGATTAAGGTTAGGATGATCCTGAAGAATGGAGGCCTTGTAAAAACTCAAATAGGTATGGAAGGGGTTTGACCTATTTTTACATTTATCATAAACCAAAGACCATAAAATTAGTGTCATTTTATATTTTCTTAACCTTAGCTTTGAAGACTCACTCTCAAAAGGTTCCACCCTACCATCACCTATCTAGTCATGCCTCTTTAGAGATCCTTTTTACACTCTAAGGTAACCTAGAAAGATTAAAATGTGTCCTTCTAAACCTTATTTAAAACTACCTTTGACTACAAATCTTTAATCACCATAGCGGTTAAGCCCAAACCCTACTCTATCACTGTCACTGGGAGAGCCAATGTCATTGCCTAGCTTCATTCGATTTCCCCTCCTCAACTCTTGCATAAAAAAAATGTAATTTTAAGAAACTATAAAAATTAATCATTTATTAATAATATTATATTATAAGAAACATAACATGAAAATTTTCTAATAAAATGTTTTACAAATTGGATTGATCATTGATGCACTTTTGATTTGCATTATATATTTTGACATATAAACATATTTCATTTCATTTGATGCATGTTTATTTTCATTTATTTAAATCTTATAAATATTCATATAAACATATACAAAAATATATACATGCTTATGCACATGTAACTATACCAATTATACATAGATGTACAATTTCTATTTCTAGTTTTGTAATATACATATGCACATACATGTTTATAATGAATCCTTATAACTTGACCATAATGGGCACTTCTGATGCATTTTTAAAAATGGATGTAACTAATCATGTTATGAAACAAAAAAAAATGATTATTTTGCAATTTATTTATGCCATTTAACATATGCACACATATATTGTTCTCTCTCTCTCTGTGTGTGTGTGTGTGTGTGTGTGTGTGTGTGTGTGTGTGTGTGTGTGTGTGTGTGTGTGTGTGTGTGTGTGTGTGTGTGTGTGTGTGTGTGTGTGTGTGTGTGTGTGTGTGTGTGCGTGCGTGCGCACGCGCCATTTTTCATCAAAATATTCTAAATAATAAATTTGTTCTTCATCTAATTTATCACAATCATAAAATTTTTGTCCATTCAAACAAATAATTTTTATAGTGATAAAGATCATGTATACTCTAAAGACAATTTATTATCTTTAAGACATAATATATCACATATTGATTTATTTTAAATTGGTCAAATTCAATATTTAAACAACATTTAAATGGGTAAATATAACCACATTCAAGTTGACACAACAAAAAAATGAACCCACACTTCAAAATCCCAATCTGATGCACAATATTTTATTGTCTTCTACACTCTCTTATCGATAAATAAAAAATCAATTGTAATGTGTTTAAATAAATAAATATAATTTATATATTCTAGTATATGAAATTGTATAATTACACATTCATTGAAAGGGGTTTTCACCTTTTTTTTTTTTCCTTTTTTTAATTTGTAAAGTTGCACTCTTTCATTAAACCTTTTGTTCTTTATTCCTTGCAAGGCATTATATAATGTAGTAACTAAAAATTCTCATCATCATTTGAATTGATATTTGTATTAAAAAAAGTGTCTTTTTGTAGAGTTTTACCTTGTGTTGTTTTCATAGAAGCTTCAAGCTATAGAGTTGTGTCTTGGGTTATTTTGTTGCAAACACAAAGGTGTAAAGTTGTGTTGTGAACTGTTTTATTGAGACATAAATAGACAAAAAAATATTTTGTTAGTATTATAAATAATTTATAAATAAAAAATTCTATAATTTTTAAAATATGCATGCTATTATCTTACCTTCTTCAACTTGAAATTTGTCATGTTCATTGATTTGATTTTTTCATTATTATTTTTTCTTCACTTTTATTCAATGCCATTATTACTACACACCAAAATATTGCCAAGTTGTTAGGTTTCAAAAATAAATCATACACATCTAAAGATTTTTTATTTGAAAAATAAAGCATGATTATAAAACAAATTAAAAAAATTATGCACCTGGTAGTGATTGAAGTGGTTGTTTTGGTATTAGGTGCCATAAATTTGTTAAACAATTTTGAAATTGAAGATTAAAAATTGTTTGTTCTTCAGTTTATCTAATGCAAGATAAATTACTTGACATTTTCATACAAGCACACACCAATCTAGCTCCTATATATACCCCTAGCACATCCATGTATCTAAATTATTGAAAGTATAGATAAGTATCTCCTAAAATAAGTTATCTATTTCATTTTTGAATGGTTTTCCTATTTTGTGTGAATCAATCATTTGAAATATTGGTACATCTTTACTAATGTAAACACCTTCCTCTAATTTACTTTGTTATGAATGAAGGATGAAATATTTAAGAAGATAATTAGTGGAATCTTGAAAAAAAATCATACCTATAATATGAGTCCAATTGAATCCATCACTATCTGAACCCTAAAGTATGACACCCATATTTTGCATATAATAGTAAAGACCAACATACAAATTTATGAGAGAGTTCTAAATGCCATAGAAATGGTCAAGTTTGTGAATGATGAATACATTTAAATCCCCCCAAAAAATTTTCAATCAATGCTTGAATAAATAGGCAAATACGTTCTTCTTTAAATCTTCAATTACACTTAGAATATCAATAATTATGAAATCAACATTCACATCAACAATGAACATTGCACTAAAATATTCTAAAATGAATGGCCAAAGACACAGGGTGACATAATGGTAGCTAAACATTTCTATATTTGTCTTAAGAAACTGACCTCCATCACTATCTAGATATTTTCTCAATATGCTTATTGAATCTTGAGATAAGACTTCTTAGATTTTTTTATTTTTTAAAATACTTTCATTCAGGACACACAAATCTTCAAACCTTTTCACAAAAATTGTATAATTTTCCATTACTTCTTCAGGTGTGATTTTTTTTTACTGCTAAAAGTGTCAAATAATTATTGGTGAAATAATCTACAATTTTTTATAATATTCTACTTTATAGCTTCACTTTTTTGCACCAAGTGTCTATGTTATTGCACCTAAGGGTTTTCAAGAAGGAAATAGAACTTTTTTCCAATAAATCTATTAGTTTTGTTTTTGTTTGTCTGAAATCCCTTGAATATTTTTAAGTACTATTTTGCTAATTAGATTTAAATCTTGTTTATTTGAACCAAGTTAAATACTAATTTTAAATAAATCAAACATCTTATTAAAACAATCCCAAATGGGTTGTTCTATAAAAAAAAACATTTTATCTCTTGTATTTATTGTGTTAAGTAGTTCATTTATGTGAATAAGTGTCTATCTTGTTCATGTATTTATTCTATCTTTTTTTCTCTATTTCAAGATTATTTTAACCTCTTAGATAGATAAGGTCACGTGCAAATCAAACTCTTTCTACAAATGAAGCCTTATAAATTTATTCATTTACTTCATTATATTGATTACGTATTTTGTGAAAAATATGGAAATGAGTAACTATTTTTAGAAATCTTGTCCTTCTAACAAAACATTTTTTTCTCAATGACAGTGAATTATATTCCTTATTTGAAAGAATTCTCTATTTTGTTGTAATTGTGTGTTGGCCATCTGCAATTTTGAACCTTATGTTTTTTTCTCCATCATATCTTCAAGGACTTATTTTGATTTGATAATATATTGAGGGTTATTTGGATCAAAAGGAAGTAACACAATATCTTTCATTAGAACCTCATTATGTTTTACAAATGAATGCATTATAAAATTCACCCCTCTTTCATTTAGATTTCTTATTTTGATATTAAAATCCTCTATTCCACAAAGATCTATAGGAATGTTCAAGGTGTAATTGCTAGAGGAAATATACCATGTAGAGAATTCACTATGTGTCTGATCAAAATTTTATACCAACAAAAGTGTATTAACCTTTTGTTCAATCTTATATTTCTCCACTGGTGTGAGTAATTGTATATTCTTTTTTAAATATACATACAAATATGGTTCCCTTATTTGTCTTGTTTTCTTTAATGTTTTTTCTATCATGATTGCAGGGTATCTTAAATGTATATTTATAAGGTGGTAAGCAGAAGAAGTTGGCGCCCTTTGTTCATGTTATTCTTTCAACATATTTTGTATTCTAAGAACCAAATTATCTCTATCTATCAACCCAAACATTTCAAGGTTGTCATAGCTATTAAAATGAAAATCAGATGTTTCATAAGAAGGAGAAACATTCATTTTTGTCAATTCCATTTTACTGAGTGTAAATTTATTGAAATTAGCTATAGCACTATGGATAATTATTTATTATCCATTCTATACTTCCAATTGGAATTGAATGGCATATTCAAGTTCATCCTTATCACATAAAATGATTATTCTAATTTGATAAGATTTTTTTATAGATATAATGTTGAACAAATAAATATCTACATGCATATTTCTTAGACTAAGCAACTCAAAATACCAATCAACAAGAGGAATTTTATTACCACCATAAAATGGAAGATGAAGATGTGAATTTAATTTTAAATTTCATAGTTTAAATGGTACTATATCCAAATTTTATTTGATTGAGGTCTTCTTCTACCTTTTAAGTGTGAGAATTTCTTTCTTGCTTTAAGACATTCTGCAACGCAATTGAAATCATTTAAATATTGATATTTTATAAAATCTAAGTTGCATATTATATCACTTATAAAATCATTTGTGATTAACTAGTGATTATTTATATATCAACAAATGTGAGTTCTAATTTAAAATATAAAATACATATTAAATATTCATAATATATAAACTAACTCAGACATAAACTAAAAATGTATGACCAAATCAAAAATAAATTATATATAGAGAGATGTAAAACTCATTCAAAAGGGGTTGTCTAAAAGACGACTATTCATTTCTAACATATTCAACACTTAGTAAGTATATCATAAAAGTATAACACCATACTTACTTAGCATTCTGACTCAATGAGACAGATGAAATTCTAAAAAATAGTCACTATTGGGATATCCTTTTCACTAATAAGCATCTTGAAGGTATCTCAATGGAGATGCCTATAATGTCCCATTAATTTATGACAAGGCCCGTGAAGGAATATCCTATCTAAATTATTACTAATCAGAGGAAAGTGGAGGAAATTTTAAATACATGTATTAAATGTGTCAAGGATTATAAGTAACTAGAAACATGTACCAATATAAAATGATAGGCAAAATAATCTACGAATATTTATTTTGAAAAAGAAAGAAGGGGAATATGTTTCAAATAGTCAAATTAAGGGGTTTGAGGTGAGGTGTTAAAACATTGGAAAAATTTGGATGATCTCCCATATGAGGATTTATCATTATTTCAAAAAGATAATCCATTTCTTGTGTGTGGGATGAGGCATCAACACTGCTCATGATTGACAATATGATGTATAGATCTCGAAGTATGATGCATATCAATCAATACCAAATTATTACCCAAGTTATAAACTGTGGGAAGTTCCAAACCATTTCATTCAATAAATTCTTGACATTTGAAAATAAGAGCCAAAAGGTTAACTATATTGCAATGTCAACTGACTTGGATAAGTTTACAAAAATGGTCATAGCCATCACCAAGACCTAGGAACATAAACACCAAAAAAAACTTACAAATATTTTTGTATCACAATTTTAGAGAATTTGTTGTTAGCCTTAATCCTAAAGTAATTTTGTTTCCTTGAAGGATGTTTACTTTAAGATGTGCCCACTACCACTACATAGGAACTACTAAAGTACCTTCAATTCAAACTAACAAAGGCCCTTTATATGGAATGGTCTCAATGAGCCACTGAGTGAGGTTTAATGTATCTAGAGCAGGTGAAATAAATCTTAGGAAATTGCCCTCACCCATTCTTTATAAGAGTGTGTGGGAAATATTCCTCTTAGGAGAGGCTTATAATGGACTAAAACTATCAAACCTATCCTACAGTTGATTTTTGTGTCAAAAATTGCATCAACATGTACCCTAAAAGTATCTCATAAAAGATACCTTTCAAAAATGCACAAGAATAAAATTTTCCTTCAATGTATCTCCTAGGAGATACCTTCAAGTTACCCATGAAGGTATTACAAGGGTATTTCAAGGCCCTTGAAGGAATATCCTAGGAGATACCTCAAAGGGCATTGCCAATGGTCATACATTCAAGGGGATGTTGAATGTATCTTCTAGTAGTTACCTTCAACATGCACACGAGTGGAATTTTCCTTCACCTTGAAGGCACTAATTGAAGGGCCTTGTAATAACTTTAAGGGTACCTTAAATCTATCTCCTAAGAGATACCTTAAAGTTACCCATGAAGGTATTATGGAGGTTTCAAACATTCTTTGATAAAGTTAAAAGGATTTGCACCTCATATTTCTTAAAATGGGCTTGCAAAAGATACCTTAATAAAAAAAATTAGAATGGGAATTTAGATTGAGATGGCCTCGTTGAATAGACTATTTGGATACCCTACCATCAAATTCTTCCAAATGGAGTGGGTTTTACTATTAAATTTATTGAGTATGTCATAATTGACCTTTGCTCTAGGAGAAGTGATTGGAGCAAGGTTACAAGAATAAATTTTGAATAAACACAAGAGGTCTATAGGAGGCCAATTTTACATGATGTCTTAATTTCTCAATACAGTTCTGGGGATGGTTCACATCAATAATGGATCACTCTAGAGCCACCCTCTAGACTGTATAAATAATAGGATATGAAACTCTTATTATTTCATGCATATATATGTGTATACTCATAATATTGTGTGCATTACTGAGGATATTTACCCATAGGTATGGATGGCCATCCATGAATCCCCTTTGCCTAGGATATCAAAGAGTATTGTGGATACACTATTGATTAGGGGAGAGTATTGGATATACCTTGACTATATATTCATCATGGTAATTGGCCATAAGGTTTCACTTATGCGATTCCCTAAGTATATCCAAGATAAGGTGGTAGAGTAGGAGATAACCTACCAGCTATGGTGGGGCATTGATTATGATATACACAAAAATAAGAAAGCCTACCTTCATGGATCACACCTAATTATTATAAGAATGTGATACACTAATAAGAAGCACTTCTATGAGGCTATAAAATATATATAATATTATTCCTTGGCTTCACTATTGCATAGGGACTATGATCCCCATGGATAGGTGCAAAAACACATTAAGGGGTTAGATATTGAGTACAAAACGAGACCTTTGATCATGAATTCCTATTCCTTAATGCTCAAAATGATGATCAAGTATTGGAAAGGGAATAATTAGTTCAGATGAAGGAGGAGCTTTTAATTCTCATTCAAGGGGAACCTTCCCTTTCCATAAATGAGGTATGAACCAACTCCCACTAGATGAAGGATGGGACACATCTACTTTTTGGACTAGTAGACATGATCAACCATTAGGGGAACAAGGGTTATATTCTTAGACACCCCCTAAAAAATTTAAAGATGTTAAAAAGGAACTAAGGGTGTTAGATACCTCATTGGGATGAAATCAAGATGAGCCCATCTACCTAGATTCTCTAGACTTTGAGGGCTTTGTCCAAGGTGGAATTTTATCACCACAAAATATTCCTTTTGTGTTTACCTTAACCACATAATCATCTCCTTCTACAACTTCAAAGACCACCTTTTGTTATACATGGAATCTGAGTCCTTAGTCCCTTCCACAGAGCCCAACCATGGAGGTACCTTCGATGGAGCTAGCTACACAAGGGGCAATTGGAGAGAATACTTATGATGAGGAGGCATAATTATAAAGATGAAAAGTCTTGAGTCTCTAAGACTCAAATGAAAAGGTACCATGGCATCAACATACATCAGGTGAGCTAACACCCTCTCTAATTTATATCACTCATGTTATTTCCCATGTTTATATTCCTATAATTAGTTCATTTGTTCCCATTTCATTCACCCCTCATAGTCTACCTCCTCTCTTGGTTCAAAAGGTGAAGTTTGATCCTATTTAGCCTATTTTTCAACCAACTCTATTAGTACCAAAGGTAGAGAATCCCTCATGTACCTTTGTAGCTCCTACTTCCTCAATTTTTATTCCTCCAATTACTCTTTCCACATCCAATCTTGCTATTCCTATTGTAGTCTTTTCCACTACTATTCCATCCCCTAAAAAAACCAAGAGAAAAGCCACAAAAAAGGTGAAGGGAGAAATAGGCACTCCATAATTACATGTTATATTTACATAGTTAAGTCTAATACTTCCCCCTCCCAATCCTTCTCAAGAGAAAACTATGATAACCACTTGGAAGGTTGAGAAGAAGAGAAGGCTAATATACACAGTCCATCCACTACCATAGTATGGTGGAGTGGACTGGTCAACCATTATATGGCATTTAATCCTTGATCCCCTCCTAGAGGAAACTTTGAATCAAACATCATGTGAGATAATGGTTGAGACTAAAACCTTAGACACTCAACCCATAGACCCAACCCAACTAGTCCTCCTATAGTGGGCAATAGACATGTAGTCAAGGGCCTACAAAAGACCTAATCTTGTGATTACTAAATTTCCCATTATGAGTATAGTTTTTAAGAAATTGATAGGGAGTGTGTAGAGGGTGAGTAGGAGGAAACTAGAAGATGACACTGGTAGAGTGATCATTTTATAATAAAGAGAATAAATGTTCACTCTAACCAAGAGAAAAGATAGAAAATTAGGGAAATCCCCCTATATAGAAGATTTCAAATTCTACATGGAAACACACAAATATGTTCAAATAGAAATACATGAAGGGACAAAAATGGCATGAAAAGAGCTGGAAAAAGAACTAGAAAAACTGAGAGAAGAACAAACTATTCATGTTCCAACACAAATTGAAATGGACGTGTAAAATGCAACATCTGGATTGTATAATACGATTGAGTCCATTAGTGAAATGGGGGAAAAAATGTCACCCCACATATTAGAGACCATAAAATTATTGAATTATTTGTAGTAAAACAAAATAAACTCAAATTACTTATTCTTTTTATAACTAAAAAGTCATATGCACATTTAGACTTGATGGCAACATTAGAGGCTACCAATGCCCTCAACTTGTTTTACATCAGAACATAAGAGGCCAGAGAATAGGTTGAGGTGGTTAAGGAAGTAATGTAAAAGTATTTAGAACATGAGATTCACTCCTAAATTTTTTTTGGATGAGATGAAGCTTTCTCAGGCCAAGGATTTAATAGGAAGACTCATTGGTAGGGCTAATTTTGAGCATCTCTTACAATAAGTTTCAAATAGGACATACAAGGGAAGACCATAAAATACATAGATTCAAAGCTTAATTTTTATAGAAATAAGGTCACTAAATTTTATATCTTTAGATCTAACTTCAAGATTACCAAAGCTGAGCATGCAAGGATCTTGGATCAAGTGAACAGGTGCATAGGATTTGCTCCTTAACATGGATGTATCAGATATCAATATGACATTAGGTATAAGAATTATCATAATTTTGAGGCAAATAAGAATTATAACACAAAAACTCCTAGTTCAATGCAAGTATCCACTTTAGTGCCTCCAACAACCTCATCAGCAATGCAAACACCTAGTTAACCTTGAGAAGAAGTCTAATTGTATATGTATACATACACAAGCTAATCACATTTTACTTATAGTTATAATATACATGTAAAGTTTCCTAAACTATTTTAATCATGCACACATTGAATTAGATAGGCTAATTAATTTTGACATAAATGTGGTTAGACACAATAATGTAAAAACATACAATTTTGAGACAAAAATTAGAATTGAGGTTCTAATAGCAACATGTAACTATGAGTTTACATACACTTCGAGGATGAGGAATCCCCTCCTAAAGTCCATATATCAATGTAATTTTGCATTCCAAATGGTTGGAAGATTTTATCAATACAATTAGAAGTCAATTTTGACTATCATGCAGTTGTGTTGGTGTTTTCTCCTTCCACTTATGTGATTTTAAGTTTTTTTATTTATTATAATACAATAATTTAAAGTGTACAAAATCTATAGATAGATCCTAATTGTATTAATCAATTTATGCTAGATGTATATGTGAAAACACTATTGAAAGTTAATAGATTTTATTAAGAAATTAGTTTAGATTGTGTTATTATTCTTAGTGTGTACGAATGCTTTCTATTGGTATAGTTTTCTAAGTGTGCCATAACTACTTTAGACTCCTTCTTCGTCCTAGATATAACCTTCCAATAAAAGGTGTGAAAAATATATTATAAATGAAGCAACCTTCAATTGAGACCATAAGGTTTCCTATATCATCCATTCCCAGACTTCATAACTGTGTTTAACTATAAATGCGTAACAATTGCAAGAAGTAAGCATTAGTTTTGAGAGCATTTGTCCACTAAGAAACCAACCTAGGAAGTGAAACTTTGAGATAACAAAACCTTATTTTCTACTCTACCCTTACCTCATTTTTAAGTTTATTTAACAAAGATCTAACCAATATTTATTAGACATCACCCATCTATCTCACCCACTTAGGTCTGATTTCTCCACTATGATTCATTTCATTACAAGTGAACATGGTTAACAACCTATGTGCTCTACTTTTTGTTCCACCACAAGGTTGTTTAACTCATACTTGTAACTTATGATTTAGAGTGGATTTCACCTCTATTAAGAGCCTACAATGTTAGAGGCTACCTTGTTTAAACTTTGATTGGTGCATAAGACCCATATCAACAAAATTGGAATATTATTTCACTTTGAAGGTACTACTTGAATGTCCCTCTAATAACTTCAAGGGTAAGTTTAATGTATCTCCTAGGAGATACCTTCATATTACCCATGAAGGTATTATTGAGGTTTAAAACATTAATTAATAAAGTTAAGAGGATTTACACCCTATATTTTGATACTTTTGGATCCCTAAAAGTATGACACTTGGCATCCCTTTGTTAAAATGAGATCACAAAAGATACCTTGAAGGGCATTATCACACATTTAAGGGGAAGTTAAAGGTATCTCTTAAGAAATACCTTTAACATACATAGGAGTGGAATTTTCCTTCACCTTAAAGGTAGTACTAGGTGATACCCTGAATAACCTTGTAATATTTTCTAAGGTATCTCATAGGATATACCTTTAAAACATGTGAATTAGTGGATTGAAGCTATCTCATAAGAGATACCTTCAAGTTACTCATGAAGTTATTACAAAGCAACATACATTTTAAGTGTTGCTCAAGGTATTATAGAGACAAAAAATTTATTAGTTCATTGACAAGGTTTAAAGTTAAAAGGCTTTACACCTCATATTTTGGTACTCCCAAATCACTAAACGTATGACACTTGAAATCCATTCATTAAAATAGGCTCATAAAATATTAAATAGTTCTTTGGTATATGTTATAATGCCCCAAACTTTCATTATTTTTGGATCTATGAGATCTCAACATGTGGTGTGATCTCATCAACTCATGACCATGGAAGGTTCAAGCATAGTGAAAAGTATGAAGTCACATATTAATAAGGAGTTGACACTTATCATCATCTAGAGGAACCAACCCTAAGTATCGGTAATCATCATTGACAGTTGTCTCAAAGTTGATGACTAAACATTCAAAATTAATGAAGGTTTGCAATACAATAGGTAATTAAACCCACTAATGCTAAATGGAATTTTCATAATGAAATGGGTATTTAAATTAAAAGTTAATTATCTCCATTAATGGTACACAAGTACATTCAATGTTCGAAGCTTGTGAATGATATATGAAAAATCTAAGCTAAAGGGGATTTCACTTAGTCATTACTCTCAAGTAAACACTACATATTCAATCTCTCATATGTTCATAGGTCCTAAATCCTTATAGGTGTTTGTGAATTCAAACCAATATTTTTGATAGAACTAGATGCATACGTATAGTTTACAATGGCATCAAATTCTAAATAATTAATGTCCCTTCTCTATATGTTTTCACTAGTGTGATTGAGTACACCGATACAATGTTTAAAAAAGGTGCTTAGATTTCAAATTATACCATTATTTTACACTATGGGATGAGGTAGAATAAATAATGTCATACTCAACTCATGACAAAATTTCACCAACCCACAAGTAGTACATTGATGATTTGCTACCCATCAAATCATAAGGTCTTCATCAAGCAACTAGGAAACCAAAGGCAATACCATGCATAGACATTCTCAGAGATTTTTTCAATGGAATTTTTTTTAGTGATTGGTTATATATTAGGAAAAATAAGAAAGTGGTTTCATAGATTTTGGGTATGGATTTTGAGAGGTATCTTAAGTTACCTTCCCTTGAAACAACCTACAATCAAAACTTGACTAATGCCTAGCTTGAACAAAATACTGTAGAGGATAAATTGAAAGAGTGGCTTGTCAAGGGATAAAAATTGAATTGCAAAGGGGGCATTACATCCAATTACATCATTAAATTTAGGCCTGAGGTTAGGATAACAATGGCTCTATTGAGTAGACTATATGGATTTATAAATATTGCATATGTTTAGGTTGAGTTGGTTCTATTGTTGGACATTTGTTGACCTCTAATCAATTGGTTATAATCAGAGAAATTATTTGTGCTAGATTGAAGGGATAAGGACTTATCCCTTATTTCTACCACACCACTTTTTGGTTAATATTGTTGAACAAGAAATAAATTTTTAGGTTTATAAGAGTATTGATGAGGAACTAGGTCAGAGGCATCTAACTTATTATTTTAAGACTCCCATGAGCATTGGCCAAATGCAGTATGTGGTCAGATCATATTTCAACAAGGCCAATAAAATTAGGGCCAATTATAATCTCAAATTGACACCATTTAGAGAATGGGTTTTGAGGAAAAGGGTTAGAGGATACCTTCAATAGCTTTTGAATAAGAAGAAAGTGCATGTTTCCTATGGGTACAAGGATTATGAATATAATCCTATATTATAAAATGCACCTAATGATTCATTCATATGGAAGAATATGAAGGATAAGTCAATGTCCATGGTCTAGGCTTAGGCATTATAATGTAATCCTCAGGCCACTAAGGAAGAATACGAGAGGGTATGGAATCAACAGTGGATACCATCTTAGTGTTAGTCTCTCGGCAACATGATCAACCTCCTCTTCTATAAGAGCCTATGGATGAGCAACCAATTGGTTCTAGTGTTGAAAGGGAATATAATCCTAATATTATAAGGGATATTCTAAGGGTTCTTCCAAGTCCCAGGTCCCTTCCTCAATAATAGCTCTTGAAACTTGAGTTTTGGGCACAAAAACTACAAAATATAGGTTGGTAGCTTCTCCAGATGAAGAAAGGAAGACTAATTTTTTGATGACTCCTTTGCCACTCTTAGGAACTATGACCCAAGTGAGTCTTCCAGATTTCTTGCAAGCTTCTTTCTCTTCCATTCTAACTACTCCTAATTCTCCCACATCTATTATGGCTAGCCCTTCATCACTTACATACATTGGTGAGGATATCTTTACTCAAGGTACCTCTACCATTTCACCTCCAAACACCTTTCAACCCACCTCCATAGTAACTATTACAATGCCTTCACCACCATCTCCTATGATGCTTCCCAACACTACTATTCTTTTAGCTATTTCACCTTCCATTCCACCTTATTTTCCCCCATCTTCACCTATTAGAGGAAGCCCAAGGATTATTATACTCTTACTAATAGGAATTAATTGGAATAAATACCATCTACTATTGAGGAGTCTCCTAAAATGGAAAAATTAGAGGAAGCTGAGAAAGAAAATAAAGGAGAAACTTAGGTAGGGTTGCTTATGGAATAAGAAATAAAACTAGTATCATTAGTTAATTACCTAGATGAGGAAGATGAATAAGATGATTTTGAGGAAATAAAAGAAGTAGAGCAATTTTTTTTTAAGAGACTCACTAGATGATGAAGAGGTAGAGTTTGAGAAAGCCAAAGCCTAGAGTTTGGGAGAGAAACAAGTCCTCACAGAACAACCAAGATAAAGGATTACTGAGGTAGTCTCTTCTACTATTTCTTCATCTATCATGTTTAATTCCCATTTATAATTTTGACTTTTGTTTTATCTCAAGGGTTTGTATTTATTTATCCTAAGGATTCATCAATTCTTTCCCCTCAATCTATAAAGACCCTAGACAAGAGGGTCCATTTTAAATACTAGGTAAGTGTGTATATTTTTGATCCTCAGAGCCCACCCATTTTGAAAATAAAGTTAGATAAAATAGGAGTTCTCATTCCACATGCCTCACTAGTATCCTCAACCATTATTATATTAGAGAGAACCCTAGTTTAGTTAGGTATATATCTGAGGTCTTGCCAAGAAGAGAGCCATCTCTAGGGGAGATAATTATCCACCAACATCTCATATTTACCACTTATATTAATACTTCCATAGTGCCTCCATTAATTAAACCTTCTCCTATGACTCCACCTTATTCATCTCAAGGCCCAACTCTAATTAAAAAAATGGGTCCTCATAATTCCCCAATAGGTGAAAGAGAAGTAGGAAGCCAGGGATGAAAGAAAAAATCTAGTTGTAATTGAACTTCCCACAGTCTCCACCAGGTTTGATATGAAGAGTGGGTTAATTCAAATGGTGAGGAAGAGGAAGGTGATGTGCCTTGGTATAGGTGAGGATATGGATTTTTAGAAGAGATAAAATATTTTTCCTCTAGAAAATAAATTGAAGAAGAACCCAAGGGACCTTATAGAATATATTGAGAACTTAAATGATTTTGTTGGTTACATAGAGGCAACCTTAAAATAAATATAATAGATTACTAAGGAGGAATTGAGAAGGTGTAAAAAAATGTAAATCACCTAGGCCCATTAGGAAATTATTGTTGATGTGCATAGTGCAGCCAATAAGATGTATAATATTTTGTATAATATGTGGGCCTCTAAAGCACCTACCCAACCTAACTTGGTAAACATCACCAAGTTGTGGCACTAGATGAAATAATTGGAAAAGTGGTTGAATTTATTTATTTTGTGTTTAAGGATAAATTTTTTCAACCATTTGAATTTAATGTCTAATATGGATGCATCCTGGTGCTTTAATTATGTCATTACTAAAAGATATGCCTCTCTCAGTTGGCATAATCAAATGAAGGCATTATTGGGAATCTTTACTAGATATTAGAGTGAGGCCTTAGAAATTTTAGGAGATATGAGGGTCGCTTAGGTGATTAATACTACTGGTGAGTTGTTCAACATGCTTAATTTTGTGAAACTCCTTCATGTAGCAACAAACAATTTTAAGAAGGAGGTGGAGGAAACCATCTACATAACCAATCAAGAGGTAATACAAATAGTCAACTTTGATAAGAATAGAGTAACTAAGGTTGAAGCCATAGTAGATGGCTTTGAGATCCTAGAGGAAGAGAAAGGTAGGTTAATGGCTCAAGCACTTAGAATTCTTAAGCCTTATTTTATTAATTTTTATATTGTAAACAAATAATTTAAGGCAGGGGCACATTATTGGATCAAATTAAAGAAAAAGAAAAATCTTCATCTTTAGTTTTAGTTACTCAACTAGATGGAAGTTTTACTACAATATATTAGGACTCTCAATCTTCTAGGTTATAATAATGCAAACTCCCATAGGTTTGGTGTTCATTTCACCTATAATTACTCTTACAACAACTTCAATTTCTTCCTCAATTCCGCTAGCTAGTGGAGCCACATCAACACCATAATTTGAAATTATTATATATTTGTAGGTATATTTAAGGTGGAACTATAATTCCTAATCTATTTATTATACATAAATATTGTATTTTTTTTGGAGAGTGTAAGTTTAGACACTTCCATTGTGCATACATATTTTACATTATCTTGAACCTGTGGCTCTATTTTTGGACTTGTGATTTTAGGTGAAGTTTGAAGAGATTAGGCCTTCCTATCCCAAGATTATAAATACATGTAACCTCCTAGTCCCAAAGAGAGGATTTTTTTGTTCAGATTAATAATAAATTTTAAGGAGTTCTACTTGACTTTGTCTTTATGTGCAAATATTGATTCTTCTCCAATTATGTAGATTACTTGAGACATTTCATTATTCTGGTAACTTAGTGCTTAGATTTGTGTATAAGTTATCCATTTTAAATACAATCATTCATTTTAAGTTATAGATGATTTGAATATATTTTGCATGCTAATCATAATCCTTCTTAAATATGTGTAATAATAGTCTAAAATTGGGAAAACTTTGACTTTGCATGTCTAATTATATTGTATTTAATTATTGGTGTGCTATCACAACTTTGACACTTTGGATTTTTTGCATTTTCATTATATGCTTCGGTAACTAAAATTGGGAATTTTAAATTTATGCATAAATAAATTTTATTCTTAGAAATTTGCATATCAACAAATTGTCTTCAAATTTTTGGTGTTTCAAATTACACTTCATTCAAGTCTCATAATCCAACCTACGTTCAAGTGCTAGTTTTGAAGGGTTTTATCCTAGGATATCTATAGGCCTTCTTTTCTACCCTACACTTCCCTCATTTTTTAAGTTTTTTTTTTGAGATCCTACCCACCTTAATTAGAATCATCATATTTCCACCCAATCCAAGTAGATCTAGGTTCATTTATTACTAGTCCATTCATGGTAAACAATCTGCATTGCTCACCAATATTCCACCAATAGGTTGTTAAAAAATTGAATACCTTATAACTCATGCATTTGAGTGATTTACTTAAATGATCCTAAAATGTTAGAGGCTACCTCATAAAAGTATATAAGGTGTGCATAAAACACACATAAATAAAATCCATATTTATAATCTTCAATATGTTGTTTAAGAATAGACATGGAAGATCTATGAACTTTTGGTGCATCACCTACTATTATTTTTAGTTTATTTTCTCTCCCTTTGCCAAGATGAAGAACATAGTTTAGCTATAGGTAATTTCATTCCATGCAGTTTAGGTCTACATGTAATTCTTAAACCTGATGTACTAAGTTTGTAAGGGAAGATGCCCATCTTCAGAGGTTTATCTCAAAGAGTCTTAGGTCCCACGATTTGGAATTAATCCAATTGTGTCTATAAATCAACTTTGTTATTGTTGGTGCATGATTTGAGAGACAAGAGTATCTCCTAGGAGATACCTCAAAGGGCATTGTCATACATTCATGGAGATATTTAAGGTATTCCTAAAAGATACCTTAAATATGCATATAAGTGGAATTTTCCTTCACCTTAAAGGCACTACTAGGTAATAACTTGAAAGGCATTGTAATACCTTCAAGGTATCTCTTAGGAGATACCTTTCAAATATGCACAAGAGTGGATTTCTCCTTCAAGGTATCTCCTATGAGATACCTTTAAGTTACCCATGAAAGTATTACAAGGCCCTTAAAGGTATCTCCTATAAGATACCTTGAATGATGTTGAAGGTATCTCTCAATATACACACAAGTGGAATTTTAGTTCACCTTGAAAACATTGTTGGGTGATAACTTGAAAGTCCTTATAATACCTTCAAGGTATATCCTTGGAGATACCTTTCAAACATGCACAAGAGTAGAATTCTCCTTCAAGGTATCTCCTAGGAGGTATCTTTAAGTTACCCATGAAGGTATTACAAGGCCTTTGAAGGCATCTCATAAGAGATACCTCGAAGGGAACTATAATATATTCAAGGGAACATTGAAGGTATCTCCTAGGAGATACCTTTAACATGCACATGAGTGGAATTTTCTTTCACCTTGAAAGCACTACTAGATGATACCCTGAAAGGCTTTGTAATAACTTCATGGGTACCTTCAAGGTATCTCCTAGGAGATAACTTGAGTGGCCTTATACATTTGGACTATGTGATTCATTGATTAGACTAATTATACTGATGATGAATTTGAGTGTTTGTGACTTGAGCATGTAGGTGAATGGTATAAATGAGTTATAGTCAAACATTGAGTGATCTCAGGAAAACAACCTTATGAAAAATACTTCATATTATGGTTATTAAAATTCTACAACCTTTCATTACCATCTTATTACTATGTTGATATAAATTAAGTAGGATTACATACTTTCTTATAAATTGAGGATCAACCTTGAGATGTTTATAAAGTTAGCATCAACACTATTGTATTATGTGATAATTTAGTGTGGTATATATTTCTATTATTATTTTTATAGAAGAATGATACACAATCCCACACCATTGCTTTATTTTGTTAGAGTATCACCATATTAATTATTGATATCCTTCAAAAATTAAATAATACTTTAACTATAATACCATATCATTTTATTTAATGTTGAAACTAAGTTATTGATGACAAAAATAGTAATGAGATAGAGTTGAAATGAAAGGAGAAATGGGTATTTTCAGAAGCTAAAGTTATTAATATATTATATTTTGATAAAATTTGGAACATTATCAATAAGATGTAAGGTTTGGCATCAAAAAGAATTTTATATTTGAAATGGATAAATGTGACTGATTGAGCCATATTAACTTATCCAATTATTATTATAATCAATATGTCTGATCAAGGAATTTTTTCTCTCAACCTCATTAAGATCTAAAGAAAAATGTTGAATTAATTAACATAATGTCATGATCAATTTATAAAACCTAGTAAACATGTTGAGCATGCCTTCAAATCAACTAGTTAGTTGGATTATGGACACGCTAAAAAATAAAACAATAACTTTAGATAAATTTGACCTTAATAACATTAAATCTAAAAACTTATGGCTCTTATTTACTATATACTACTTTCTCAACCTGTAACATATATTTAGAAATAGATCATTTTATTTCATTGAAATCATAGATCAAATGGGTACATAAATTACCAAATTATAGTTATTAAAGTAATCCTTGGATACTGGATGGCTGAGGTAATAAATGATGTGTTGATCTGGGAGAGACTCTTGTGTTAGAATAAGATAGGTCTTCAAAAAGCAAGAGATTTCACGTGGTTAATAGTTTAGAATCATATCCTCACTCAAGATCTATTGGCTAAAATTGGTTTAATGGGCCCTTCCTATTGTAGTCTTTGTAAATTTGAGGAAGAATTGCTAATCACCTACATTATTCTTGCCCCTTTGTTGCTTGGTGTTGGGCATGGATATATTATAAGCTTGAATGTTCTTGGGCTTGGACCTCCTCATTATTTAATGCATTTTCATCTTAGCTAATTGGAGATTGTAAAAATTCACTTTTTGAACTTTGGAGAGCCAGTTCTGCTATTTTGATGAGGATAATTTGGAAGGAGAGAAATCAACATATTTGTTAAGGTAAGGAGAGATCCCTTGCTTCAATTTTAAAAGAGATATAGGTTGTTATCTCAGATATCATTTATTCTTAGATTAAATGTATAAATATTTTCCTTTTAGAATGGGATATGAGAATGTGTGCCAAATGGAGGCTCATTATTGAGCCACCCATTAATGGGCCAATAGTAAATTTAGATAAAATTACAAGAAAGGATAAATATTATTGGCTCCCCCTCCTTCAAGGTGGTTTAAAATGAATTTTGATGGAGACTCAAGAGGTAATCTAGGTGATTATAGATTAGGTTGTATAATAAAATATTGTAATGGCTCTCTCATCAAAGTTATATCTAACAAGCTTTCAAATGACATAAATAATAAAGATGAAGCACAAGCTCTTGTAACAAGGCTTGAGTTGGTGATGTAGAACAAAATTGAGAAGCTTATGATTGAAATAGGTTCTAAAATCCTAATTTTATCTCTAAAAAAGAAGTCAGTAACCTATTAGAAATTGGAAAACATTTTGGTTAAGTCTTGAGAAAGCTTGGATAGACTTTTGTTGTGGTATTGCAAATATTGCTTTAGGGAAGCTAATTCAGTTGTAGGATTCTTAACGAATTTTAGTATAGATCAAAGGGAGGGAATTAAAATGGATAATAAATGTTCATCATGGGAATATTTTGAGGGGATCTCATCCATAAAATTTAGTCATTAATCTTCATCATTATTGTTCATATGATTATTAGTTATGGAATTAATTGGTTTTAAAGCTATCTTGTTGGTTCGTGGGAAGGGGAATATTAAAATCATGGACTTACTTGTGTGTATTGAGTTGGAGGTTGTCCTTATTTAATAAGGTAGTTAATGGTGTTATCTCAACATGGATCTAAACACCTGTTATACTATTGGATAGTCTGGCGTGAGTTTTTTCTAACTCTTGACTGGTGATTAATAAGGATGGATCACAATGTTGCACTAGCGCTAGGGGTCTTGGTGGTTATAAGCACTAGAATGATTAGGGAGATGACATTCAAAGGGTGTATTTTTAGGGAAAGGATAAAGAATATATTTTGAGACCCAATGGAGGATATATTGTAGGTTATTTTGGGTATTTTGGGGAAGATTATTTGCTTAAGAGCCCCTTCAATAGGATAAATTTGGAAATAGTAGCAATGTTTGCTAATAAAATTCTAGATATTTTACTTGATAAGGAAGTGGTAGTTAAAATTGTTGAGTTATTTATGGCTCTAGACCACCATAATGGCATGTTAGAGGATATCGACATGGTAGACTTTGGTCCCCTTCCTAATTTTAGATTTTTTGGTTTAAACAGATTTGGGTTGGTATCGTTATCAATGTTTAAAGCTCTTGAATCAAGATTTGTTTCTCTCATAGGGTTTATGGAATAAATTTAGAACAAGTTTTGTAATTCTACATCTTAGAAAGGGATTTTATATCTTTGCCTCCCATGGCTCTGATCAAGAGCCTAATTCATGAGATGGAGTTGTGGAAGGGTGTCAGGCATAATAAAGAATGGGTAGAGGCTATTAAGTTCTTAGATAAGATAGTGGTTTGAGACAAGGGCACAACACCTCCTTGGATGGTTAGGGCTCCTCGATGAGTGTTGAACTTGTCAATGCATGGGAGGCTAGATAGAAATCAAGCCACAATTTTTGTTGGTGACATAAAAATTAGAATCTTAGGGGTGGTGGATAAGGGTTTGTGTGGTGAGGAATCTTTAAAGGCTATTGGTTCCCTTGTTATAAAAAATGATATAGGATGATAAAGAAGGTAATATTTGAATCTTATGGGTTTTTAGGTTTTGGTATCTGGTGATTTCCTTTCTATTTTATTTGTTTTCTTTGATAGTATAGCTCACGGCCTTATTGGACCTTTTGGTATCTAGGTTTTTTTGTAGTAATATATTTTGTGGCTCACAAGCTTGTTAGATTTACCTCGATTTTGGTCAAGATCTCAAATAATATTTGTTAAATCTCCAATTTGATCATTTATTTTTGAATATTTTATAAATATATTCTTTGGATAGGGAACCTATTGAACCTTAATAATTATCTAAAAAATAGTAATACCTCACTCATAGGAATTGGTTTGTGAGGCTACTTAAATAGGATTTTAACATTCAATGAGAAGTGCAACAGTGAAAATTTTGAACTAGAGTGATGGGGGATCCACACCCTGATCATCTAGCCCTAGTAGTAAAATACCTAGAAAAGGAGTCATTAGGGGAGGCACCTATCTCATCAAAATATTCAAATAATATGGAGTCAGTAGAAAAGGATCACAGTCGGGGTCCATAGATTCCCATTCCCCCTCCCAACAAAGGTAAATAGTAGGCTTCTTAGGCTGATCTAGTCACGGAGGAACATCATCAGTTTATCCCTTCTAATTATGTTTTGGTGCCCATAGGGGACTGTAATGAGGTAAGTCTAGAGGTTCCAAATAAAATTATAAAAAATATTGATTCCTCTCTTTCAAACTCCATTTTGATAAAAATTTAATGATTTTTACCCTAATATCGACTCTTTCCAGAAATGGGCTAATCTTAAATGGAAACCCAAAGGTCAGATTAAAATTATTACCATGCCTAGGAAATTTTTCTTGATCAGCTTTTCTCTTCTTGAAGACACTCTTAAGACTCTCATGGGTGGTCCGTGGTTTATGGTAAAATTGGTAGTCTACCTTCGCAAATAGAAAGTAGGCCTTAATCTCAACTGTTTAGTTTTAGAAGAAATTCAAGTTTGGATCACTCTTCCTAAACTTATATTGAAATTTTTGTCCCTAAAAGTTATTTTCATTATTCTTAGGGCTTTTGGGTAACCCATATCCATTAACCTGATAACATGTTTCAGAAGGCATCTTTTGACGGCCAGGGTTTATGTCTTTGTTCCAGCAAACAAACCTTTGATCCACTCCATTAAAATTAAATCCAAGTATGGCACCTAGATCTAAAAAATAAATTTTGATAGAGACTCATATATTTTTCAAACCTATAACATTCTAAGCCACCCCTCCAAATCCTTCCCCTAGATTAAGAAGCCTCCTATTCATCTTTCTCTATCTTGGGTTAGGAAATCCTCTTCCCAACCTCCCTCCTCTCCTCCCCTTTCTCCCTATCCCCCATTTTGCTCCCCAAAATATCCCCTTTCCCCCTCCTCTCGAGGTCTCCTCCCCACCCCCTACATCCCTTTGCCCTCTCTTCCCTCCCCCAAACCATCTCCCCACCCCCTTTCCCCTCCTTTCCCCTCCCCCTCCTCTCATCTTCTTCCTATGTCCCCTTAGCACTCCCCTCCCCCTCCCCCTTTTCCCCCTTCTCCCTGCCATCCCCCATTGGTCCCTCCCCTTCTTCTCCTTCCCCCAATCCATCCTTAGCCACTTTTTGCATTGGGAAAAAGCCTTTGGCAACTTCACAATCCCCTTCTGCTCTCAAGATCCTTAGTCCTCCCCACATTTATTGATCTCTATCTCCCCCCCCCCACTTCCCCTTTCTTCACCTTGACCCACTCCTTCTCCCTTATTATAGGACCTTTTAGCTAAGGCTACTTTTTTTCTTCAACAGGATCCCTTCTCCCTTGTTGGCCCCCACTGGCCTCTCCCCCTCTTATCTCTTTCTACTGCTTGCCTAGTGTTTCATTCTTGTTGGATGCCGACCCAGTCCTACAGGATATCCCTATCTAATCTTCACCATATTTTTTTGGATGCAAACCTAGATGTCTCAACTTCTCAGAAGGTTAAAGCTCCTCATTTTCCATTAGAGAAAGTGATGGTTTAGTTTAGGATGAGGAAAAGTGGGAAAAAGTCCATAACAAAAAGGGAAGGAAGAAATTGGAAGTTAGGTATGAACAAAAATCAAAAGGCAGACCCTCTTCTTAGAGCTCTCAATGTGAGTAAATAAATAGATAAGTGGAAAAGGGCACATAAATGACCCTCTATCACTACCCCAATAGTAAGAGGTGAAAGTCCTCTCCTAAAATATTAGGGGTCTAAATAACCCCACTCAGTAGAGACTACCTAGAAACCTTATTTTGAAACACAATCCAAATATTCTCTTATTAGAAGAAATAAAAATGTCTGTTGATAAACTTTTGAAGATCAATTCAAAGATTTGGGGTAACTTGTTATGCAATTGTAATAGTGCCAGAGGAGCATCAAGTGGCTTAGTAGTTTTCTAGGATCTTATTGTCATGAAGGGAGATCACCTCCTTACCAAGGGCAATCATATCTTTGTTTATTTCTCTGATACTTGGGGTAAGAATTCTTGGATCCTTACAAATGTTTATTCCCCAAATTCTAAAACCAAAAGGAAGAAGTTGTGGGATAATCTGATTGAGATCAAGAACTAATTTAATAATTTTAATTAGGTGGTTGTTGGAGACTTCAACTCCCATTTGTTCCTAGGGGAAAAAGGGGGGTCAATCAATACTATGACAGTATGGTTGATTTACATGATTTCATTACCAATGCTGATTTGCATGATGTGGAACTTAAAGGTAATCAATACACTTGTTCAAATAGAAGGCTAGGTGATAATCATGTCCAAGAAAGACTAGATAGATTCCTAATTCCTTTGAGCTAGATCCATTCCTTCTCCTATATCCTCTCGTCTCTTCCTAGGATTGGATTTGACCACAATCCTCTAGTGTTCCAAAGTGACAGGGTCTCTAAAGCCAAGGCCACTCCATTCATATTTGAAAAAATGTGGCTTTCTAACCATACTCTGGAGGATTACATTAAGGAATGGTGGAGTATCTCTATTCAAGGTTTGGCCATGTTCATCCTTGTTATGAAACTGAGACATGTTAAAAACATGCTTAAACTCTAGAATAAGGAAGTCATTGGATATATCTTTATCCAAAAAAACTTTATTGAAGAATAAATTCACAAATTATAAATGAAAATCTTAGACGTAGGCTACTCTACTGATCTTGACCTGAAGGAGAAGGAACTCCTCAAAATATTCCATAATCTAGAGGTGAAAGAAGAAATGTATTGGAGGCAAAAATCTAGAAAGCTTTGGCTTAAAGAAGGGGATAGAAACACAAAATTATTTCACACTTCCACTTCCAAAAATCAGCAAAGGCATCTTATTACGGAAATCCAAGGAAAGGATAGAACCTGGCTCAAAAAGGAGGAAGACATTGTTCACCACATGGTAAATTAATTTAAATCCTTGCTTTCCCACTCCCCCTCTCTAGACACTGGGCTTGAGGATCAAATTTTCAATCTCTTTAGCAGGGTTATTACATAGGAAGATAATGACTTCATCCTTAAACCCCCTTTAGAAGAAGAGACGAAGGCAATTATTTTCTCTTTAGAAGGGGATAAACTCCCTAGGCTCGATGGCTTCCCTCCTTTCTTTTTCTAGTTCTTTTGGTATATTATCAATCATGAGGTCTACTTGGTAGTATCTAAATTATTCAATGTGGGAACCTTTCTCCAAGATTTCAACACCTTTTTGGTCCTCATTCCTAAGAAATAGGGTGCCTCCAAGGCATCAAACTCCAAACCTATCAACTTATGCTCCACTTTTTACAAAATCTATACCAAAGGCCTTTCACTTAAAATTTAACTCCTGCTCAACAAAATAATAGCTGAGCAGTAAGGTGCCTTCATGTTCAATAGACATATTATTGATAGGATAATTATTGTTCATGAAACCATTCACTCAGTTTCCCATTCAGATTGGCAAGGCATGTTCCTAAAGCTAGATTTGAATAAAGCCTATGATCGAGTTTCTTGGCTTTTCCTTGACAAAATCTTGGACAAAAATAGCTTCAATATCTAGGTCAAAAAATTAATTATCACTTGTATCCACAACCCATGGTTCTTAGTCTTAATCAATGGGGTGCCTAGGGGTTTCTTTTGGCTAAAAGAGGTTTAAGATAGGGGGAACCACTATCCCCTTACCTTTTAATTATTTTGGTGGAAGCTTTAAGTTACCTTATTTTTATAGCCAAGACATCTAATATCATCAAGGGAATCATTTATGACCCTAACACCAGTCCTATCACTCATCAATAATTCACTAATGATAAGATTATGATGGGGGAGGCTTTGATTTAAAAATATACATGCTTCAAGAAGATTCTTGAGGTGTTCAAAGGGGTATCTAGATAGAATGTGAGTCTCAGTAAGAGCTCCCTCTTTTTCATCAACACTGTATTGGATATTCAAATTAAAATTGACAATATCCTTGGTTGTAGCATAATAAATCTCCCATCAGCTTACTTTGGCATTCCTCTATTTGACAACTCAATGAAATTTGAATTTTGGAATCCCCTTATCGACATGATCTATAAAAATTTGGTAGGATGGAAAGGGAATATTTTAACACAAGATGGTAAAGTTCAAATCCTAAAGAATTCCCTTCAAAGCATACTTTTTTATTTCATGTCCCTTTTTTCCATTTTGAATAACATCACTGATAAATTGGAACACATTTAGAAAACCTTCCTTTGGAGAGGTATTGAAGACAAATTCAAAATTTTGCTTATCTCCTAAAACCAAGCTTGTCACCTAATATCTAAAAGAAGCCTAGGATTGAGAAGTGTCAAAACCATGAACTAAGCTCTCCTAGCAAATCAAGGTTGGAGAGTGGTTAAGGAAGAAAACTAGTGGACCAAAATCATCAAGGCCAACTATCTTCTTTTGGAGGAAGGTTACCAATTTTTATCGAAATCTGGTCTTGACAATGGTTCTACTTTTTGGAAATCACTGTAGGTGGGTAAGGATCTAATTTAAAAAGGTCTCAAATGGAATGTCAGTAGAGGTAATTTGGTTGAATTTAGAGTAACCCATGGATCTTGACCCTTCTAAAATCCACTTTCTAAGACCCAGATTTGATATCCTTTTTCAATAATAATTATGGCCTCAAGGTTATGGACTATTGGGAAACTAGAAATAGGAAAAAGTACTAGAAAATCTTAGCTAAAACTAGTTTGGACTAGAAACAAGTTCACTTTCTCCAAGATCTAAATGAATCCATTCAACATATTCATATCAGTCACTTTCTTAGGGATGATAAACTTGTTTGGAAACATGATCCTGACGAGATTTACTCAGTGAAATCAAGATTCTTATCTCTTTATAACTTGGAGGAGGAGGATTTCAACTGGAAGTCTCTTTGGATTAATAACCTCATACCCAAAATCAATGTTTTTTAATGGCTAGAAACACAAAATAAGATCTTAATAGTAGAAAATCTGATTAAAAGAGGACTAAACATCCCTAATAGATGCTTACTTTACAAATAAGAAGCAGAGTCTACGGAACATTTATTCCTTTTTTATCCTTTTGTGTTAGCTATTTTTTAGTGCTTCTTCAATGATTCCAAAATTTCATGGGGTTTTCCAAGATCCATCCTGGACTTAATCACCTAATGGAAATGCCATTGGGAGGAACCTCTACTAACTTGATGGTGGAGCTTAGCCCTACCTCACATTTTTTAGGGTATTTAGAAAGTTAATAATTCATGTATATTTGATAGTCATTAGGATCATCTTGATTCCACCTTCAAAAGGATCAAGGCTTTAATATAAGAAAATTAGTCAATCTTAGCCTCTTCGTTTGAGCAACCAACTCTCCACTCATTTTCAGTATCATGAATCATCTTAATCTAGTCATTCTTGGAAAATTCCTGGCTAAAGGTGTGGATGGATCCCTTGTCAAGTGGTCTCCCCCTATTCCCTAGTGGGTCAAATTGAACTTTGATGGGGGAAAAAAGGGGAATCCTAGCCAGCTAGAGTCAAAAGTTTGATCAGGGATTATTTACAAAACATCAAAGTGGTTTATGTAGGGCCCCTATAGATTCAAACTAATCAAGTCTCTAAAGCTTCTACAACACTGTGGGGTATTGAGGAGGTGGTTAATCTGAGGTTTCAATTTATACACATAGAAGGGGATTTGATGAACATCATCAATTAGCTTAAATGACTCTCCCTATATTCTTGGAACATTTCCAAAATCATCAATGATGCAAAAATGTTACTAAACCATTTTAAAAGAGTTATCATCAATCATGTCTATAGAGAAGGCAACAAGGGAGCCAACTATTTAGCAAACATTGGGGTCCTTAGAAGTAATTATGTCACCTGGCATGTTGGAGAATTTCTATATGACATCACTTGAATAGTTGATAATGAAAAAGGACACATCACACAAAGGAATGATGTTTAAACTTATGATGCCAAGACCATAGGTTAAGTGAAAATATTTTCACATGTGTAAAGCTCTAATTTCCAAGGCTTTGCATGAGCAATAAAAATCATGCTCTCAAACCACATTTGTGTCTGGTTCTAGCTCCATTCATTATTATTTTCCTTCCCCACAAGGCACTATTTAGGCCATTTACAAAGGTAATACTCAGCCAAAAAAAATGGGAGGGGACAAAGGCCACTTTGAGCTGATTTCCTATTCTGATATAAAAAAGAATAAGCATGTCTAGCAAAAAATGGTCAAAGGGGGGTTGGCCCCTTTTATGATATGCTTGGTGGGGCATGATACTTCACTTTCCAAGGATTTTGTCCAAGGTTGGAATAATTGTGAGGTGAGAATACATGGATTGAAGATTCAGATAATAGGGGAACTGATACGCGAGACCACTAGGATGGAATGCCATGAAGTAATGACAGTTAAAGACAAGCACCACAAGGAGGAGATCATGCAGATTTTCTTTAGTGAAAAAAAGGAAAAGTACAATCCAAAACCCTTGTCAAACAAAGGCTTCATGTGTGTTGACCGACCAAGGAAATGGTTGGAGGTATGTCTCCAAATCATGCGATATATCACTTTGGAAGGAAAACATACTATTCTTTAATTGCATCATTTCCTTCTCTTAAATCATTTCAAGGGTCATTTTATTAGTATCCCTTTTTTTTGTTGAAATCATTGGAGGTGTCTGTATTAAACTTTAAAAATAATCTAGCTGTGGATTTAATTCACTAGGGCCTCATCTTTCTTCTGATCAAATAAGGGGAATCAGTATGGACTAAGATCATCTCTAAGGCTATTGACATCAACAACAAGGAGGAGTTGGAGGATGAGGGATGTAATTCCTCTCAATCAGAACCTAAAGAGGAAAATTGGGGGATTCAAGTGTCCATGCACATGAAAAACACAATATTTATTTGGGAAGCACTTCTTACACCTCTAGAGTAAAAACCATCTTGGGGGCTGATGTTAACAGGGGTGTTGAGGATTCCCTCTAGAAACTTCACACTAAAATTGCAATCTAGAATCTTCTATGTGGAGAAATCTTAGAGGAATTTGAGAGGCTTAGTAATTTTCTCTATGTTTACAAAAAAAATTTAACAATGGCAAGATCCCTGAGACCCACACCTTTAGAGATGAATATACATAGAAGTACAAAGAATATGAGGACCTATGGATTTTTGAGAAAGATAAAAGAGGATCCCTCCAATTGGAATCCAAAAGGAAGAAACTGAAGAAGGATGAGGAGCAGTTCATTGGAAGCTAGACCAGGGGTAAATGCAACAAAAAAGCCAATATAATGACCAAACAAATGGTCACTTATTCTAATTGGACTAACTCTATTTCTCCTCACTACTTTAGGTTTCTTTTTAGACTTCTAGCTGACTGTTGGCTAATGTTTAGTGGCAGTTTGACTAATCTATTGGGTTAGCCCTTTTATATCACTGGGTTGTTTTATTTTTTCCTACTTATCTTTTGATTCTCTTTTGTAATGGGTACGGGCCCCTTCAACCCATCTTTTACTGATCATATATATATATATATATATAATCCTAAAGTATTAATTTCTATAAATATTTAAATGATTTCAAGTGAATCTCATCATATTCAATTTAATCTCACACATTAAAAATATATATTTAATTACAAATCAACGCTATAATTACTCAGTTTAAATCATCTAGTTCTTAATCTCACCATATTCCAAATAGAAAGAGCATTTAGACATCAATGGGTCCTATTGAGGTTATAATTAGGTCCTTTTGGTTGGTCTGGGTGATTATCTATAGTTTTTTAGATATGAAACTATTAAATATATTGGTTACTAAGATTAATTGATTATATTTATTAAAAAATATCATCTTTACCTTAACATTCACCATTTGGGTCCCTATTGGTTTTCCACACATAAGGAAATAAATAATAACTAATAGCATTAAGCACTAAACAATCTTAATCTCTGCCATTTCATTATCTCTTCCATTTCATAACAATAATCTAGGTCTATCCAAATCTTACCGATTTCATAACATAAAGTGGTAAACAATGAATAAAAGGACCATGCTAAGATAAATAAATCACACATTTTAGATATAATTATAAAATACATTAATTAAATTAAATACTTAACAAGAAGGATTTTTAGAAATGACAATAAAAAATGGGGTCAATGCTTCCACCACTAATGCCACAGTACACCTGACAGTATGTAAAAGATTTTTTTTGACCTTCTAATGGGAGAGAAAATAACTGCAAGAGAAAATAATGGCAAGAGAGAAAAATTAAACTTAACCCTAATTTTGAAACATGAAAGAATTTTTAAGTATAAAATAATAAAATTTATATAATATAATATAATATAATATAATATAATATAATATAATATTATATATATATATTATTTGATTAGGTAAATAAGCATATTTTACAAGGATCCTATAATCTGAAGTTAAAAGTATCAAAACATAACATAAAGAGCCCCAAAGGTTGAAAAACTTAGTATAGCCAAAATGAAAACAACTAGCTAAAGACGAGCACAAGATAAAATAGAAAAAATAAAAGAGAGAAATTACTCAGGGAAGGTAATTTCCTCTATGAGTGCCTTACTATCATCCTTGTCCTTCACCTTATCCATTGGCCTTCTCCTAATTATATTCCTTACACCTATATATGTTGATATGAGTAAACCTCTTCCATGAGGATACGATACATTCTCTTTACATAACCCCTCTTACCAATATATACATACATACATGATACACACACACGTGTTTGTATATATGTATCATGTGTGTGTGTGTGTGTGTGTGTGTGTGTGTATCATAATATTTTTATATATTAAAAATTAATTATAAAATATATATGTTAATATAGTTTATAATCAATATTATATATTGTATATTTTAGTATAATATATTTAAATTTATATTATATAATATATAATATATAATAATAATATTATATTACATTATTTAATATATATTCTCTACACCTATATAGGTTGATATGAGTAAACCTCTTCCACAAGTATATGATGAGAATACATATTGTGATTTGTAACATGGTCATAGGCATTCCACTAACATATGTAAAATTACAGAAGCTCAAATATAGAAATAAAAGTAAAATTATCATCATGGAACTTTGGAACCGATGGTAATGATTTAAAAATAATAGGATCTTTCATAACAAGTGGAGTTTCATTCACATATTTTGGATATGTAACATTAATAGTATCTTTAGGAGAAACAAATGACGGTGGTATACTTGAGATTGCATCATCACTAGGGATAATAGACATACATGGAATAGATGGTGTATTTGTAAAATATATCCACTTCAAATTTATATCCAATTTCTAAAGCCAAAATTATTTTTATTGCTTCTAATTTTTTTAGTGCCATTGTAACACAAACAATTTATCCATTGCAATCACCAAGACAAACCTTGATCAACCACATTTGAGCTCCTTGTCCAACAAATACAAATGCCCCTGATCAAAACCAAGGGAGTTAAAATTTTGACGTAGATATTGTGCTAAGAGGATATATATTTACACAAAGAATGTAATCCATTGTAGACTAAAGCATTGAATGTGATTCAGATCTTGATAGGTTTGCACCCACAATTAATTTATATGAACTATATATATTAATGTAGTTTATAAATCAATATTATATATTATATATTTTAGTATAATACATTTAAATTTATATAATATAATATAATATATTATATTATATTATTCTATTACATTATTTAATATATATTCCCTATACACCCATTGAGGTCGATATGAGTAAACCTCTTCCATGGGGATATGAAGAGAATGCATATTATGATTTGCAACATGGGTATAAGCATTCCACTAGCATATGCAAAATTATAGAGGTTTAAATATATAAATAGCAATAAATTTTCATCGTATAACTTTGGAACCAATATTAATGATTTATAAATAATAGGCTCTTTCATAATAAGTGGAGTTTCATCCACATATTTTGGAGATGTACCATTAATAGTATCTTTAGGGGAAACAACTGGTGGTAGTATGCTTGATAATGCATCATCACGAGGCATATTAGGCATATATGGAATAGATGATGTCTTTGAAATATATATGTCTACTTCAAATTTATATCCAATTTATAAACCCAAAATTCCTTTTGGTCACTTATAATTTTTTTATTGCCATTGTAACAAAATCAATTTCTCCATGAAATCACTAAGACAAACCTTGATCAACCACAATTGAGCTCCTTATCCAGTGAATATAGATGCTCTCTGATCAAAATCAATGGAGTTATAGTTTTAATGTAGATATTTTGCTAAGAAGCTATGTCTTTACATGAAGAATGCAAGCCATCATAGACTAAAGCATTGAATGGTGATTCATATCCAAATAGGTTTGTGCCCATAATTAATTTAGATGAACTTATTTTGAAATTATCATGGGTTTGGAGTAATTAGGTTTAAATGTTGATTTACACTCTTTCACTTTACATAACCCCTCTTACCAATACATATATACATACATGTGTGTGTGTAATATTAGTTATTATATAAATATTGTATAATATATATCATAATATTTTAATATATTAAACATTAAATATATAATATATATGTTAAATCATATAGTTTATAAATCAATATTATATTACATTATTTAATATATATTTTTAGTATATATGTTAAATAAATATTATATACTCAATATAATATATATAAATATTATTTAATATTAAATATATCATTTACTTTCAATTCAACTTGACTACTCATGAGGTGCATTTGCATTCAATTAAAATAGGTGGGAATTTATAATGAATTTGAAATTCAAATTTACTTTGCAAAATGGGGTTCGTATAATTTCAACACAATTTTAATAGGAACAAAAACTATTGAACATGACTGAGTAGATACATATTCTAAGTTTTGTATGAACATATAATGTATAGTGTTGACAAATCGAAATAGAGTAGGTTGCAAAGTGGGTGAAGTGTTGACCATATTTGTTACTGTCATTTCATCAGATCTTTATTTTAAAGTATTTAATCTTAATAGTATTTAATTTTTTTTTACTCTATCTAAAATATGTGATTTTTTTTGTGTTGACTTGGCCCTTTTATTCATTATTTAGAGCTTTATATTATGAAATTATTGAGATTCAGATAGTCTACTTGGATTATTGTTATGAAACGGATGAGATAATGAAATGATAAATATTAGGGTTATTTAGTGCTTACTACTATTGAGTATTATTTATTTCCTTATGTGTGGAAAATCAATAGGAAATCATATGGCAAATGTTAGGGTAAAGCTAACATTTTTTACTAACTATAGTAAAATAATCTTAGTAACCACAATATTTAATAGTTTTAGATCTAAAAAATTATAGATTATGACCCAAACCAACCAAAATGACTAGCTAATAACCTCACAAGGACCCATTAATGTCTAAATGCTCTTTCTGCTTGGAATATGGTGAGATTAAGGACCAAATAATTTAAACAAAGTAATTATAGCATTGATTCATAATTAAATATATATGTTTAGTGCATGAGATTAAATTGAATATGGTGATATTTAATTGACATCATTTACATGTTCATAGAAATGAATACTTTAGGATACTTAATAAAGTTTATGTTCCTGACATATGTCAAAGTCTTATTCGAGTAGCCTCATTGTTGGAGAAAATCCCTAGTAATCACATCATAATAAAAAATCCTTGTTTAAGTAATCACCAAAATTCATAATGATTGATTTAGAGTGTGTTAAACTAACATGAGATTAATATGGTGATATTTGAGTGATTAATCTTGTGCTAAGCTGTCAATGTCGAATATAAAGATCATGTTAAATTAATGTGAGATTAAAATGGTGACATTTGAGTGATTAATCTTGTGCTGATGTGTCAATGATGGTATACTTTAAAATTTAATAAAGGGTTCATTCATGATTGGACATGTCATCACTGAGGAGTGACAATGTTACCTGGTTTTTTACATATAAATAGCCTGCAGACTATTTGTGTTTTGATATTAATTTTATTATCTAATTGTAAAAAGATAAAACATAAAATAAAATGGCAATCAACTAGATAAATTTGACATATTAAGGGATCAATATCAAACTACACGTGCAAATAAATGTACCATAATGGTAGGGTTATTTTAGATGTAACGAATCTCCACTCCACGAGATTAATGGTGATTTTATTCTTTTGAGTGATTGTATTTTATATACAATAATTATTCTTTCAATAAGTCTACTTTTTCACATACAAAAGAGTCTAAATTTTGAGAAAATTTTGATAATAGTCATGACATCAGGGTGGAATAGGAGATTCCACTATTGTAAAATTAGATACTAAATTTTTTGATAATGAAAATCAGATTTTGAAATCTGACATGGGAAATTTGAAGCTCAACATGGGAAATTTGAAGCTCAAGATGATATTGTTGGAAGAAATGTTAAATAAAAGTTGATATTGTGTAAATTTTGGCTCTGGATTGTTTTGTAATATACTTTAATATTATACTTTAAGTATGTAGCTCCCTTGATTTTAAATATAATATAGTTTGGTCTATCAAGTGATCCTAGCTCCACATTGTATTGGCTTCAACTAATTTTTTTAATCATTTACTTACTACACATTCAATTTGTATTTTGAAATTTAGGTTTTAATTTCATAGAAGCCCCAAAATCTAATTAAAATTTTGAGCTAGTCATTAAGCATAAGTTGGCCTCGATTCAACATTTTTTCATAATGATTACACATATTAGAAATTTAAAAAAAATTACAGGTGTTATTTATGATTTATGTAATTGTTGACCTTTTTGGTCCTGTAGGCCGAAATCAGTCCCCCCTTTTTCCTCTACTATTTTGAGCCTGTCCAAAATTTGATATTTTGCACAAGTCTTGATTTCTATAGACTCTACAGGCATTTCTATGGACTCTGCAGGGCCATTTTTATGGACTCTGTAGGCATGTTTTCTATAGACTCTATAAGGGAGTTTTCTACGGACTCTACAGGAAAAGATGAGTTCCCGACACTTAGGCACAAAATGGACCATTTCAAGTACCCTTGTGGAGGGCAGTTCAGGACTCAAGTGCCCTTGCAGAGGGTAGGGAACATTTGCAAAGAGGCCACAGAGAAAAGCCGAAAAGGTAGGCTTCTTTCAAAAATTTGTTTAAGGCAAAGGAAGTACCCTTCGAAAGGGTCATTTCCAATTTTCCCGAAGGGCACTTTTCGAAGGCAGTCGAGGCAAAAGAAAATAGAATAATTTATTCAAACTTTTTATTCGAAGGAATTCCTTCAGACAAAAAATCTGAAGAAATTTGGGAAAGAGCTGCGGGTAAAAAACCTGAAGAAACTCTTCGAAGGAAAGGAATGAGCAAGGTAATTCTTGCAGACTTTTGTTCACGGGAAAAGCAGTCGAGAGAAAGTCTACGGGAAAAGTGGCCAAGCAAAAGGACCTAGGGAAATAAGTAGAAAAGTAAAGGAAAATATCCTTTAGACATTTTATCTGAAGGATTTCAAGACCAAAGAGTTGAAGGGACACCTTCCCTTCAGGAGGGTTCAAAACAAGAAGCCCAAAGGAAAGGGAAGCAACATAAAACACCGAGCAAAGGAAAAGGCCAAAGAAATTGCCAAGGGGTGACAGGCTCAAAGATGTCAAAATCAAGCATGACAAACTAGCCATTAGTTTTCAAATAGTGATGGGCCCATGAACGTCAATTTTAAAGTGGTGAAATAGTCATTGATTTTGAAAGAGCTTAAAGAAGAGCCCAAGGAACTTAGTGACCCGCCAAGAAGATAGCCTTGAGGGCTGAAGGAGCCAAAAAGAGACAAAAATAGGAAGAGACAAAGTGAAAAAATGGAAAAATAGTCCAGGTGGAAAAGAGAGGTGTTGACTCAAGGATTTATTCTTGTAGTTGGAACAGTGCTTGCCAAGTGGTCATCAAATGGTGCAAACAGCAAGCGGTGTAGCCTGTTTCTTCCACTTTGAATTTATGAGCAGACAAACTACATGAATATCTAGAAGGAGCAGTCTTGTCTATAGAAAAGAGGCATGGCCCATGCTTTCACATTAATGTTTGAACGCCAAAGTAAAGATCGGTGATTACACAACATGGTTCTAACAGGCCTCTTCTAAAAGAATGACATCATCAACAGTGACTTCCTCTTCCTAATGCTCATTAATACACATGGGCCAGCTTGTCAAGGGCACCATTCTTTTCTAAGGGGCACCTTGTCTTCTTCTCTTTCTATATATTGTAAAATTTCTCATTTAAAAAAGGATCTCTTAGCCTGTAAGGCAAAGCTCTGCCCAAAAATATCTGGGTTTGTAAGGTAGAATTCTGCCAGATTTTACCTTGAATCAAGACTTAGTAATTATTACCTCCATTTGAACTTGCACTCACGCATATGTCTATGTTTTGCTTTTGTGTTAAGTCATTTTATTTTATGCTTTTCACAGAATGATTCCAACATGTCTAGTGCATTGTGAAGTTTCTTCTTCTACAAGTCTACCAGAAGTGTCTACAACAGGAATATAGGTGCATGTGAATAGGCTGCCAAAGTGTGTCTCAAAACACTTTTGATAGTTATTCCTCCCTGTATCTCTACGGACCCCTGACTCACTGATACAAAAGAGTTTTCCCACATCAGATGAAGTATATGGGAGCTTTTTCTTGGTGAAAAGTGTATGTTCAGGCTGAGTGGATCAAATTTTTTGGTGTATCACCTTTTTAGTTTAGGTTTAGGTTCTATTTTTTTAGCATCCTTATCTCTTTTAATCCCCCCTTTTTTCGTTTATTTGTTAGTAGTAGGAAATCCAAGACCTAAAAGATACATCGAAGGGAGCTAGCCCTTATCTAGAGACTCTCCCCCTAGTTTTGCCTTGCCCACAGGCAAGAGGGGAGATTCCATTTCAACGTGTGGAAGGCAGGAGCTCAACCTCTTATCTAGGGTGCAATCTATTGTGTCAATAGTTTTTGGCATGCCCAATGGGACCAACTAGTTTGGTTTCAGAGAGTTGAAGAATCTTGGTGTGTTCTTCAACCAACCAGCCTTTAGAGGCTTCTTATCAACACTAATGGCAACTCTGAGTTGAATTAGTTGGTTAAGTAGTCCTGGTGCCACCAAGAGATCACATTTTTGTATGTATAATCCCTTCACCTAGCATCATGGGCCTTGTGTTCCTTCATATTACCATGATCAAGCTCAAAACAGTCATGCAATCCCCTCAAACAACTCTCCTAGTTGCCCTTCAACCATAAGGGAAGTGGGGCTAGAGTTTGAGAAGCAGGTGATGGAAATAGATAGATTAGATGAGTAGTATGGATATCAACAAGAACTGATGTATAAAGAGGCGTGTTTGTTCAGGCAAGCTCAGACCTTGTAATCCATGGAGGAGGAGGTAGCAAAATGGAAGAATCCATTCATGCAAGGTAGTCAACCTTGTGTGCCCCCTCCTATTATTTAGAAAACCCCCTCTTGTGCACCAAATCCTTTCTATCAGGTAGCACTTGCTCATTCTAGCTCATGTGATGCATCAATCAATCCTACTCTTAACCCCATGTGCCTAGCCTTCAAACATCAAGGGGAACTAGAGAAACCTCCCATGGAGATGAACCTTCTAAATTCCTTAGACTGTGAATCTTCCTTTGGAGGGAACATCATGAACCATCACATCTCTCTTGAAGTTGCTCCTACTCATCATGATGATGCTAGTGACCTCCAAGAAAGGCTCTCCCAAGAAGATCTAGCTAGGAGAATTACAGAGTTAAAATCCAAAGCAAGATTCCTCAGCCAACATGTGATGGACCTGTTTGAACACACCCCATCTACACACCTCCAAGAGAGCTATTAGGCCACACCTAATATAAATGAAGTGCTGACCAAATGGAAAGAGGAGAATCATTCGATTCTAGCTCAAGGATTGCCTCCTCTTCCACATGGTTTTTTCACTTCACCCCTTCTCAAGGAGGAACCTATTTTGTAGGAGGTGAGTGAGGAAGAAAAGATCCAATTTGCAGTTTCCCAAGAGGCTATCATGAGCGACAATGTAGAAGAAATCATCATCGATGCTCCTTGTGAAGACATCATCGACAATGGAGAAGACACATGGCATGCATACATGCAAATGTTCTAGCAATATGAGGAGGAATGTAAGCATGTTGAGCTATCTCCCCCTTTGTTTGATGAACTTCCTTGTTGCTTTGAGGAGGAGGATGACTATGCTGAAGAGCCTGAATTGGAGGAGGATCAGATGGATGTCTTTGAAAAACTAGAGACTCTAATCCTTGAGCAGGAAAAGGAGAGGCTAGTCCATCTTGAGGAAAGCCTTGAAGAAGAGAGCCTTGAACAAGAAGATGATGTTCTATGGGATGAGAAATCAGTTTGTGATTCCATTTCAGACATCACAACATTAACCCTTCTTTAAGAAGGCCATGAGGGATCAGAGGATGAGTTTGACAGGGTCTTCAATGAGGCAGAAGGAGACGAGCTAATCCATGATCCACTGTAAAGGGATTGTGCATATCAAAGAGCTTGTGGTGATGAGCCATTAGCTATTGATTTCTTGGTGGAATGCACCAACATGAAGAGCCAACATTTAACAAGCTTCCAAAAACAAAAAGAGTACATGTATGTTGGAAGCATGTTCGATTTTGATCCACTCGGATGCAAGCCAACCAAGGTGGCAAGCAAGAGGAGCATGTCACCAAGTCTCCATTCCATTCAGCCACTTATCTGGCACCATAAGTTTCCTAGCCAAGAAGGGGACTTAAGAAATTTTCCCTTTGATCCAGAAGGGAGGAAAATATACCTGGTTAGTTGTACATAGTAGTTTGCTTTCAGTTTTCTTTCCTGCTTTCCCTAAGTGCAATTTGCACAAGTAGTGTTTTTAGCCTTGTGTGTGTTTTCCTTTGTGTTGGGGTAAAATATTCATGATTGATTCTTGGATCTATCAAGGTTGTTGTTGACCTTTTCAAGTTACGTCCTGACTCTGTGCCTAATGGATTTTAAGGAAATTGGTTTTTATGCATAATAGGCATGCTTCCCTTGGGAGTCGCCAATTTGTTGACCATTTTGGTCCTGTAGGCTAAAATTGGTCCACCCTTTTCCCCCTACTATTCTGAGCCAGTCCAAAATTTGATATTTTTCACAAGTCTTGATTTTTATGGACTCTGCAGGCATTTCTACAGACTCTGTAGGCATTTCTACGGACTCTACAGGCCCATTTCTACGGACTCTACAGGCATGTTTTCTATAGACTATGTAAGGGAGTTTTCTACAGACTCTATAGGAAAAGATGAGTTCCTGACACTTAGGCAAAAAATGGACCATTTCAAGTGCCTTTGTAGAGGGTAGTTCGGGACTCAAGTGCCCTTGCAGAGGGTAGGGAACATTTGCAAAGAGGCCACAGAGAAAAACCAAAAAGGTAGGCTTCTTTCAAAAATTTGTTTAAGGCAAAAGAAGTACCCTTCGAAAGGGTTGTTTCCAATTTTACCGAAGGGCACTTTTTGAAGGCAGTCGAGGCAAAAGAAAATAGAATAATTTCTTCAGAATTTTTGTTCGAAGGAATTCCTTTGGACAAAAAGTCTAAAATTTTTTGGGAAAGAGCCATGGGTAAAAAACTCAAAGAAACTCTCTGAAGGAAAGGAACGAGCAAGGTAATTCTTGTGGACTTTTTTCCATGGGAAAAGTATCTAAGAGGAAGTCTGCAGGAAAAGTGGTTGAGCGAAAGGACCCAGGGAAATAAGTAGAAAAGCAAAGGAAAATATCCTTCGGACATTTTGTCTGAAGGATTTCAAGACCAAAGAGCCGAAGGGACACCTTCCCTTCAGGAGGGTTCAAAACAAGAAGCCCAAAGAAAAGGGAAGCAAAAGAAAAGGTCGAGCAAAGGAAAAGGCCGAAGAAATTGCCAAGGGGTGATGGGCTCGAAGACGTTAAAATCAAGCATGACAAACTAACCGTTGGTTTTCAAACAGTGATGGGTCCATGAATGTCAATTTTAAAGTAGTGAAATATCCACTAATTTTGAAAGAGCTTAAAGAAGATCCCAAGGAACTCAGCAACCAGCCAAGAAGATAGCCTCGAGGGCCAAAGGAGCCAGAAAGAGACAAAACCAGGATGAGACAAAGTGCAAAAATGGACAAAAAGTCTAGGTGGCAAAGAGAGGTGTCAACTCAAGGGTTTATTCCTGCAGTTGGAATAGTGCTTGCCAAGTGGTCATCAAACGATGCAAACAGTAAGTGGCGTGGCCTATTTTTTCCACTTTGCATTTATGAGCAGACAAACCACATGAATATCTGGAAGGAGCAGTCTTATCTGTAAAAATAGGCATAGCCCGTGCTTTCACATTAATGTTTGAATGCCAAAGTCAAGACCGAAGATTACACAACATGGTTCCAATAGGCCTCTTTTAGAAGAATGACATCAGCAATAGTGACTTCATCTTCCTGATGGTCACAACTGCACATGGGAAGCTTGTCAAGGGTGCCAATCTTTTCAAAGGGGTGCCTTGTCTTCTTCTCTTTCTATATATTGTTAGGTTGTGGAGCTAAAAGCTTCACCAAGATGTGAACAGGAGGAGTTGCAGAGGTTGCTGAGTTGTAGAATAAGTTGCAGGACAACTGACATCAGTCTGATCAACTGATGTTGGTCATATTGTAGTGCAAAAGCAACCGACATCGGTTATGAGTCGGCCGACATTAGTTAGGAAGGAGCCGACATCGGCAACCTGTGTGTGCATGCATTTGCATGCAGGTTGAGAATTGGTCTATTTTTGGACAGTCAGTTTGCATGTAAAGACTTATTTTAGTCTTGGAGCTACGTTTCTAATTATTGTAATTAGGAATGTCTAATTATTGTATGCATGAGATCTATATAATAGACTCATGGGCTGTATTGTAAAATTGTACTAGAGTGAGAGCAAAGATTAGCTCCTTTAGAAGAGAGAGAGCAAGAGTGATAGATAGCTAAGAGGGCTTGTAGAAGAGAGCAGGGATTAGCTCCTCCTAGTTCCAAAGGGGTGCCAAGTGTGTATGATCAGGGAGAGTTGTAGGTTATGCAAGTTCTGGTAGAAGATCCACTGGGGTACTGGTTGAAGAATCATAAGGACTTGGTGAGGAAAGGATGAGGGTTCTTTAGGGTGTAGAGATATCTACATGGTAAGTAAGGTCTGGTAATTTGTAGGTTGTTACAAGAGCAGGGAGATCTACTTGGAGTACGGTTGTGTACTTGGTGTACTGGAGCTCTAGAGGTGTGGGAAGAAGTGTGGCACCTTCTTTATTGTATTTTCTTCTGGATAAGTATTAATACAATTGGGTATTGTCTCTCATATTCTATGTTGTTTCATATTTCTAGTTACTTATCATTTTGGTTAAATTCTGTGTTTAGTTGCTAATACAAAGGTAATCAAGTGTGCTCTTAGTGGAGCAGTAGGATCCTGACAGTTGGTATCAAAGCTTTGTGAGCCTAGGTCCTATCAAATTGGTATCAGAGCAAGGTTTTAGGTTCATCAGAGGGTGGTTAAGTACACTAACAGGTGGTTAGAGCGTGTTAAGTGTTTTGTTGATTATAGGTCACTCACAGGGGTTTCTGATTGAGTGTGAGTATAACAATGGAAAAAGAAAGTAAGCTACCAATGGAGAAATTGAATAGCACGAATGGTCAATTACATATTGATGGAAAGAAAGAGTAGGTAAAGAAAGATTTTTGATTGGTAGAAGATTAGCATGAAGGAAATGAAGAATTAGATGTTGTAGGTGTTATTGCATAGGATGCTCTGGATAAAGTAGAATCTTAGTTTATAGATTTTGTTGCCTCTTTCCATGCAGCCCGAAATAGAGCATCTTTTCATGAGTATGTCCAGGGAGAGTTTGGAGAGATTTATTTAGGGGCTGGTGAGCCTTGTCAGATTATTGGCAAAGGGGAAGTGAAGCTGAAATTGTAGACAGGTAACACACAGGTGTTGAAGAAGGTCATGCAGGTCCTAGTCTTGGAGATGAGTCTAATTTCTTTAGGAAAGTTGGGTGATGAGAGATGCATAGTAACTCTCACAGTGAATGCACTTGAATTAGATGGTGGTAAGAAAGTAGGTATCATTTATCTATCTACTTAGATTACTGATTCACCTTCTGTTGCAGAGATGTGGCTTTGTAGGCTTGGTCACATATGTAAGAAGGGAATGCATGTTCTTAAGCAAAAGACAGATATCTTTGACAAACTTAAGAACTGGAAAGCCTTGGTGTTCATGGAGGAGATGATGGATAGAGATCAACTGAGGGGACTGAATTATTCTGAGCAGGGCTATGTTGATTTGGACATGGTTTTGATCCAAGGTGAGCTCATAGGTAAAAAGTCATCACTCACAGGAGAACACAGTTATCAACGTCGATCAGGAGAAATTGACATCGAACAAATAGGTACCAATTTCAGTCATGTGCAGATTAGTAGAGTCAGTGGTGTCAAGTAGGTGGAGACTGACATCAGTTAGGTAGGAACCAACGTCGGTAGATGGGTCAACTGTAGGGAACTAACGTTGGTTAGGTGCAGACTGGGAGATGGCTGAGATCGGTCACTAAAACGGATGTTGGGTGGACAACAAGCTGTTAAGGAGTCTCAAACGCCCATGTGGAAGACTAAAAGGGTAAGTGAACCTCATATTCATTGTTCACCTTCTTTATACTACTTGTTGCTCACCGATGGTCAAGAACCAGGGAGATGTGAAGAGGCAATGCAGGTAGAATCTAGGAAATAGTGAGAGCATGGCATGAATTCTTTGGATGAGAACCAAGTGGGAGTTTTGGTAGAGTTTCCAGTTGGGATAAAAGCATTGACATATGAATGGATTCCCAGGTTAGAGAAGAGAGTGGATGGACATGTGAGATAGAAGGCCAGGGTATATGGTCTTGAGTAGGCTGCAAGATAGTGGTACATGTTTGACAGATGTATGACAAAGCATGGCTTTGGTCAAGGTCAATGTAACCATTGTGTTTTCTTTACCAGGTTGGATAATGGTCACAATAGTATTCTATTACTGTATGTGGTGTGGTTTCTTGTTACAGGGTCACACATGCAGGGAGTTTTTGAGCTAAAGGTAAAGTTAGTTCAGAGGTATGTCATGAAGAATTTGGGAGCAGTGAAATTCTTTGGCATAAGAGACATGGAAGATCACAGGTTGATTTTGTCTCCAGAGGGAGCTGATGTGAAGGAGGTGTTGGTGAGGGTTAATTTGCAGGATGCAGAATCAGTAAGCACACCAAGGGATAGATAGTTCAAGCTGAGCTTAGAACAGTGTTCGAAATCACATGAGGTCAAGTGTAGACCTGAGTTTTCCCAAGCAGTGGGAGTTGTCAGAGAGTTCAGAGCTAATTTGGGGAAGAAGCACTGGAAAGCATTTCAATGGGTTCTCAGGTATTTGAGAGGGACCAGTAGCAGGGATTCATGCTATGCAGGGTCAGGGACTTCACTACATGGGCTTGTAGGTTCGGATGTGGTAGGTTACTTGGATGACAGGAGGTGCGCCACAAGTTGTGTGGTGGTTAGTCTTCAAGATTGAGCTTGAAGAGGGATACAAGCCAGGAAACAAATTATACGGTGTATAAGTATAGGTACAGGTGCAGCTATTTATCTCCAAGTGGGAGATTGTTAGGTTGTGGAGCTAAAAGCTTCACTAGGATGCGAACAGGAGGAGTTACAGAGGTTGATGAGTTGTAGAACAAGTTGTAGGATAACCGACGTTGGTCTGATCAATCGACATCGGTCATATTACAGTGCAAAAGCAATCGATGTCAGTTATGATTTGGCTAACATTGGTCAGGAAGGAGCTAACGTCGGCAACCTATGTGTGCATGTATTTGCATGTGGGTCAAGAACTGGTCTATTTTTGGATAGTTAGTTTGCATGTAAAGACTTATTTTAGTCTTGGAGCTACATTTATAATTATTGTAATTAAGAATGTCTAATTATTGTATGCATGAGATCTATATAATAGACTCATGGGCTGTATTATAAAATTGTACTAGAGTGAGAGAAAAGATTAGCTCCTTCAGAAGAGAGAGAGCAAGAGTGCTAGATAGCCAAGAGGGCTTGTAGAAGAGAGCATATATTAGCTCCTCCTAGTTCCAAAGGGGTGCTGAGTGTGTATGATCAAGGAGAGTTTTAGGTTGTGCAAGTTCTGGTAGAAGATCCACCGGGGTACTGGTTGAAGAATCATAAGGACTTGGTGAGGCAAGGACAAGGGTTCTTCAGGGTGTAGAGATATCTACGTGGTAAGTAAGGTCTGGTGATTTGTAGGTTGTTTCAAGAGTAGGGAGATCTACTTGGAGTTCAGTTGTGTCCTTGGTATAATGGCAGTGTTGTTACTGATTGGTGGAGGTGAACAACAACTCTGTGTTTGAGTTGATTGTTGTGACCGTAATTGAGAGAGTGAACTGTTGAAGGAGAATTATTGGTGAGCCCTAGAAGTGTGGGAGCTCTAGAGGTGTGGGAAGAAGAAGTGTGGCATCTTATTTATTGTATTTTCTTCTAGATAAGTATTAATACAATTGGGTATTGTCTCTCATATTCTGTGTTGTTTCATATTTCTAGTTACTTATCATTCTGGTTAAATTCCGTGTTTAGTTGCTAATACAAAGGTAATCAAGTGTGCCCTTAGTGGGTAGTAGGATCCTGACATATATTTTAAAACTTCTCATTTAAAAAAGGATCTCTTAACCCATAAGGCAAAGCTCTACCCAAAAATATCTGGGTTTGTAAGGCAGAACTCTGTCGGATTTTACCTTGAATCAAGACTTAGCAATTTTTACCTCCATTTGAACTTGCACTCATGCATATGTCTATGTTTTGCTTTTGTGTTAAGTCATTTTATTTTATGCTTTTCATAGAATGATTCCAACATGTCTAGTGCATTGTGAAGTTTCTTCTTCTGCAAGTCTGCCAGAAGTGTCTACAACAAGAATATAGGTGCATGTGAATAGGCTGCGAAAGTGTGTCTTAGAACACCTTTGATAGTTCTTCCTCCCTGTATCTCTACAAACCCCTGACTCACTGATACAGAAGAGTTTTCCCACTTCAGATGAAGTGTATGGGAGCTTTTTCTTGGTGAAAAGTGTATGTTCGGGCTGAGTGGATCAGCTTTTTTGGTGCATCACCTTTTTAGTTTAGGTTTAGGTTCTATTTTTTCAGCATTCTTCTCTCTTTTCATCCCCCCCTTTTTTCAATTATTTTTTAGCAGTAGGAAATCCAGGACCTAAAAGATACATCAAAGGGAGCTAGCCCTTATCTAGAGACTCTCCCCCCAATTTTGCCTTGCCCACAGGCAAGAGGGGAGTTTCCATTTTAACGTGTGGAAGGCAGGAGCTTGGCCTCCTGTCCAGGGTGAAATCCACTGCGTCAACAGTAATGTTGTAATAAAAACTAGATAAAATAATATTACAGATTTGCTCATCATTTGCATTGGTTAAAATGTCTTAGTTTCTATTTGTATCCATTTTGTCCTCATGGTTGAAACATAACTATTTAATAGAAGTGTTCCATATATTTTCAAGAATGTTATATAATTATAAATGATGACCAATGTAATGTTTGAGCAATTATTACCATAAAAGTGTGCTTAAAACATATGATTGTTCCATATAGTATAAATTTCATGTCGATCAACACACAATGAAGTGCATTGATAAGGACACAAAGGGGTAGATAGGGCACAAAATAAAGATATGCAAATGGGTCGACTCCTATGCTAAAGGTATTTCTAGGCACAATTTAATTTGTACATGAAAATATGGATATTGATATGGTTAATAGGTTCACATTGTATGCTCATATGTATAAATTTATATGCATATATGTCACATTTTTTATATCTATATATTGTCTTAATTTTTGTTTCTCTCCCTTTTGGGACATGCATAAAGTTAACCCTTGATGGAGTGCACCCAACTCTGACACCAGCTAGCCTTCCACTAGTGGAGTTTACTCATGACTGAAAAGCTCTTCAAACTATTTCTAGTAGTAAAATAATTTAAAATTATTTTTAAAAAAATAGATGCAATACATATTTCTAAGTTTTTAATTTAATATATGGCATGGAAAGATAAAAACCCCTATTTTTGGTACAAGCAACACAAAATTAATTATATTTATGGGCTCAATGCATAGAAACATATAAAATTTTATTGGAAATTATATTGAAAGGATGCGACGAAGGGTTGGACTAGGTAATAGTGAACCTTACTATGATGCCCAGTACTTGCAAACCTTGGGTTCCCTATAGTGTACTTAGATGCATTTTTATTGTGCATGTACAAAACAATTTTGATTCATGGTGTACATAACGGATAAATAGTGGTGTACCACATATTTTTATTTTAATAGGGACTCAAATTTTTAAGGTGTTTAAATGTCACAAGATCCATGATCTGATACATATCAAATTTAAAACTCAATGAGATGTTTATGTGATGTCACTAAATTGTACATTCATAATTTATATAGTCTTAATGTGTGAAATTGGTCTGTAGATATGAGCTCAAAGCCTAAAAAAATAGACAATAAGTGTTTGAATAAGTATTAAAACAATCAATTCACTGTTAATGAATATAAATTGTATTTTTTTATGAATAATCTTTTATTCCATTGAAGGTGTTTTGTTTATTCTTTCTGAATATCTCTACATGTTCACTATGTATAGCCATAACTCAACTATCCGCCACACGCGATGGTTATATCAAAACCATTGAATGACCATTGAAATTAATAATAAACATATTACAATGCCCTTCAAGGTATCTTGAAAGAAAATTCCAATCATGTGCATGCTCAAGGTATCTACTAGGAGAACCCGTTAAGGTAATAAGAAGATACCTTGAAGGGAATTATAGTACCTTGAAGGGTAATTTGAAGGTATCTCTTAGGAGATACCTTTAAACATGCATAAGGGTAAATTTAAAGGTATTACAAGGCCCTTAAAGGTATCTCATAGGAGATACCTTTAAATAAAATTCTAATCATATGCGTGTTCAAAGTATCTACTAGGAGAACCCTTGAAGGTACTACAAGGCCTTTCAAAGTATCTCATAGGAAATCCTTTGAAATAAAATTCTAATAATGTGCATGTTCAAGGTATATAGTAGGAGAACCCTTGAAGGTACTATAAGATCCTTCAAGGTATCTCCTAAAAGATACCTTCAAGGGCATTACAATACCTTTAAGCGTACATTGAAGGTATCTCCTAAGAGATACCTTTCAAACATGAATAAGGGTAATCTTGAAGGTATTATAAGGCCCTTCAAGATATAACCAAATAGTACCTTCAAAAATTCTTTAAAGGGCCTTGTAATACCTTCAAAGTTACCTTTATGCATGTTTAAAAGTTATCTCTTAGGAGATACCTTCAATGTCCACTTGAATGTATGACAACACCCTTCGAGGTATCTCTTAGGAGATGCCTTCAAGGGCCTTGTAATAACTGCATGGGTAACTTGAAGATATATCCTATGAAATACCTTAAATTAAAAATCAACTCTTGTTCATGTTTGAAAGGTATCTCATAAGAGATACTTAAAATATACCTTTAAAGGTATTAGAAGGCCCTTTAAGGTATCACCCAATAGTGATTTTAAGGAAATACCTTTCTAACATGCATAAGGGTAACCTTCAAGGTATTACAAGGCCCCTTAAGGTATCACCCAATAATCTCTTCAAACATACTTTGAAGGGCCTTGTAATACCTTCAAGGGTACCTTTATGCATGTTTGAAAGGTATCTCCTAAGAGATACCTTTAACATCCATTTAAATGTATGACAATGCCCTTTGAGGTATCCCTTATGACATACCTTCAAAGGTAGTATAATACCTTCATGAGTAACTTTAAGGTATCACCTAGGAGCTACCATGAAGTAAAAATCTACTCTTGTTCATGTTTGAAAGGTGTCTCCTAGGAGATACCTTAAGGGTATCTTTGAAGGTATAATAAATCCATTCAAGGTATCATCTAGTAGTGATTTAAAGGATAAAATTTTCAAACATGAATAAGGGAAGCCTTGAATGTATTAGAAGGCCCTTTAAGGTATCACCCAATAGTGCCTTCAAAGAGACATCTTTCGAACATGCACAAGGGTACACTTGAAGTTAAGACAAGGCCCTTCAAGGTATCACATAGTAGTGCCTTTAAACATACTTTTAAGGGCCTTGTAATACATTTAAGGGTACCCTTATTCATGTTTGAAATGTATCTCCTAGGATATACCTTTAACATCCCATTGCATGTATGATAATGCCTTTCGAGGTATATCATAGGAGATGCTTTCAAGGGCTTTGTAATACCTTCATGGGTAACTTGAAGGTATCTCCTAGGAGCTAAATTCAAGGAAAAATATAATCTTGTTCAAGTTTGAAAGGTATCTCCTAGGAGATACCTTGAAGGTACCTTTTAAGGTATTACAAAACCCTTCAAAGTATTGTTATAACTCTAAATTGCACCCTTAAGAAAGTTGTTCATGCCTCCCCATTCATGTGATAGCATGGAATCACCTTTAGGTTATGGGTTGCCTAATCAGTGAGGTGAATCTCTAGATAGGGATAGCTCCCTTGATGTTTCACCTTGAAAATACTACTAAACTACTACTTGCTAGGGGAAAAGGGGTAGAAAAGGACTGAAAATAGGTAAATAAAATTATAGGTGATGCACCAAATATATATCCTCTACTTTCTAATTTTTTCACTATTTTAATGATAGATTAAAGGTTGATTAAACTAATTTAAGATAGCTTCTTCCACATAAATAATTCAATATGAAGGTTACACGTACACAATAGTCAAGGTGATCAATCAAGATGTCTGAAAAAGGCACTAATGATACAACAAAAATTGGATATAGTAAATCATATGCTGCACTTCAGATAACCCATGAAAGGCATCTAATTCACATAAAGGCATGAATGAAAAGGAAAAATGTAAGGAAGAAATAAATTATCATTGACATTCATTAACAAAACATATCAAATTCACTAAAATGTGAAATGAAGTAGGCATAAACAAACTTATATTATATTTTAGAGGCAACAAAAAGTATCAATTTTGGAAAGGCTTCACCTTACACACTTAAAATATGATTTTAAAATTAAAGACCCTAGATTATATAGGTAGCAAGAATCCCTTGGGACATTTAATATAAGGTAGAGTGTGGTTTCCATAATTAAGTGTGATAACAGAGACTTGGGAACTATATCTCTTCTATGCAAGCAAATACAAATGTCTAAAATTAAATGATAACTATTCTTTTATCCTCAAATCATGGTGATAATCATTTTGAACTCATAATCATTAGTTTAGTTTATTATCTCATTGGTTAGAGAACAACCAATATTTAATCTTTGATGATCCCACAGTTCAACTAAATGTTTTAGGTGTAAAACTATGACTGTAGTTAATGTTGATTTACTACAGACCTCAAAACCATGTCTAGTATTAATGATTTGATCATGTTCCTATTTCCCATCATATTCAAAATGGCACCATATAGGTTTGAAGTTTCCTATATTGACTAATATCTTTTTGATGGCCTAGATGGATAGATGACCTATTAACTTTGTGCTTGTGCATTTTTGATTGAGTTACCAATGTGTCTCCTTCTATTGGGTTTTCACCACATGGTCTATCCCCATGTTTTAAAATCATTACTTCATCTTTAACTATCTCCAATGGCCTCTCTATCTATGGTGAAGCGGGATCAAACCACCTATTTTGATCTCACTCACGCTACACTCTTATATCTATATTAATCATGCCAAGACTACATGATCAAGATAAGTTCCATCATCCCACTCACTTGGGGATATACAACTTTGCATGGATGGCTCTAGGTATCTAGATCACCAGGATTAAACCACATGGAAGCATCCTGCCAACCTAATGCTATGTCTAACCTTAATGACATGGGGATATCTTAGGAAACTTTGAAGTAAATGTCTAAATGTTGAGTGAATTTTAAATATGCCTTAGGGATACATAATGTTGACATGTCACTCTAGTGAGATGGATAAACTGACTAAGTCTTATTAGACTATCCAACTCAATAGGTCCTAAAGATCACCACATTCCCTTAAATGATAATGCAAAAATGGATAATAAAAAAATACTATCAACTTGGGTGGCTTGACTTAAGACCTAGAATTGGCTTGACTTGGGAAGAAACTCAACTTGACTTGACTATCTCAGATTAAAATGACTTGGGATCACCTCAAAATAGCTTAAATAGACCTAAAAATACTTGGGTTGAAAATGGATTGAATCAGAGTAGATTGGGGACTCAAATTATATTAGACCTTGATCCCATAATATGCCTTGGCTCAACTCAACTAGGCTAGCCTTGCCTTCTTTTATTAAAGGACAATGGTGATAAAAAAGACAAAAAGGATCACCTAGTAGTGCTTTCAAGGAGATACCTTTTGAACATGTATAAGAGTACCCTTGAATATATCATAAGGCCCTTCAAGGTATCTCCTAGGACATTATTTAAAATAAAATTTCAATCATGTGCATGTTTAAGGTATATACTATGAGAACCCTTGAAAGTACTACAATAACCTTTAAGGTATATCCTAAAAGATACCTTTTAGAAATGCATAAGGGTGCCCTTGAAGGTATTAAAATTAACTTCAAGGTATCATCCAATAGTTCCTTCAAACATTCTTTGAAGGGCCTTGTAATACCTTCAAGGGCACCCTTGTGCTTTTTTTAAAGGTATATCCTAGGAGATACCTTAAACATCTCCTTGAATGTATGACAACACACTTTGAGGTATATTTTATGAGTTTTCTTCAATGGAATTGAAATACCTTCATGGTAACTTGGAGGTATCTCCTAGGAGCTACCTTGAAGGAAAAATCCACTCTTGTTCATGTTTGAAAGATAACTCTTAAGTGAAATATAGATATATTACATTAACTAAATTAATAAAAGCAGTACAAGATGTACTTATTTATACAATTCTAAAAGAGATTAGATATCCTAATTTTTAGGAGATTATGACTCATAACACAACTAATCACACCTAGGAAATACTCCAAATAACTAACCTATGTCAATCAAAGGTTAATAACACCTTGAGACATTTATTATAATATAGATAGGATTAATTATTCTAACATTCCCCCCCTTAATTGATCATAGCCTAAAGAGAAGAGGAGAGAGAATTATTGAATGCCTCAAACTTATCATGTGCAAATGAATTCATGAATATATTTGTACACTGATCGTAAGTGGGGAAATATTGGAGATATATGTTGTGCTACTGAACATGTTCATGGATGAAATGAATCTAAACCTCTATGTTCTTGGTGCTCTCATGAAACACTAGATTAAAAAAAAGATGTAGAATGCCTTGATTATCACAATTCAGAACTATAGGTTGAGTCTGTAGAAATCCAAGTCTTGAAAGAATGCAACGTATCCATATTCTTCATAGATAGCTCCTGATATAGCATGATATTCTACCTCTATAAAATATCTAGAAACATGATTCTACTTCTTACTTCCCCATGAAATCAGACCATATCCTTGAAAGAACACAAATCTATAAGTGGATTTCCTATCATCAATAGAAGCTTCATGATCTACATCTGTGTATCTTGTCAAGAAGAACTTATCATTCTTCTTATACTCTAGGCCATACTCAATTGTACCTTTGATGTATCTCAATACTTGCTATACTGCTTTCTAATGTGCCACCTTTAATTCTTGCATGAACTAAGAAAGATAGATGACAACATAGCTAATATCTGGCCTAGTATATGTCAAGTAAATTAGACTCCCAATCAACTATCGATAGAGAGTTGCATTTACTTCTGGTGATAGATCTATATAAGACAATTGAAGTCTTGTCTCCATAGGTGTTGCAATAGGCTTGCAGTCCATCATCCTAAATTTATCAAGTAATATCTTGGTATACTTCATCTATGAAATAAAAATGTAATGTTACTTCTACCATACCTCCAAATCAAGACAATAGTGAAGCATCCTGAGATCTAACATGTTGAACAATCACTTGAGATCATTCTTAGTTACATCGATCATCTTCATTGTGCTACCAATGATGACTAGATCATCAACATAAACAATTACTATAAAAACCTCCCCCCCATGCTCTTTGAGGTAGAGGTTAGGATCATATGGACTCCTATTCAATCCATGTTGTATGAGATGCTCATCAATATTAATGTACCAGGCTTGGGAAGCCTATTTTAGCCCATAGAGAGACTTGATAAGCCTACACACTTTATATTCTTGATTAGGTGACATAAATCCTTTAGATTGAGTCATGTAGACTTCCTCTTTCAAATATCCATTAAGAAAGGCACTTTTTACATCCATTTTATGGAATTTCCATCAAAATTATGTAGCCATAGCAAAAACCATTCTGATAGTGTTTATCTTAGCTGTGGGAGCAAAAGTCTCCTCATAGTCAATGCCTTCTTCTGAGCATACCATTTTGTAACAAGAATAGGCTTGTACTTATAAATATTGTCATCTAATTTGTACTTAGTCTTAAAGGCCCATTTACAACCAATAGGCTTCATCCCTAGTGGAATATCAATAAGCTACCAAGTGTTATTCTTTATCAGTGATCGATATTCTGCATCCATGGCATCTTTCTAAGGTCTAGACTATAGGGCTTCTGTTACTATAGAGGGCTCATATGCTTCTTGCACAATGCTCACAAGGGAAATATGAACCTCTTCTCAAGCCATGATTCAAGTCTTCAGTCTTGAAGTGGATGTATCTAATACTCCATTCAAGTTAGCATCTTGTATAATACTTGTACACCACTTGGGCATACACTAAACTGTAAGTGGTGGTGCTGGAGGTCCTATTTGAATATCTTCCTATTCACTTTCACCATCACTATCTAAAAATATTACAAGACTTTTTCCTATATCATTTACTTGTGTATAATGTGGATTGATTCCACTCTTTTTATCAAACACTATATCTTTGTTGATTAGTACCTTCTTTGTGTCTAGATTAAGGAGCCTATATTGCTTTGATTGTGCACTGTATCCCACAAAAATACATTCTTTTGTTTTCTTATCTAAATTCTTTCTTTTATTATTAGTAATATGCATATATTCCTTGCAACCAAAAACTTGAAGGTGGGTTACCTTTGGTTTATCCCTTGTCCAAGCTCATGTGATATGATTCCATCAAGAGCTTTGGTGGGTGACCTGTTCAACAAGTATACTGCAGTGTGACAAGCTTCCACCCAATATGTATTAGGCAATTTTGCATCCTTAATCATGTTGTGAAAGATTTAAAAAATGAATCTATTATACCATTTTTCAACTCCATTCTGCTTAGCTAAATATGGAGCTGTCAATTGATGATTGATTCCATTCGCTCTAAGATAGGTTGAGAATTTTTTACTGATGTATCTCCCCCATGATCTGAGTGAAGGGTCTTGATTTTCTTACCAATTTCATTTTCAACCATGGCCTTGAATTCTTTGAAGACTTGAAAATATTGATCCTTAGTCTTTAATAAATATACCCACATTTTTCATGAGTAATCATCAACAAAAAGTTGAAAGTATTTATATCCCTTGAGACTGGGAGCAAAATGTTCATAAAGATCAGTGTGGACCAAGTCCAACTTACCAAGTGACCAATACTTAGTCTTTCCAAAGGGAGCTCTTCATTTTTCTCCTGTTAAGCAACTGGTGCATATATCAAAATATTTATTGAGTTTGGGAAGACCATGAACCATATCATGTTTGCTCAATTGAACCAAATATCCTTAACTCAAGTGACCATATCTTCTATGCCATAAATTTCCTAATTCTGTATCTTTGATCACAAGTGCTTGATGATTATTTAAAAAAAAATCAAGCTAAATTTTTTTACCAATCTTGGAAGCCTTGGCAATCACTTTGAAATGCCTAGACTTGTCTTTGATGTGGCAAAACTTTTGACCATTTTGGTGATCAAATTCAACCATGAGGTTATGGTCAAGTAACTGATTAATAGATAACATATTTTTTGTAATCCTTGGAACATATTGAACATTTAAAATGTTTTAATTTTTGTTTACAAGTTGAAGTTTTATGTCACCATTACCCTGTAGAATTTATGAGGTATCATCTCTAAGTGATACATTTGCCTTTGATTCTAATTTTGTCAAAGTATAAAACTAGTCTTTTCTGCCTATCATGGATTTGGTTGCTCCTGAATCAACATACCAAACTACACTTGGATGATTGGTAAACTCATGTGTTTTAGTAGCTAAACCATATTCCTCATTTAAAAAATCATTATCTTCAACAACATTGCCATGTTATTTAGGCTTGAAATTTTTCTGTTTCCACCTATTTTGTTGTTGTGGTTTCTTCTTTTTAGTTTGTGGTGACTTGTTGAAAGAGGGATTCTTTCTTGATGAGCCCTGTTGAAATGAGTTATACCAACAATGTTTCAAGTCATGTCCCTATTTTATACAAATTTTACATGTTTTAAGAGAATGTGAATTATTCCTTTTTTGGTTTTGTTGTTTATTTTGCTTTAGATATTTATTTTGACCCTTCATGGGTTTCTTCCCCTTTTGATTTGATGCAAGTGCATGCTCATCATCTGCTTCCTTTGAATTATGAATAACTTCCTATTGTTGCAACAAACTGACCAACACCTCAAAGGTTGGTTTTTGTCTTGTGACATTTAATGTGGTCACAAAGATTCTATGTGTGGGGGGCAGTTCTCTAAGGACTATACGGACCAAAGAGTCATCTGTCACCGGTTCACCCAAATATTGAATTGAAGCCCACAAAGTTAAAATTTTTCTAAGGAATGCTTCTACTTTTTCATCTGATTTGAGCTTAAGAGTGTGTAATTGGCTCTGAAGATGCAAGATTTGATTTTAATTCTTAGCTTCATATACATTTTTAAGCTTATCCCATGCATATTTTGCAATTATAGCACTATGGATATGAGGATGTACCTCATCTAAAACACCAAACATTATTATCAAATTAGCCTTTTATTAGCATTGTCATATTTTTGTTGTTGATCAACATCTGTTGTATGTCTAATCCATGTGCCTTCAACTACTAACCAAATATCTTCAAATTCTAGATGTGTTTGTACTTTTGTTTTCCATGTTGCATAATTATCATCGTGAAGCAATTGTGTGTTAGGGAGCACAAAATGTGGTCTTGAAATACAAAATGTGTGTTTGAAAAATGTAAAAAAGATGAAAAAACACATACAAAAAAATTGTGCACAATCACATAATGGACGTCAAAATCTACCAAAAATGCATCCAAACAAGCAATGAAAAACTAGACATCGATTTCAACCAAAAATGCATCCGAGGAGTAAATGAGGTTATAATTTTTCATTTTTCATTTTTATAATTTTAATGACTCTAATAGATAGATAATCCAAAAATATGCACTTTTTAAAAGACAACATGGAAATTAGAGTTACTAGTAAAAAATTATGGCCTCTTAAAGGTCCAAAATATATGAACTAGTTAGCTAAACTAGCAAAAAACTAAAGATTATGGAAATATTGGTGATTATAATGTAAAAAGTATCCTTACCATTGCATATATCTTGAAAAAATATCCAATCTAAAAAAGATCACCTGCCCAGGCTTCACGGATCAAAAGTTATGAACCTTGAAAGAAAAGATCTTCAAATATGGCTCATAGTGGTGAAGGACAAGCCTTTAGGGGATTAAAAATGCCCAAAAGGTGGTCATATGGTATGGACAGAGGCTAAAAGATGCTAGTGGTGTGATGGTAGTGCTGATGTTGGAAGTTGTGGATCTGGGTGGTGCTCCACCCAAAAATTTGACCTTGCACCAAATGAAAACTTCCAAATTGCACTTTACCTTCAAACTTTCACTACAGGTGCCTCAATGCTCCATTTTCAAAAAAATGAATAATTTTCATAAATATCTCAATGAGAGGAATATAATGGTATAATATTTGATCCATGATTCTATAAAAAAAATCAAATAAATTATTGTTTTTATGTTGTTCCTCACTTGTTCTACAAAATAGAAACTTAAAAAATCATAGAAAATCACCAGAAGCTCCAAAATTTTTGATTTTTTTAAATTATTATTTTTTTGAGTAGAATTCAAAAAAAGTACAATATCAATTCTTGATATTCTATATTTTTCTAAATTCGATAAATAATACAAATTTTCATCACAATGACATATACAATCATCTAAAAAACTTAGATCTATTCCTCCACCAATTCAGAATCGGATCTTGACTAGAAATAATAAAAACAAATTGAAAGCTCTCAAATATGATCTTAGATCTAAAATTTATCCAAAAATTTAATATAAATATGGCTAAAATTTATCAAAATAATTTTTTTTTGCCTATTTTGACAACTTTCCTCCTTCCGTAAAATGGCCATAATTCCAACAACATTTCATCTTGGGATGGTTGAAATTGGAGTAGCATGACACATCCAAGGATCACACAAATCTTGCTCTCGATCTCCACCAAATCTCTAATGCTTCAAAAAAAATCCTCAAGAATTTCCTACTATGGTACCAAATGAAATACAAAATAAATTGCATTAACTAAATTAATAAAAAAACACTACAAGAGGTGTTTATTTATACAATACTAAAAGAGAACATATATCATAATTTGTAGGAGATTATGACTCACAACACAACTAATCACATCTAGGAAATACCCAAAATAACTAACCTATGTCAATCAAAGGTTAATAACACATTGAGGCATTATTACAATATAGCTAGGATTAATTAATTATTCTAACATGAAGAGATACCTTGAAGGAAAAATATGATGAACATCAAAATATCATTATTGACCAAGGACAAAGAAAGAGTCTTGAGATATTTTATTAAGTACTTCTAATATAAATAATTGCACATAGTTTTGAGACAAACTAATACTAAACACATAAAATAAAAGGTATAGTAATGAATTCACAATAAAATCATTCAAAAATAATTAAAAATTTTTAAGGCAAAAAGATCCTTTATACAAACAAATTAATAAAATATATATAAATAAAAAGTATTAAACCCCCGTTAATGGGTCAATCTTAAGTAGAAATGGAAATTATAATAATAAAAGGTCTAGTATTGCTTGGCAAAATCTGCATTCAGGGTGGTTCAAACTCAATTTTGATGGAGCTTTTTGAGGGAACACAGGGCCCTCTGGGGTAAGGTGTGTGATTAAGGATTGTCGTGGGTCTCTAATTAGAGTAGTGTCTATCAAACTGTTAGATATGACCAACAATGATGCTGAATCCCAAGCCCTAATGATGGGAGAAAATATTGCACTTGAATGTGGTGTAATTAAGATAGAAATTGAAGGATATTTTAAAGTTGTCATTCAAGCCTTGTCTAATCAAAGGGGTAACTCTTAGAGTTTGAATAACATCTTTGAGAAACTGTGGGATGATTTCTCTATAATTCATAACTGAAAGTGTTCACATTGTTATAGGGAGGCCAATCTAGAGGTTGATTTGTTGGCTAATGCGAGGATCAAGAAGACTAAAGTCAGATGAGAGGACAATGATAGTGGAGCATGAGAAGATTCCAATGATGCGGTTAACCTATATTTTTGAATGACATTTGTAGCTTGTCTTCTCATGTGGAGTTGGGTGGGATGAAATATAATTAGGATTATGATATTTAAATTAATATCTTGTCTATACTCATTCATTGGGCTTATGTGAGGATCAAGCATATTTAAGTCAGACGGGAGGACAATGATATATCAACCTAAAAAAAGAAAACAAGATCTATCAACCTAAAACTACTATTGCATATTTTTAATTGATATAACCATACTAATTAATCACAAGATACTTGAAATTTTTATTGCATATATCAAGAAACTAAAATAATGGTTAGATAAAAATGCATAAACACTATAACATAAAGATGAAAGAGAGAGAATGAGTCATGCAACACAGATTTTAGAACAACTAAAAAATATATATTTGTATTGCATAACATTATTTATCCTCCCTTTGGAATGCAAAGGTTACATATATTTATAGCTAGGGTTGGAGATGCCTTATCACACAAGCTATTTTTAAATTTTAATCATTTAAAATATCTCACAAAAAGACATGCATGACATGTATCGCTCAAAGATATCGTTAACATCCTATAAGAGATAAGACTATTGTAACAATCTTTTAATTATAATATTCACTAGAATATGACAAAATAATGTTTATAAGGAAATAGTTACATTTGATGATGTTGACATGATAGTAGTTATTATTTATGAAGTTGTTGTAATGGTGGGTCTAACTACTAAAATCCTAGGTCATATTAAGGTGGAAGGTTGAGGCAAAGTGGCTTTAAAAGTGTGTTTATTTTCCTAAATTTACAATTAGAGGGCATTGCTCACCTGAAAATCAATTTTTATTGCCTCAAAGTCTAATAGGGATCTATTGAATAGCTAGGGGAACTTATCTTTTAGTTTTCTATGTGTTTTCAATGTAGCACTAAGTTTCACATAGAGAGTTTCTATATTAAGTAATTTACCTTTAACAAAGTCTACCAATTGTAATAATTCATTCCACGCTTTATATAATTTTCCTTTGATATCTATTTTGAAACTATTTGTTGTAGTTTGAAGTAGATCCTCAAAGATGGATCTAATGACCAGTTCTCCTTACTGATTGATCACATCATGGATCCTTAGCTCTCCAAAAATGGAAATGGTGTGCCCATTAGATCCAATGAGTTGCAACACTAAATTTTGCATCTCTTGATGCCACTTGATTACATCATCTCTTCTTGTAGCCATATAGTTCTAGGCCCATACTACATCATAAGTAGTTATTAAATTTAGGTGATTGTATGCCTTATTCCTATATGCTTGGATTAAGAAATGGAGTTTGGCCTCCATTTTATTCATTTCTTTAGCAAGGGTAAACACATCTCCCCACTTGGGATATGACTCTTTCTTGGCACTTCTTATCAGTTGGATAACATCATATAACTTTTGAGTTGCTCCTTGAACACTATCAATGAGGTCTCTTGGAGGCTATATGGTACTTCTCCCTTGCAGAGTACCCATGGCCTAGCCATAACCTTCAAACATTTCATTTATCACTCCCCTCATTGAATCCAAAAAAGATTAAGGATATTTTATGTAATAGCCCAAGTTAGAGGGGATTAATTTACTCCTTTTGGTTAAAGACAACACATCCTCCCTCTCCTCTAATTCTATCTTTTGCCCTTCAACTATCACTATTTTCCTCTTGATCTTCATCATAGTCTTGGTTGCTTTATTGAAATGGAACTTAACTATGGGTTCTCCACCATAACCAAATCTTATCTTCCCTCTTCTACCCATTGCATCTTTTGAATCCATTTAGCGATATTCAAGGTGATTAGTTGTGTTGTAGACTCTGCCTACTTGGGAGGTTTAGAATAAGGAGATTGTCTTGGAGGAAGTATAATTTTAAGAGAAGAGGTTATCATTATAATAAAGGCGGTAATATCCTTTATCCATATAGTGACCTTTTTAGGGGTTATTATATCAATTACTAGCCTTTCTTCATCAAACCTTTCTATCGATGTAAAAGCAACAGACTCTGTTTGGGTTGCATGGCTAATTAGCAAACCCAATTGAGTAGATGGATGGGGAAGGTTATTTGGGAAAGAAAAAATAGTATATGAGCTAAAACATCAAAATTTACTTGATCATTGAGTCCATAGGCCTAAGTGTTTATGGAAGCAAACAATGAAAAAATAAAAGGTATTTTCAACAACTCTTGAAAATAGATAGTCATAGACTCATAACTAACCCTAAAAGTTTTTATGGAAGATGATCTAGGCATAACTAATGATTTAGTCATAGGGGTTGTGACCAAGGTTTTCCAAATTGGAACCATATCCATTTGATCATTCTTAGAGCGTATGATAGGGCACACATTTTATATAGTATTATCAAGAACAACAATGATTGTAACAACAAATGGGGAATGAGGAATCTGAATACTTACCCCTTGTGTATAAATATCTAGGGAGGTTACTTATATGGATAATATTGTTGTGCTAGATCATTTTGGGTCTAAATGTATGATAACTGGTTATCCCTGTGTGGGAGGTGGAGGCCTAGAAATTGCCTCATCCTCATTATTCTCATCTATATTTTTTAGTAGTTTAATTAAACTAAAATATTCCTTAGGATCTCAATATCCCCTGATTGGGATTCCTCTTCTAACAACTAGTCATCATTCAAGTTAATTTTGGTGGTCTCACTAATATTTTATAAAAATGATGTTTTAGTTTTATCCTCCCATTCTTATTCATTAGACCATTTTCTTTCTATGAACTTCTTACTTTCTACATCACTGTCTAATAATTCCATAGGCTTTGCTTCTTTAGAACATTTCTCAATGCTTAATTGTTCTTCTATTTGTCCATCAAGGGTTTCTCTCTTGGGTGTACCTTGAGGAAAGATAGGGTGTTTGATAGGAATAGGAGACAGATATTGAGATAAAAGGGGTGAAGAAGTGAGATCAACAGTGGTTGTTGGGGGTGAACTGGGGGATAGAGGTGGAAGAAAACTAGTTTAAACTAGAGATGAAGGTAGAATTAAACTAATAACAAAGGAATGGAAAGATGGAAGGCTTACTTTTTATGACATAGTGAGTGGAAGAAAGAGAAACATGGAGAATGGTCTACATATTTGAGTCATACTTGAGGAACCTTGTGAAGTAGCATCCAACTAAGGAGGAGTGGAAACTAGAGTGGTTTCCATAATTGTAACCATTGGGTAGGGTTTTTGAAGAGGGGCCTGGATGAATCTATGCCTCTCCTCCACATGTGGTTGCTCAAATGGACCAAACTTTTATTGTATCTTGGATCATGAGAGGGGTCTTGAAGGAGGTTTAGAGACATAGTGTTCCTTTTCAATTCTCTTAGCATATTATTTGGGGGTATCCATGTTATATTGTATATGTATAGCCACCACCAAAGACATATTATCTTTGTTCATCCTCTTATAAAACTCCATGTTTTTCAAATCATCCATGAATACTATGTCATGTGGATATGAAACATGGACATACTCAATCTTCACCTTGGCTCTAACTTTGTCTAGGTGGTTCTTGACCCTTTTATTTGGATCCCATGGTCTGTAGGGTGTCTATTTTAAGTCATAAGAAGTTATGATTCCACCCATTAGTTGAAAATATTTTGATATGGAGTACTATAATTGACCAATGCTAAGGGAAGTTGGGTGGACTAACCCTTTCTTAACCCTCCTTAAGGTGACATCCACATAATAAACTAATTGAGCTACAATCGCTGGCTCTGCAACCTTGTATGGGACCAATCGAGGAAGATACATAGGAAGGGCTTTAGTTCCTTCTATCCTAATGATTATGTAATCTAGGTAAATCTATATGTTACCATTCTTCCCAGTAGTTATTTTGATATGACCAGACACTCTAGGAATATATTTTCCATAAATGTCTTGGTAAACCATAGGGTAGAAAGTATCTATCATCCTAGTCATGTTTTATCTAACTTTGGAGGTGAATAATGTTGAATTCATCCCAAATTATATTTTTGGGATACTCAAAATATGGTTCCCAAGGTTCTTTAAAGGATGAGTGGCTTATCCTAGTTATTATGTCCACTAGATAAGACATCATATAAAAGTTACCATCCGGCCTGTTGTTTGAGTTACTAACTTTTTGAATCAAGTTATCACTAATGATTTTCCTTATTGAAATGATCTTGGTGGAGGTAAGGATGGTGTCCAATAGGGGAATCCAAATCTCGTTAACATGGGTTATGCTTGTGAAGTCATAAATTTTATTCAATAAGGCCATGGTAATACTAATTCTAGGCCGGAAAGTGGAAATTGAGATAGCAAATATGGCTCCCGTAACTATGAAGGTGGTTGGGTTACTTGCCCACTCTTGTAACTTATTAGTTACATTATTTGAAGACATCAACTGGTTCACTAGGGATTGGACTTGATTGTAACATATTTTAGGGGGAGGGAGTCTATAGTACTTCTCAAAAGCTTGTCCATTAACATAGGCTACTCATGCATTATGTTGGAAGTGTAGAAGCTTGCTAGAAAATTGGCCATTTACAAATAGATCAAAAAAAAAGTCAATGGAGGGAATTACCTCATGTTTTTCCACTACACCATCTAGGCCCATTGTCTATATTATTGTATGAAGGTAAAAAGTTTCTCTATGGAACCAGATAGTTTTGAAGCTTCAACTTATTCCCATATAGAAGAATAGTGATTTACATCATTATTGAGGGCAAACTCATTAAACCTTGTATGAGTGTTTAGAAATGACCTTGTAATAGAGTAAGTAGATAGGGAGGTAGAAGATGGAAAGCATAGGCCATTATTTTTTCACTTAAGTTTTGGTTATCTAAAATTGTAAAATAATTGGCTTCATCATGATAAAGCTCAAATTTACTAGGCAATAGATAAATCGATGATAGTTTAATTGTAATAGACTTGGAGGATCACCTATAGTTCTTTTTGGATTCACAAACCCTAATAAATTAAATGCATTTAATTGGCCAATTTTTGTAGGTTAATGACTACAATGACCTTTACGTTTTTACTTTATACTTATTTCATATTTTGAATTTGGCCAATGAAGTGTCACCTTTTATGAGCCTTGATACCATGTGGCTTCTCCTCCCTCTACCTCTAATAATTTTGTCATCATTACTTGACATTTTTTGCATGGTCATCTCCTTTCAAAAGTCTCATACTAGTATTACTTGATCAATGTGTCATTTCAAAGACGTGGTGAAATTTTTCCACTCTACTTTTTCTAAGGCCTTTTTTTAATTCTTCACTTTATTTAGCTAAGCTAAAATTATCATAACATGTGGAATAATCCAAGTGATCCATTCACCTGGGAGTAACATACACCTTTATACTTTGGAGGATTTAAAGACTTATCAGATTGCTTTAACAATAGTGGGCTAGTGAGATTGTGACATGTGGATGGCTATCACTACTCCACTATCCCATAACTTTCATATAAATTAACTTTAACCTTGTTAGTTGTCAAGTGAACGAGATCTAAACACATGGATAAATCCTAATTATCCACTCACTTGGGAGTCTTTTAGGGTTTTCTAAGTGTTAGAATGGTTGTGGGTATTAATTAGACACCATGTGGTAAAGTTTGATGACATATAAATTTTACAGGAAAAATAGAGAAAAAAATCCAAGTAAATAACAACCTACATGAGGCAATAAAAACACTAGAAAACTAGTTAATTGGTTATCTTAAAATAAATAAAACCCACAAGTAGGAAGTTGCATAGAAGTTCAGAAAAAATCAAAATGTTTAAGACCAATTGGGGATGTCTATTCCACCCAACATCAAAAACCTACATACACAAAAGTATTTTGATAACCATTAATAAGTTATCCCAAAAAAAAAAGATTGAATACTAAGATAACCAAGAAAATATTAATTCTAATAAATCTTGGAGAAGTACATATTAAAAATATGTTATTACTCAAGAAATGAGAACTTCATATACTTTGTCTTGTTAATCAAGTATTCAAATGTCAATAACAATTATCACATCAAAACTACTTTCTCTTCAGGGTGCAATGGGTACCTATTCAAAAAAACTTTGAGATTGGGAGATGTTAGGTACCATAGTAATGTTAGGTACCATAGTACCTTGAAGGTATCTCCTAAAATATACCTTTCAAAAATGCAACCTCTTTCACACTCTTGATACCAATAGGTATCACCCAATAGTCCCTTCAAGGAGATGCTCTTGAAAGGGGCATGTGTGGGTCCAATAGGTATCTCCTAGGAGATACCTTGAAGGTATTACAAGGCCATTCAAGGTATCACCTAGTAGTGCCTTCAAGGAGATACCTTTAATGACATTATAATACCTTCAAGGGTACCTTGAAGGTGTCTCCTAGAATATACCTTTCAAACATGCATAAAGGTACACTTGAAGGTATTACAAGGCCTTTCAAGGTATCACCCAATATTGACTTCAAACATACCTTGAAGGGCCCTATAATACATTCAAGGGTACCATTATGCATGTTTGAAAGGTATCTCTTAGGAGATACCTTCAAAATCTTGGGTTCACCACAAAGGTTCAAATCACATACATGATCCAAAATATAAGTAGCTAATTGTTTTCCATGATTTTGGTAAAAAATCCCATTGCTCAATATAATTTTGTATACTATTCAAATACATTGTTAAATGTTGATTTAATTAACTATTTTCATCTACTTAGCTATTCCAATCATATATGTGTTTGAAATGTATCTCCTAGGAGATACCTTGAAATTAGGATGAAATGAATATTGAAGTATGCAGTATATGATATTAAAAGCTATTATTTTTTGGGATTGACATAAATAATGTCATTAAAAAATGTGTTATACATTACCTTTTTAACATTTTTAGGTTTTAACATATCTCTATGCTTATGTCATGGTATAAATCAAGTTTTATCTCCTACACATAGGTATAAATTGGATTGATTTTATAAATACCCCAATTAACAAATCTTCTCATGTCTTTTGAAAATGTCCAAGCTGAAAAAATCATACATCAATGGATTTATAATGTGGAGACTATGTTTATATCATAAATAATGGTAAGGTCATTCATGAAGAAATAATACACAAAGTTTTTGGTCTGGATGTTGACTCTTTAGAATCCATAAATCTCACTTCCACATGCCACAATGAGAAAATAACTATTGAATGTGTAAGTGTTAATGTGACAAAAGATTTTGATATAACTCTACCACTTCCATTTATTAGAGATTTTATGGATAATTTGGGGGATGTAGTTGATAATTTTAATATATGGAGCAAAGGAATGATGCAACATGTCATAAAAAAAATTTATATAGAGGATGACATGGAAGAAGGACACAATAATTTAAGTTCAATTATGCATCTACAACCATTGCAAATAGAAAACCCTTGCTTGGATTCATTGGTTTGATATATCGATGATCCTATGACATTTTAGAGCCTAAGAAATGAGTTTATTAGGGAAAGGGTACATTTGTTGCAAAAATTTACAACTCTTCAAAATGATAAAAAAATTGCTTTTGGTTATGTTGAATTTTCACAATTAGGGGAGAGTTTTGGTTTTAATCCTATCCCAATGATGGAAAATGAATTGAGAATTTACATAAGGTATATTCTAAAACCTTATGAGACTTTTAGTATAGAGGTAACTAAAACATCTATCTTTATATGGCCTTCTAATAAGATAATGGACATTGAATGTAGATACATCAATTTACCATACATGACACCAAAAGAGAAAGAAATTGGAAATGTTTAGGAAGTAGTGGATAATTAATTCATTCCTTGCATGACATTTTTAGAGCAAAGGCATCCAAAAAAATTAACTTATGCCTACAACTACTCAGGTGGAAAAACAATTCAGCCAAATACTTCACTCAGCCAAGTGGAGTTTGATGCAAGCATAGATAGTGATATTTAAAAAATGTATGTAGATAAATTTTGTACTAAAAAATATATTCAGTTAGAATTTTCATTTGAGATGCCAAAATCTGAAAGGAGAAAGTTGTTTGATTCTAACTCAATAGATAGGAGGCAACATGTCTTGGATGCCCTTTCTACTAGTTTGTTTTAAAAAAAATAAAAACAAAACTACCATTGAATTTTAGGCTACTGATATCCATTTGGAAGCTTGGATTAAAATATATGGATTGAAAAGAAGTAATTTTTTTGACATTCAAAATTGTCACAAAATGGGGAACGAAATGCATTCCATGTAAGGAGGTTTCAAAAAAATCCAAAAAAGAGGACAATGACAACTAAATATTTGTTGGACCAATTGGTGGATGATTTTATAGTTATTTATCCAAGACTTACATGCCAAATAGATATAGACAACACATGAGATAATATTCAACATCATCTAAAATATTTCAGTCAAGAATTTATGATGTGCCAGATCCATGCAAAATTAGCAAATATGGAATATGAGCCAATATCCCAACAAGAATTCAATAACATGTGGAAAATGATTTTTCATGATGTGACCATTTTTAATTTTAATGACTTTGTTAGGTGTAAAACATGTATCTTTTTGACTCAATAAAAATGATTTGGGTCCCTATCTAGAGATCTGAATATCGTATCGATCAAAAATTTGTGATGCACTTAAATCAAATACTTTCTACAAGACAAATGTATTACACTCATAAATGAATGTTAGATCAATACCCTGAATAATGCCTCAGTGTCATTCATGACAAGGTGTAACAAAAAAAAAATTGTGCCAAGGACTGTGGTAAAAAGCAAAATAGTTTCCGAACAAAATAATATAGTTATTAATGGTAGAGATTATCACACATGGTCATGGTGTAGGTGGATACAAACATTTTTTTACCATATGTTCTTGGAGGGTCTAATTTAACTATCACCTCAATTAATAAGTATTTTAAATATACTGAAACAACAACACCAGATACTTATGGATCTTTACTATATAAACCTAGATCTTCAAATTATCAATTGTATGATATAATTTTGTCTAATAACTACTACCCTGAATGCAATAAATACATAGAAAAAGCACAACCAATTGGTGGCTTCAAGAAACTTCCTTCTAGGATATAACTTCAACTAGACAACTATTGTGGGGACAATAAGAACAAGTACTTTGTTCCATCATTATTATATTAAAAAAAATTCTAACATTATATGGAACTAAATGTAATTCTATTACATTTACATATTCAAAAATTCAAGTTTTTTGGCACAAGTTTGTGTTGTAATATTTATCTCTCCTTGTCTACGAAGGTATTTTCCTCAATTGCAAATTTGGATTTCTCCTTATAGGACATACCCACGAGGATGTCGATGACATATTTGTAAACTTGTCTGAATGTATAAAGAGGAAAGATGTATGGGGTGTGGTAGAGATTATGGATAGTTATATGATATGTAAAAATATAAGAAACATCATGCCATATTTGATTGAAGAAGTAGTGGGTTTCAAAGACTATGTTAAAACTTAATAGCTGAAGGGATGGAATTAAATAGTAGGCTTGACAAAAGGTCAATATTTTATTCTATACATGGAGCAAGGTCAGCCTATTATGTATTTCAAAAACTCTATAAGAGATAGAAATTAGTTCTTCCTAATTAAATTATGTGGAACAAAATAAAACAATGAGCTAAATTTTCCAAAAGGTAATCTAATGAAAATAATTTTCAATGACTCAAAAAATAGAGAAAAGTCACAAGATTCCATTATCACAAAATTCTTAGATAGAAGTAGAAAAAAAGTGAAAAATAAATTAAAGATAACTTGATTAAGTATGTAAATCAATTCAATGAATTTGGTTTGATAAAAAAATAGTAAGTGGAAAGATCTAGCATATTACTTCCAAAATATCCATGACAATGAAAGAAGACATGTTCCCTTTTGAAATTGAATACATAGGAGATTTTTGGCCTATAACTTTCGATGACATACACCTATATAGATATATGCTCAAAATGGTTCATGACATTGCTCTTGATTTTGGAGTGGCATCTATTGATACATATGTTGATGTAAGAAGCAAAATAACAAAAAAATCATTTGATCTAGCTTAAGATGTGCAAAATAGAGATATATTATTTGTTAGACCTAATGATTTTACAGGAGTGAACTACACAATATGGGTTTCTAGAGCTTAAATCAATATTAAGACACTGAAAATAAATGGAGATATAAAATAAAGTGTCAAAATAGCTTGGTTCATCCCAGTTCATACAGGGGAAAAAGATGCAAATGAAGCAAAAAATTATTCAGGTTGTTTGGACAAGAAATGGAAGCCAAACCCAACTGACACCTCTTTACCATCCATTCTTGTAGATAGTATCATCTACGCTTGGAAACCAAATAAAAATTGGAGAGGTCATAAACTTGTTAATAATTTTTTGAAAGGCATTGTAACAGACTATTTGAATGCATCATCACATTAAGCACTTAAAAAATAGTGATAAAGTATTGGGAGCTATTGCTTTCTTTCATGACATTGGCAATTTGAAATGGTGTTTCTTTAATTTTGGAATGAGAAGTATGAATTGTTTTTTCAAAATTTAGTGCATATTTTTGGCATGTAAAATGTTTAATTGGACATGTAAAATGTTTTATTGGATTCATTTAGGATATGCCTTATTGTTTTATTTTTTTATTTATTTTTGGACAGTTTGTTGAGTGGCACTTCGCATTTTGTGTATTCCAAATTATGTCTTTTCATTTGGATCTTAAAATAAACACTATGACATTTGTGTTTTATATTTTTTACTATGATAATTCAATCTTCAATAACTATGAATCAACAAAAGATCTTCAACATTTGTGAATTAGAATATGCACTTCAAATTTTGAGTATTTCAAAATGGTCTTTTAACTTTTATGTATTAAAAATAGTAAGTTTGAATTTCATGAACTCCAAAAGGGTCTTCAATAAATGATCTTTGCAATTTTCACATCAGGATTTACTCATTGGCTTGTGTGAATTACAAAATACACTTCGACATTCCCATTTTTTCAAAATGGTCTTCTGGTTTTATGCATTGGAATGTCCCACTTCAACATTTGCATTTTATGAATTACACTTCAACATTTGTGTCCCAAGTTTTTCCACTTCAAATTTAAGTTTTTATAGAAAAGTCTTTAGTTTTTATGCATTTGCATTTTGTGCTTTGGTAATCAAAATTGGGCATTTTCTGTTTATGCATCAATAAATTTTGTTATTTGACATTTATGTATCAAAAATGGTATTTTGCTTTTGAATTTTTGAAATCACACTTCATTCAAGTCTCAAAAAATGGTCTTCAATAATTTGGCACTCATAAATCTTGTCTATCACAAACTCAAAGTGCAAAAGCCAGAATGCTTAAGATCATGCCACGTGGCATAATCTCAATGACTTGACTATGTAGAAAGATGAACATTCAAAACAAAATTCCCAAGTGTCACGATCACTTGAGATCATTCCATGTGGCATAATCTTGATGAATTGACTGTGCAAAATATGAACAATCAAAATAAAATACCTAAGCATCATGAGCAATTGAGATTGTGACAAACATCAAAATTTTAATAACTCAATTTGAGAGAGACTATATAAAAATTTGGGAGGTGCCAAGCGACCTGAGAACCCATGATCATACCAATTGGTACAATCTCAAGGACTCTCTTATAAAGATCAAACTCAACATGGATGAACTATCAAGTTTTCAAGTGATCAACATGTGGCCTATGTAAGCTAAAATTTGATGATCATGGGGGCGTCATCTAAAGATTAAACAAATAGTTCACGATTCAATTAACTATTGACATGTGGCATTTAATCATATCATATGGCCTAATCACATATTGACATGTGGAATTAAGAGTTACAAATGATGTAATTAGATTATTTAATCAAAAATCAAGATCAAAACCCAACTGCATTAAATGGCTATTTTTATTATGCTTGTCCCAATTGATGTATAAATTATATTTCCTTATGAAATAAATTTCACATGCTTATTATTTGTAAATACATAGTCTATGAACTATTTTGAATGACTGTATAAATTTTATTGAAGATAGAAAGACCATGGGCCTTCTAATGGTATGATGTGACTATTTTGCACACTTAGACGTGATTTATTTGTAATAGGTCCAACTAAGTCTTGATAACTCCAATTAATTCTTGATAAAGCAAAATTTATTTCTGATAGTTTTAAAAAATTGGACTACTGATTATTTTTTATCATTTTAAATAATTTGGACTTATTATAAATACATTAAATAGATGTGATTTATTTGTAACAAGTCCAACTAATTCTTGATAAAGTCCAATGTATTTATGACCATTTTCAAAAATTGGACTATTAATTATTTTTGATCATTGTAAATAATTTGGACTTATTACACATACATTAGATAGATGTGATTTATTTGTAATAAGTCTAACTAATTCTTGAAATATGTAATTAATTCTTGATAAAGCCCAATTTATTTATAATAATTTAAAAAAATTAGACTACTAATTATTTCAAATCATTTTAAATAATTTGAACTTATTACAAATGCATTAAATAGATGTGATTTATTTTTAATAATTCCAATTAAATCTTGATATAGTCCACTTTATCTTTGATAGTTTTCACAAATTTGGATTGTTGATAATTACATATTATCTAAAATATTCATTCCTACATACAATGTTTTATCTTTCCTTTAAAATAACTAAACTTTTCTTGATTCTTAGATCTAAAAAATTGCATTAGGATTTGAGTATATAGGTTTCAGAGAGCCACATTTTGCATTCTATATTTCTTTTTAAAATTCAACCGAAGTCTCACAGTAATATTTTGATCACTCATGTGAATTGGAGGAAGAAATCCACGAGATTGCAACACAATAATTCAATTTTCATGAGTAACCAAATACTATTTAGCTATCTCCTTTTTCAATTTTTGGTTGTACCTTCATATTCTTTGTGTTTCCACTTGCTAGGGAATTCTCAAGTTAAATCTTGAGCAATATACATGGAGCTAGAAACATGAGTACTAATTGATCTCACCAAATATCTTCTTCTCCAACTGTCCTCTACCTTGGCCAACTTGGAGATTTTTAGTCTTATATATTGTTATTAGATTTCCTATTAGATTAGGTTCTTATTTTATTAGATAGTTTGCATTAAAAAAATCATACAAAAAATATTCAAAAATAATTCATCTCTCTTATCTTTGTATCAAAAAATTATTCAATCATTCACAATTGCATACATACATAATAGATCTAAAAGAAGAATAAATTGTATGTCATATTATAGATATATATGTGAAATTTTATTTTGATTATATAAAAAAATTAACTTTTAGAACACACAATCTCACACATAAAACAAACAAATAAATTGTGTATACATTTGTAAAGAAAACCCAAAAAACCCAAAAAAAAAATTGCGTTTAGAATCAATTTATATTCTTGCATGTTAGAAAATCCATCTAAAATATATATCATAAACCTAAATCATAATTATGTTAGTTAAATATCAAATATAGTTACATACAAGGTTCATAATAATAAAACCATAAAAAAGTTTACGTTAAACTTTGCATTCACAATACAAGGTTCATAATAATAAAACCATAAAAAAGTTTGTGTTAAACTTTGCATTCAAAATTTGCATTACATACATATAAAATATGAAATGTAGGTTTAGTTTATATTTTAATATATAGAATTTAAATCACACATTATCCTCTCATTTCATTCACATTTTAAAAAACACCATTCATTCTAGCAAAATTTAGATTTATGCACTCTTTAAATTAGAAAATGAACAAAATCATCAACTACATAGCTTAAATTTAATTTTAATTTCATTAGCCATTGCATACATTATATTATTAAAAAAAAAAGTAATAATTTATTTAATTTCATTACTTTCATTTCCAAAAATAACATATTTGATTTTCTTTAAATTTTTTGAAAGCCTTGTTCAAACATAAACAAGTTCAACAAGACATTGCCAAACAAAACACTTAAATTTAAAATCAACAAACACAAATTTTTATAAAAAATAAAATAAAAATCATATGATTCAAAATCAAAACCCTAAAAAAATAATTCTAAAAATTCAAAACAAACATTTGCCTCACTCTTGAATGACGCTCCTTAAACAAGCTCATTTACACAAAAGTAACAAACCTTGTACTGGAAAGTAATATTCAGAGTGGCATATAATAAAATATTCAAATAAAATTATTTAACTCTAATCATATTCCTAAAATTATCATCAATCAATTAAATTCTCTTGATGAGCAAACATGACCAATAGAATCCCAAATGGCAAGACAAATCCACCTTTTATCCTATTAAGCCCATAATGTAAACTTTTTGTTCTTTTCTTTTTATCCTCAGGTCTAGCCTTATCATATTTAATTCACTTCATGGATTAAATTATCAAGGAGATCTAAACCTGATATATCAAGACAAATTCTAAGATTCATTCAACCTAATTTCAACAAATTCCCATAACCTAGTGTATATTAAAAGCTTTGCTACCTTGTCCTCCTCAACTCTAGAGATTATTGGAACACCATCACACCTCAAGTTTCTTCCCTTAATGAGAAATTTTATACAAATAAACTATTATGGTATAGACATGAACATATTATACCACTCAATACTCAAAACCCCATGTCAATAGTTCATTCTAACCAACCAATCCTTCTAGCTCTTCCTATTCAAATTCCTTAGCCAAACTGACCTAATCAACCTAACCAATAAATGACCTATCAAATCAAATTTTTATTGGATATCTCATATAAACCTCAAGATCTCAAGTGTATGAAGGTTAGTATGTATTTTATCACATGTACATGGTGCCCTCACATTTTCCATCAAAACTATGTGCATCATTTCCAATTTGTTTGTTCTAGATCTCAATATATTATTATTGTTATCATTTATCTTTGTATATTTTATTCTTGTAATATTTCAAAATTACATTAAAATAGATCCAGATATATTTATGACTGATACTGAGGTTATTAACAAGACAAAACTGAAACTAAGTGTATCATTTAGTTATCATTTATTGTTTTAGTAGGTGATTGATTTTCGGGCACTTATCCACATGCACATGCTTTTGTAGGTCTACATGAGTATTGGATTTTATATAGGAGCAATGGAGTTATTTTAGAATCCTTGAGAGGATAAAATATTTATTTCATCTTCCCTTATTTATCTTATTTTGATATGTATACACACACACATCAAACTGGGAATTATATAGACACCTATTTTGAGTGTGGGGGTAATTATTAGTCATATGTTTGAATTATTCTAGGGCACGTGTGTTTTTTAATTATCATTATATATTAATATTATTATCCCATTTTCCTTGTGTTTGTGGTTTTTCCTACCCTTTTAATTCTCATTTATTTCCCTTATTTATCTCCCCTCCCCTCTATGTTTCCTTTAGTTTCTATTCATTTTCCCATAACCATGTAGTGTACGATTCTGGGGCGGGCCCTTGTGATCCTTGTTTTGGGTCTCATGTCATTTATGCTCCTAATTTTCTAATATTTATTGAGTATTTGTTTTGTATTTCATGATATAGGGTTTTAATTTTAATTTGATGAGTTTATAAATACATGATTACATAAATGCATATATGATATGAATGAAAATAAATGAATTACAAGAATCCATTTAGAGATCAATTTTTAAAGTGCAAGAATAATTAATTCAAGCATTTAGAAAGGTATTAAAGCATTTATATAATAATTCAAGCATATATAGAACATTTATTTATTTTTTATGCATTCATTATAGCATGAAAATCCATATATGACCAGGCCTTGCATTGACTATACTTCATGTTAAACATGCATTATACTTGGTGTGCTAATTATGAAATTGTATAAAAATTATAGGGACATAATAATAATTGAGGGAGATCATAAAACCCAAAATTAAGTCTCCATTGTTATGTTATTTTCTTGATGTTTATGCCTACTAGGGTTTTGAAGAATTAGGAGTTCAATTTCCTAGAAAGATGTGCATAATTTTGGAAAAGTGAGAGAAGTTTTAACATCCTTAAAGCTAAAAACAAGATTGTGAAGTCAGATTTTACCTATGTGAAAATTTATAGAACTATTAATTGATAGTTCTAGAAGATTGCATTGAAAATTTTAGAATATTGCATTGATAGTTTTTGGGAGTGTTTTCTATTCACTCTTATTTTTTTAGGTTTTGTTTGCCTCGATATAAAGAATTTATTTGTGTTGTTTATCTATAATGAATTCCTCAAGATTTGTGACAAATAAGACATTATTCTTACAATATCATCTTGTCATTTATTACTACATCAAGGTATTATTATATGCAATTAAATATGATCATATTAATTGAAATATGGTTAGAATTATTTTCAAAGTGTTATGGGTAGATGTATTACATGTTGATGTAAAACCACTTTCCCATAAAATAATTAAAAGACAAGAAGTGTAGCACGAGTAATTGTAATAGTATGAAATGCTAATAAAAATGTTTGACCTTAAATTTTAATTTCATTAATTTTATGGGTAGTTTCTTCATTAAATTTGACATCCATTATATTATCATACCAAAAAAAATCTTCTTGCTTTATTTTTTCTCAAATAGAGTTTTTTTAATCTTACCACAATAGTGAAACTAAATTGCATTGGTGTCAACATTCTGTCATGCCTAGGTTTCAACTTACTTAAGTTCACTATATTAATTATGGTTTTAGATATTTCTATTTACTATATTTTAAAATAGAAATATTTGCTCATATTTATGAGGACCAATAGAATTAAATGTTACCATCAGAAAATAAGAGTTGCCTAATTTTTAACTAATAAAATTAGGATCATATACCTTATAAGTCCTATTAATAGTCTTTTATGTGATTTTTTTCATATGAGAGAAGATGGAGAATATTATAATTTCTTATCAGAGCCATGAGAGGTTATTTCTCCATCTTGCGAGAGGAGTAAATTGTGAAATTTGTGCATGAGAGTTCATAACTTGTTTATTCTCTTTAGAGGATCTTCTTATATGTTTTCATTTTAATTTATACAAATTTCATTTCATTGGTTATTTAGTTTATTGTTATGCACATTGTCTAATTTGTTGCAAAGAAGATCCTCATTGTTTTTGAATTGGGTTTCATACCTATGAACTTTGAGAACATTCCCACATGGCATCAAATATCTTTTACACATTTTTAGAATGTTGCACAAATATTGTACACTTTTTTTGGTTTTGGGTGATCTTAGTTAATTTTTGTAGCTTATAGGGTTTCAAAATGTATAAAAGTAAGTTTTTTTTGTTATTTATTTTTTTTCAAATTACTTTTAGGTTTTTAGTTTTAGGTGATAAATAAGTGCTTTAAGATTATTTTTGTAAAATTTGTATTTTTTTGGGGGTTTATATAAAATTTATAGTCTGTGAAAATATATATTTTATGCAACTTTGGAAAAACTAAAATTAAAGAAAAGCATTTGGTTTTTTGGAGGTATGGTTTGTTTTTTACAACCTCTAGAATATTTAGATTCAACGCAATTAAAGGGTTTTGATAGTTTTAGTTTTTTAAATTAAAAAATAGGTTTTTTTGGGATAAAAATCACCAATTCAAGACTTTTACTAGGTTTTAAGTTTTTTTTTTTTTTTTTTGTGAAATATTTGGTAAGTAGTTCTAAGTTTTGTAATATTTTCAAAAAAAAGACGAGTTTTCAGAGTTTATGATAAATTTTCCATCTGAAGAGCCTATGAAAGGATGATGGTATTCCAAATTTTTATGCCATTTTTGGGGGGAAAATGACAATTTTGAATATTTTATGAGTTTTTCATGGGTTTTGAATTTTTTAAAACTTGGCCTTCCAAGGAGCTCATCCCTTTGCTAATACCTCATCCATGTGGGTCCCACTGTATGCCCATGTAGTGTTAGGATTGTGGAGCTAAAAGCTTCACTGATGCAAACAGGAGAGGAGGTTGCTGAGTTGCAGAAGAAGTTGGGGTCGGTCTGATCAGCCGACGTCGGCGGGATAGCATAGAGAAGCAACCGACGTCGGTCATATATCGGCCGACGTCGGTCACCTCCAGACGGACAGGGACCGACGTCGGTCGCCTGTGTAGTTCGACTGCGAGTTAATTACGGGCAGTGAGCTAACGAACGAAGAGTTTGCATGATGAGTGCTAATTTTAGACTCATAGCTGCGGATCTAATTATTGTAATTAGATGTCTAATTATTGTTTGGATGAGATCTATATAATAGACTCATGGTTGTATTGTAAAAGTGTGCTAGGGAGTAAGAGAGCATAATTATAAGCTCCTTCTGTGTGTGAGGTAGAGCTATGGTGCGTTCCTCCTAGTGCCACAGTACCAGGTGTGTTGGTGCTGGATTGGAGAGCCAGCTGGGTTCTTCAAGAGTGTAGGATCTTGGTCACAGTTGCATGGCCTATATAGGAGATCTACATGGTAAGTAAGATCGTTGATCTGCAGGTGTATGTGTGTGCAAGGTCGAGGTTCACAGGGGATTGGAACCATTGCTTGATTTGCAGGTGTGCAAGGTCATACAGACATCAACACTACAGGGAGCAGTATCAGGCAGGATCTACTTGGAGTACAGGTGTGTACTCGGATAGAGCAAGAGGAAGGCAAGGAAGTTCCTTCCATAAGTATGGTCTGTTGAATTGCAGGTTGTTGCAGATTCATGGGAGATCTACTTGAAGTACCTTGAGTACTTGTGGAGCACGTGGAGTGCTTGTGGAGTGCGTGGAGCACTTGTGGTGTGCGTGGAGCACGGGAGGTGAACACCAACTCTGTATTTGAGTTGGGTGTTGGGACCTGTGAGAGGGAGAGCTTTGGGGAGAAGAATTACTGTTCACTTGAGGTGTGGGAAACCTCTGTAAGGTGGTGGAGAAGAAGTGGCATCTTCTTTATTGTATTCTTTTCTATATAAAGTGTTAATACAATTTGGTATTGTCTCTCATATCATGTGTTATTCTGAATTCTAGTTACTTGGTGAATCTGGTTAATTTCTGCATATTAAGTTGCTTGGTATTAGTAATCAAATTGTGTGCTTCCGGTGTACACCCTCTCCCAACAAGTGGTATCAGAGCCTTGGTTGTAGGTTCTTGAGCTTGATACCAACAAGTGGTATCTGAGCTGAGGTTGGAGAAAGCAGGTTTTGTTTTTGGTTACAGGTCACTCTCAGGGGTTTCTGATCGAGTGGGAGCAGAGCAACTGCAGATCAAAGTAAGCTAAGAATGGAGGAGTTGAAAAGCACAGATGGTCACTCACGGTCCTATGGAAAGAAAGAGCAGGTAAAAGATTATTGTTGGTTGGTAACAGATCAGCATGAAGAAACTGAAGATACAGATGTAGCAGGTGTTGTTGCACAGGATGTGTTTGCAGGTTTCTTGGATAAAGTGGAATCTTGGATAAAAGATTCGGTTGCCTCTTTCCATGCAGTTCCAGGTAGAGGAGCTGGTAAGCCTTGTCAGATTGTTGGCAAAGGCAAAGTGAAGCTGAAATTGCAGGCGGCCAACACACAGGTGTTGATGAAGGTCATGCAGGTCCCAGGTTTGAAGATATGGCTAATTTCTTCAGAAAGATTGGGTGATGAGAGATGCACAAGAACTCTCACAGCGGATGCACTTGAATTAGCTGGTGGTAAGAAAACAGGTATCCTTTATCTACTTGTTTATATTACTGATTCTTCTTTTGTTGCGGAGACGTGGCTTCGTAGGCTTGGTCACATGAGCAGGAAGGAGATGCATGTTCTTAAGCGGAAGACAGATATATTTGACAGGCTTAAGAACTGGAAAGCCTTGGTGTTTATGGAGGAGATGGTAGACAGAACCCAGTGGATGTGGCTGGATACTTCTGAGCAGGGCAGTTTGGACATGGATTTTTATTCAAAGAAGCTCGCGGGTAAAAAGTCATCACTCACAGGCGAACACAGACACCGACGTCGGTCAGGAGGAACCGGCGTCGAACAGACAGGAGCCGATGTCGGTCATGTGCAGACCGAAGCCGGCGATGTCGGGCAGGGTAAGACCGACGTCGGTCAGGAGACCGACGTCGGTAGTATGTAAGACCGATGTCGGTTAGGAGAACCGACGTCGGCAGCAGGGACACCAGTGCAGGCAGGTTGGTAGTCAGGTACAGACGCATGAAACCGACGTCGGTCGGATGCAGACTGTGGGGTGACCGAGGTCGGTCACTGTAACGAATTTTGGGTGGACAGCACGCTGTCAAGGAGTCTCAAACACCCATACGGAGGACTGAAGGCGTAAGTAGGCCCTCAAATTCGTTGTTCCTCTTCTTTATACATGTTGCTGATTGTAGAGCAGGAAGGATCCAGGAAACAGGTGTGAGCTTGGCATGGATGAGGATGTAATTCCTTGGAGGAGAACCAGACAGGTGTGTTTTGGTCGAGATGCCAGCAGGTATAAAAGCACAGAGATGAATGGATTCCTTAGTAGAAGAATGGAGAGAACGGACACATGAGACGGAAGACCAGGTATATGGTCTTGTGGAGCTGCAGGACAGTGGTACAGGTTTTGACAGGTGGAGGATGAAGCATGGCTTCAGTCAATGTCAGGGTAACTACTGTGGTTTTGTCTTACCAGGGGGATGATGAGTCGCGACATCATTCTGTTGCTGTATGTGGATGATATGTTTTGCTATAGCAGGTGTGTACATACAGGGTTTTGCTGAGCTAAGGGTAAGATTAGTTCAGTGGCATGTCATGGGGAGTTTGGAGCAGCGGAATTCTTTGACATGGGAGGCATGGAGATCACAGGGTGATTTTGTCTCGAGTGGGAGCTGATGTGAATCAGGTGTTGGCGAGGTTCAGGATGTAGAACCGGAGCACACTAAGGGCTGGACAGGTACAGTGTCCGAAATCACATGAGGTTTGGTGTAGACCTGAGTATTCCCATGCAGTGGGAGCTGTCAGAGAGTTAGGAGCCAATTCGGGGAAGTGGATTCTCAGGTTTTTTCTGAGAGGGACCGGCAGCAGGTGTTGCTATGCAGGGTCAGGACTTCACTACATGTATTTGTAGGTTCGGATGTGGCAGGGTACTCGGATGATAGGTGGTACACCACGGGATGTGTGGTGGGTTGTCTTCAGGTGGGAGCTTGAAGAGGGATACAAACCAGGAAACAGATTAGATGAAGTACAGGTACAGGTACAGTGCAGCTGTTTATCTCCAAGTGGGAGATTGTTAGGATTGTGGAGCTAAAAGCTTCACTGATGCAAACAGGAGAGGAGGTTGCTGAAGGTTGCTGAGTTGCAGAAGAAGTTGGGGTCGGTCTGATCAGCCGACGTCGACGGGATAGCATAGAGAAGCAACCGACGTCGGTCATATATCGGCCGACGTCGGTCACCTCCAGACGGACAGGGACCGACGTCGGTCGCCTGTGTAGTTCGACTGCGAGTTAATTACGGGCAGTGAGCTAACGAACGAAGAGTTTGCATGATGAGTGCTAATTTTAGACTCATAGCTGCGGATCTAATTATTGTAATTAGATGTCTAATTATTGTTTGGATGAGATCTATATAATAGACTCATGGTTGTATTGTAAAAGTGTGCTAGGGAGTAAGAGAGCATAATTATAAGCTCCTTCTGTGTGTGAGGTAGAGCTATGGTGCGTTCCTCCTAGTGCCACAGTACCAGGTGTGTTGGTGCTGGATTGGAGAGCCAGCTGGGTTCTTCAAGAGTGTAGGATCTTGGTCACAGTTGCATGGCCTATATAGGAGATCTACATGGTAAGTAAGATCGTTGATCTGCAGGTGTATGTGTGTGCAAGGTCGAGGTTCACAGGGGATTGGAACCATTGCTTGATTTGCAGGTGTGCAAGGTCATACAGACATCAACACTACAGGGAGCAGTATCAGGCAGGATCTACTTGGAGTATAGGTGTGTACTCAGATAGAGCAAGAGGAAGGCAAGGAAGTTCCTTCCAAAGTATGGTCTGTTGAATTGCAGGTTGTTGCAGATTCATGGGAGATCTACTTGAAGTACCTTGAGTACTTGTGGAGCACGTGGAGTGCTTGTGGAGTGCGTGGAGCACTTGTGGTGTGCGTGGAGCACGGGAGGTGAACACCAACTCTGTATTTGAGTTGGGTGTTGGGACCTGTGAGAGGGAGAGCTTTGGGGAGAAGAATTACTGTTCACTTGAGGTGTGGGAAACCTCTGTAAGGTGGTGGAGAAGAAGTGGCATCTTCTTTATTGTATTCTTTTCTGTATAAAGTGTTAATACAATTTGGTATTGTCTCTCATATCATGTGTTATTCTGAATTCTAGTTACTTGGTGAATCTGGTTAATTTCCGCATATTAAGTTGCTTGGTATTAGTAATCAAATTGTGTGCTTCCGGTGTACACCCTCTCCCAACATGTAGGACACCATTGTTTAGTGGGCCATATATTGAAATATGTAAGTTGAAATCACATGCCATTGCTTCTATTATGCCTAAATTTTAATGTATATTTCATATTTTCTATCTTGAGAATCTCATTTTGTATAGATAGTGCATTTTTGCAGTGGGTCCCTTTAGGCCCTTCTAAGGCACGTTCTTTGATGGGCTATATCTTTAAAATGATGCATTAAAATTCAATACTTTTTTTTAAGTGGTATATTTTTCCAATAAGATTATATTTTTCACCATTTTTCTCAAAAGTATATGAATTCCATTCTTTTATACCTCATAGGCTTTCTCGGCCTTGTTTGGTGTACACCTTCACATGACCATATATTTTCACTCATAACTTAGATCTAAGAATTTTTTTTAACCATGCTATTTTTATGAGAAGAATACAAATAATAAATCATATTTCATTTATAATCTTATAAATCAAATATTTTTTTATTTCCCATTTTCAACTAGATTGTACATAGGGAAATATGTTGTAAACTACACACTTATAATAAGTTGGGTTAGATTGGTTGTTTAAATATTTGGGGTGTTTTTATTTTAGTTTGAGGTTATATTCATAGTTAATTGTTCAAAATTATTCATCATAATGGATCCAAGTGAATACCTCTGAGTATTCATGCAAACAAAAAAAATCCATAGTTAGAAAATAATATGTTATTTTCTGAAGTATTTACACTTCAGGAGTACATGGTTAGTTTTTTAAAATAAAATAGGTCACATAAAAAACAAACCTCCTTATTTATCTCCCAAATTTATAAAAAATATTTACCCATCACTTCCCTATAGGACATTGTGGCACTATTGCAATAATAGATTGACACTATGGATTTCACTTACATTGCCCCTAGTCCATCATCTGTCATTCTATCTAACTTTGGAAAACATCCAGTTGATGAAATATTAGATTATGATTTTCCAATCCATATTTCCATTTTAGTTCCTATTATTCATGGAAATCTTAAAACACACATTTAAATAATTATATAGATGTGTTTACCTTGTTTGAGAGACACACTATTATATTTAGTTCATGCATATTCCATTCCACAAGTCATTCTGATGGAGGAATTATTAGGAACTTGCGTGGCATTGTGTCACCCATCTAGAATATTAATTAGATTTATTGACATTGCATTGGATTTCAAACATGTGCTTAATTTTAAGGACCATTTCATATGAGCTCAAAAACTATCTTTGTTCACCCACTCTTCGTGAGGATATTAGGTGACATGACTTCATTGCACTTAGTCATTTGAGCTCTTCATTTTTTTATACATTCAGATATATCAAAAATGTGATTCTTAATCATGATTTAGACATATATAAGCATAAGAAACCTGACCTTGTTATATATTATTTTAAATATATATGTCATATGATTCTTTAGAGCATCATTTAGACTCATTTAAACATGAGAGTCATTTGAGTCCTTTTATGATCCCCTTAGAATTTTTCAAAAATTAGAGTTTAGTGTCTTATTTAGTGGATTTCATTGACACTTTTTTTCATGATCCATTCATATAGATGTCACATGATCACATGCAAGCATTTTCATATACCATTTGTGTGTAGCTAGGATAGATTTTAGATTAGTTTTAGTAAAATCAGAAATATTTATTATATGGATTGTATCAATAATATTCATGTATTATTCACTCACTTAACACTTTTATTAATCATATTGATTAAAAATTCTCCCTTCATGGATAGATCCCACATTCATGATGTATTATTCAACATATTGTCTATCTCTCATGAGTGTGGAGAAACTTATAGTGGCCCTAGTGTCTATTCAATTACTTTGATTATATTTTTGGATCCATGTGATGACTCTAATAACATTGGTAGTGAAATTTTTGTAGTTATTATCCCTTTTTTATGCCATCATTAATATAATTTTGTTGTATTTTCAATATTTTTCACCCACTTCACCCTTTCAACATTATATATATGGGGGTGTTGTTGTTTTGATATATTGGGGTGTTATGAGTATCTCTCTTGTGTATCTTTATGGCACATATACGTATTTAATTTTGGTAGTTATTTAGTGGTGTTTTCATCCCATCCATTTAACGTATTTGTGATGGATCAACCCATCCAATGCTCTTGATTTAGTGGTGGGTCAATCCACACAGTGCACTTTTTGTGATGGAGTCATCCCATATAAAGCACCTTTCTTTAGTGATGGATTATCTCATCCATTTTTAACATCTTGTGGTATTATTTTATTGTGTGCTATATTTATATTTTGGGTATTCTTATAACACATCTCAACCTATAGGCTCTTATGCTGATTAAATCACTTTTTAGATAGACCCTTAGGGCATGTCTCATTTTATATAGAGTAGTTATTTACATTCATTGTACATGGGTACCTCATCATGCCTAGTTTTAAGGACCCATCTAAGAGTATGTAACTCATATTTTTTTATAGTGTCCCTAAGATGTGCTTAAGGGTGGGGTGGTGGTGTTGGTGTTGACACTCCATCACACCTAGGTTTTAACTTAAGTTAGCTACATAACCTATAATTTTAGATATTTCTATTTACTTTATTTTTATAAATAGGAATATTAGCTCACATTTATGAGGACCATGAAGACTCAAAATTTCCCTCAATGAATAATATTTTCTTAATTTATGACCATAAGAGCCTATATCTTATAAATCCTACTGATACTCCTCATGCACATGATTTTTTTCATATGTGAGAATATTACAAGTGCTTACTAGAGCCATGAGAGATATTTTCTAGAGCTTAAAAGAGGAGTATATGATGTAAATTGAGGATGAGATCTCAAAACCTATTTATTATCCTTAGAGGGTCTTCCTATATATATCCATTCTAGTTCATACAATTTTCCTTTCATTGCTTATTTATATTATTGTTATGTACATTGTCTGATTTATTGTAAAGATGATCTTAGATTTTTGTAAATTGAGTTTCATACTTATGACCCTTCAAAACATTTAAAAAAATTGAGACCATGTATCATTAGTCAATAATAAGTTCACATAGAAAGTAATGGAGTCATTAATCATTGTGGTAGGTGAAAAATCCAAAGAAATGTGCCTTAACATCAAAGTTTTTAAAAAATTAAATATATATATATATATATATATATATATATATATATATATATATATATATAAGATTTTATAATAATTTTTAATATTTACATTTATTTTTTATTTTAAATATTATTTTAATTTTTTTTTAATATTTTAAATTTTTAATGTACATTTTAATTTTTTTAATTAAGGGTAAATGCTTTTGAAACCCGAGCTATGAAATGACAACTCTTTTGAGCCAAAACTATGAAATGGTTTTGAGGGCTTACTTGGACCCACAACCATTTACAAATCTAAATAAGGTATTCAACAAAACTCAAACATAACCCAACAAGAAAAAGCATATCCAAACTAAGGTACCTCAATGCAACAACATACAAGGTAGCCTAAAATCAAACTTTAGTGAATCCATGACAAACTAAGAAACCTTAAGCAAGTCATAAGCAAAAACCTCAATAATGAGATATAAAAAAAGGACATGTCTACCCAAAAACATACATAACTATAACATAGATAAATTTAAGCCAAACCACCCAAAAATAATCAAGAAAACATTCTTACACAAAAAATAATGTGAAACTAGATCACTGTAAGATTTGAATTATAGAATCTTGAGATTCACATAAGGTTTTAAGTGACACCCAACACTGAAGTTAAAAAAAATGGATTTTGATCAGGTCTTGTAACCATAGAAATGAAAGGATTCAAAAACCTAAAATCTTGTCAAGACCATCATTCAATATAGATTCAAAACTTGATTCAATACACACGAGATGCAAAGGCCAACTACTTCAAGAAACCTTCAACCCACCAAAACAACTATTAAATCCAATGACTTACTACAAATTACTAATAAATGGTCCCTTCTCATCGACAACCCTTCAATTTTGATAAGATATGGAAAAACAAGCATAACCAAGAGATTACCTCCCTATGAAAGGTCTAGAGGCCATGAAAATTAAGGAATAAAACCATTATAAAGGGCCACTGATCACCCCTTTGAGATTAAAGCCTCCATTTAATCTGTTAGGAAGGAGTTAAAAATACCCACACATATCAAAACAAAGGACATAGGTGCCTCCTAGGCCACCCAAACCACCAAGCTCTCTAGGAAATAACCATACAATAGTGGAGCTACCACAAGCTGAGAAAAGACCTTATAAAATATAACCAATGATAATAAAGCCTTTAGGGAAAGAACACCAAAGTGATAACATCGACCAACTCTTTGAATAAGGGATCCAATGTAGAAAAAGATTCACCCTTTTCTATCTAGTAACTATGGCACCAAATAGAGCCAACTAACTCATCACAAAATAATTTGATCGTTGAAATTATGAGTTACTGAAACAACAAAATGATGAGTAAAAAAATAGGGGCTAACCCTATGGAAGGAACAAACTAGATCTAAGTATCTATCCTAGAGGAAATTCAAATATGAAGGAAGGAGTGGGAAAAGGAGTGAAATAGGGACTAGCCCTGTGGAAGTAACAAACTAGATTCGAGCATCCAACTTAGAGGAAATTCAAATGAAGGATCCAAAAAGGGAACAAAATAGGGATTGGCTTTATGGAAGGAACAAATTGGATCTGAACATGGATTGACCCTATGGAAGGAACAAATTGGATCCAAGCATTCAACCCAAATGAAATTCAAATGAAGGAGTGAGCAAAAAAGGGAGTGGAGGTCTGAAAATGACTCTCAAAATGAAAGTTCATGCCCCCATCATGAACACATTCTTATATTTTTTAAAATAAAATTTAAGTTTTAATTTTAATATTTAAATTTAAATTTTGCTTTTTATATTTTTTTTACAATTTTATATATATATATATATATATATATATATATATATATATATATAATTAGTTTATTTAATATTTTAATATAAAATTAAATAGTTTTAAGTTAATTTTTTGTAAAAAAAATTGATCTGTCATAAGAAATATAATGATCACATTTCATCATGGTTACAACGATTGTGATGGCCTAAAAAAATGATGAATTTGGTTTGTTCCATCTACCATTATAGGATACATGTTGAAGCCAAGCTTAATGAAAATTCCTCATTTGAGAATGGGTTATTGTCTCATTTTTGTTTATGTAAGTTATAATGTGAAACACTCACAATATGGTGGGTTTATTATAACAAGGGTACTAGCACCAAATCCTTGCAGGAGGAGGGATAAGTTTTTTGAGTCAAAGTTGGTGGATGGTATCAATTGTAAAATGTGGCTTTAAAAGTGGATAAAGCTTGAGCTTTGACCAATTTACATGACATGCCCCATAGGCTTTAATGGAACTTTTGCAGGATGCATATACAAGTCAAATGTAGTTTTTCAATATAAATTGCTTATCTTTTTGTTGGTCATGATTCTCAAAGACAAAAACAAGGGATATGTGAAAGTGAACTAGCATATAAGATAATTTATGCCTTACAAGAAAATCTATTTGTTAATAAATTTGACTTCACAATTCAAATTCATAAGCCAAATTAGAGGATAAGTGAACTTGGCTAAAATTAAGAAGCGAGTAATGTTTTATCTTAAGTAGAATGAATAATTAAGTTTAAATCAATTATATCATTGTTAACATGGATTAAATCAACGTAAGAGTTAGTTATTGAATTATATTGTACAACTCACCAAAAATAAAACACAACCATAGTTACCAAACAAGGGTAAAGATAACATAAATTCAAATAAAAACATACATGCCAATTCTAATATCTTAATTGTAGCACAGTCCTTTAAAAAACTATGTTACTTTTTTACATTAGTTAAATAAGCATGATATTCTAAGGAAAACAAATAAATAGTGTTTATATGGTGCCCAAAACAAAGGTAGTGAAGTACTATATAATGATAAACTTATTCAAGGCCATGACTTAGAATTTAAATTAAATAAGTATATTATATATTATAGTTAATATAGGGCACAATATTATTAATACACAAACTTGAATCAAAAGAGTAAGTCCTCTTCTATCACAAAATGATCCATTCAAGCCATAGTCAAAGTATGAAGAACACAATGAAAATAAAATACTATATACAATCATCTTAGTCAAGTACATACACAATAATCACATGATAAACATAGAATTTAAGTATTATAAACCTTGATTCCATAGCCAAAAATATATATCAACCCATCTTAAGTAAAGGTATCTAAGACATATCGAATCCATGTCATGTTATAGAAAATCTATTCAACATTACATTATCACAATGACTCCATACAACTATTATAGGATCTATTTAATAAAATTAAAAATTCATGATATATATATTAATCCAAGAAGTTAAACTACTAATAATATCCATATACTAATCATCATCATATGTTATTCAATGAAGGCTTAGTGTACCATCTTTAAATGGACAAAGCATCATTGGGTGTGGCCAATTCCAGTGTCTGTATGCATGAAAGAATCAAGTCACCAACATCTACAAGCTATTCAACCATGAAAAATTATCAGTACAGAAGATAGGATAATAATCAAGGCATCCTTTCAATTTTTTTAATAGACAAAAACTTAAGCCAAAATATCAAAAAGAGTGTCTTCACTAAGCTTTCTTACATTTGAAAAAGTATTTTGTTGTTTGGCTGAAAACCACATGCATTTAACAATTTTTCTAGGATTGTGCTTTGAAAAAGCTAATGATAAACAATGATAAATTTAGTTCTAAGGTAATCTATAAAGCGTTACACTATAAATCAGTTAGCATCCATTTAGACTTCATTAAAAGTACTCTTAGTGCTTATTTAATTCAAATATGCTAGAATGAAAGATAATTATGTCTTTGTCATTGGTTTCCATTAGTTGATTCATCCAATGGGATCCAATAAATTGATCTCCTATTTTTACCAATACTTGTATTTTTTCTTGTTACATGGAATAAAGTATAGGTCAATAGAATACTTGTAATGCACTAAAGTATAACAATATCTTATATAATAACAAGTCTAAGTTGTTTATGTCCTAGTTTTCCCAAACTTGAACTACATACTTAAGCTAATATAGTTAAGACTTAGTTTGCAGCCAAAACATGTATTAAATTATTATTTATTTAGATCTATGTTGGCTTTTTTCCTAACACAAATTGAGTTTTATCTCAAGGTATTTTGAATTTGGTAATTTATTTCTAAGGGCAAAGGATGTAGAATGGTTGATATAAAGAGACTTGAGTGTCAAGCATAGTCTAGAACTTGCACTGAAATTTCATAAATGTGTGTGAGTCATAAATATTTGGTTCAATTTTTTTGGATAAAATAAGTATATTATTAATACATATGATAGAGTAAACATATTTAAGACATGTTGAATTCATGTCTTGTTCTATTCATAATCACTTAACACTAAGCTTTGGTATATCTGAATAAATATTTAGCTATTTAGTTGAAAATTACATTTATTTGAGTGTTGTTAGAGAATATAATCCCCAATTTTCCATTAAAGCAGTCAATGTAACAAATATTCGTAAAATAGCTTTTACAAAAAAACATGTCACTAATTTTTGAGTACTTAGTTTCTATCATAAACAAAATAGGCATATGCATGTGTATACAATAGTAAGCAGAACTCTCAACTGGTTCACAATATTTGTTTTTACAGAGTCAAAAAACATTGTTTCAAGCCAATTAGCATCTTTCAATTCAAATAACTTGCTAAAAAATATGCAATAGATCAACAAATACTTGATGCCATTGCTCTTGGAGATGGCTGTAAAGGGTTTGCCAAGGAAAATGAAATGATTATATTTAACTATAATGATGTATTCAATTCCACTGCTATCATAATAATAAAATAACATAGTGCAAAATGCAAACCTTCAAAAGATTGTGCTTATATAACATTAGAGTTATTGGGCTTGGCAAATGAAAATGATGCCAATATTTGTAGATGCAAGATATGTGACCTACAAAAAATTGAGGGCATATGCAAAGTATTTTTAGTCCTTATTGAATAAAATATAAATATTTTATCTTCATTCACTAATAAATTTATAATTGATTAAGTAAATATTGTCAAATAACTTGAAGCCAAATTATTACTTTTTCTATTCATTGTTTTTATAACTTTTCAAAGCATGTTTTCCATTGCTTAAATCATAAATTTTCACTATTTTTTCATGAAAACAAAAGCATAATGATTTATCACTATTTTTTTCATAAATTTTAAAAGAATCTAACCAATTAGCAATTATTAGGCTATCCAGAAACAAAAATGAAATGTACATTGACATGTTTGTGCTATGCTTACAACTCTGTAAAATATAACAACAATAAATAAAGACAACTACATAAAATATATTTTTTATTTCAAATGTAGTACATTTTAACTAGATTCAAAGTATTTATAGTCTTTATTTAATTGAAACATATTATAATAAAAGGTATTTACCTCTTTGTTATTAGCTTCTATCAATCGATTCAACATATGAGATGCTATGAATTTGATCTTGAAGGGGATACCATGATTATTGGAACTAGTTGAAGTGTTCCCATAAAGCTGCTACTAGACTATTTTGTTTAAAACAATTTCATTTAATTTCTATGAAAGATAGTATATATAGTTATAAATGCATATTTTAAATTTGACAATAAAACAATATGTTAATCATGAAATATATGTTACATGTTCAACTTGGTGTTCCTTATACAAATCATTGTTCTATCTATTGCAACATTGATGAATTGATTAAAGTGAAATAGCCTACAACATTTATAAAAAATAGTCTATAAGCCTAAAGCAAATTCTATTATTCTATCCATGCCTTTAAAAAAACTATTATTTTTCTTTGTGTGATAATTTATGAAATCTGATTGGCAATGACATTCAACAATAGTTCTAAGTTAGAGGAAAATATATTCTAGAGTATTGAAGCATAATCAAATGCAATAGTCTATGAACTATTCTTTTTAACAGTCTTAGAAATGAATTTGTAAGAAAATTGTTCAATAACAATGGTTTATTGCCTATGCAATTTTTTTGTTTAGTACTAGTGTTTTTTCCTTTTTTATTTTTCTATGCAGTTAAACTAAGGTGAAATGAAAGATAAAAGTGAATTTTTAAAATGTCTTACCTTTGGAATCAAATCCTAGATAGTGAATTCAATAATGAAATTTCTAGTGAAGGCAACCTGCATAATAACAATAGCCACATCAATGTGTATGTAAACAAGAAATACTATAACATTCTCAGTAAAGATTTATAACATAAGATTTTAAATTTGTTTTGAAGGTGACATGGCATACAAGTTCATGTTACAAATGAGATTATATAGTTGTAAACTTTGAATTCAAAATCTATAATCTTTTTTTTGTTTGGTTTTATATCATTAATACTTAATCAAAATACTAAGTAGAAGTATTTGTAGTGGCATTATAATAGTCTATATGAAAAATCATTTCTTGTTAATTGGATTTGTTAAATATTTAATGCCGAAACATTACCTGCATTCATTGATGGTAATTTCATCATCTCTAATCTTGAACATATCCAAACTTGTGTTCTACAAGTCAAGGGAAAGAGTTATTCTAATTATAGTTTTGAATTCATGACATGTATGACATTGATTAATGTTTTTAAAAGTTATAGACATTTCACTAAGGAAAAGTAATAGAGTACCTGTTGCAATTGTCTAGTATGCTTCCCTCTATTTGTTTTTGTTATTTAGCTACAATGATGGTACAAACAAAGAGCAAATGATAATGTGTTATTTTGCTTGTACTTATGACTTTTGTGTGGGATTATATGTAAGCTCTATAACAAAAAAAATAGGGGTCAACTATGGGAAAATGTAATTATAGAATACTAAAGTATTTAAAATAAAAATATCTAATGTATTTGCTTATACAGTGATAAAAATATTTCAAAACTAAACACACAAAGATTTAGGAGTAAGATTTCTTATATTATTTGGTCAGGATTTAGAATCATGGATCTATAATTTGAATGACTATATTGCTTTAATTTATTTATGTTGCCTCTACTATCACTATGGCATTGAAGCCAATGTTTAGTATGGGGCTATACTCTCAATCCATTTTTCATGTGTGTTCTCATATTCAACCACTTTGGAGTAAAAACTAAATAATGGCATTCAATCAAGAATGTTCATTATAAACTTTAACAATTTTTTTACTTGTTGCTAACCATATATGTGTTGTCACCTTTAATACATATGAAATCCATTATATGACAAAGTTGTTACCTTACATTCCACCAATGTCATACATTAAATCTAGTCTGATTATGTATCTTTGTCAATTTGTAAAGGTTGGTATGTCTTTGATAACATTCTTTGTTAGATTTGTTTCTAAATAGGCATATGCTTTGATATTTGTAGAGAGAAAGGCATTGTAAAAATATTGTGTTGTATATCTATGCAAAGACTATCTATCAAAAGCATTTTTTTTAAATGGAAAAAACATTGAATATGCTATCACCAAAAAAAGACATGTCTCCCAGCATTATTGCTAAACCATTCACCTCTAAATTTATAACATTTTCTTGACATCAAGAAGCAAACATGGTACATGTTCTTGACCAAGCTATATGTCTTGAGTAACATTAAAAATTGCTTAATTTATTGAAATACAATGGTTCATAATGTCCATACATAGGGTTATGATCATGGAAAACAATACAATATAGAGGTGAATCTAAATTTTCATTAAACTATAAGTATTTTCTATTATTTTTCAAATACCAAACACAAATGGAAATACCAAGGCATTTAGATAGCCAATTTATGTAAAAATTATCTCCCCATAAACCATGCTCACCATTTATCATGTATGTATTGTTTAAATTTTCATCCATTCAAAGTATATGGAAATGTCATGTACATGATGTAGCCTATATCTCTATTCTCGATCCGATTCAAGTTGTAAGGATCTTAATGAATCTTGATCATATTTATCCAATCAATTCTAAAAATATTCTAAAAGTCCAACATAAAGTTCATCGATGTGTATTGAAAATTTAATAAGACTTGAAATGCAATTGACAAGTTTTAAGTAGGCCTACTTTCTCCAAAGTAGTATTTGGGCTATCAAAACTAGTCAGAGCCATTGTCCTATAGTCTTCAACAGAAATCAACTATTTATCATTATGCCTTTTTGCCATTTTTTCTTAATCTATATTCATGGACCTTATTTGACAATGTTCACTGAGCTACTTCAAAAGTTCTGTTAGATAGGGAATCAACCATGATAAGCACTTGCAACATGATACAAGCCCTTTTTTATTAACAAAGATTACTAAAGTCAAATGTAAAAGAAAAAAAACTAAATTAGCTCTCAACAAATATAGTTTCAAAGAACAAAGTAGACATAAATCCATATCTTTTTGCTCTTGCATACAATATCTATGTTTTTTAATAAGAAAAATATTAGAACAAGAATCAAAGGACGAACATTGAAACAACCTAGGTTCAAGGGAAATATCCTTTATCCAAAATCCAACTAACAGAAAAGAAAGATGAAATAGAAAATGAACTAAAAATTTCTTAGAAGAAATTGAAAGGGATGAATAAACTTTTATCTCACTTGGATAAGGAAAAAAATGAATTAAAATATGTCGAAATTGAATCCTCTAAATAGAGAATGATTATGAGTCAAGTGTATTGCTTTATTTGCATCAAACCATTGACCCAGTCTAAATTTGAGGAGCATATTATGGGGTATGTTGCATCCTCATTATTTTTTATTATATTTCTCAGAGGAAGGGGTATCATTCTAGTCAATATATTATTGGACAAATCAAGATATTTCATATTATGGCCCATATATTTGCTATGCAACATACCAATAAATACTAGATGCCATCTTTCTTAGAGATAGTTGTAAAGGAGTTTGTAAGGAAAAGTAAATGATTTTGTTCAACTACAATAATCTTTTAAATTCCTTTGCTATTATAATAAAATAACATAGTTTTTCCCCTAAGAAAAAAGGTGGTGTGAAAAAAATAAGTAATTAACAAAAATTAGCACCTAAAGCTACAACTGGAAAGCACTACAAGAATAACACCCTGCACGTTCTAAAATCCCTCTAAGATTTATTGAAATTACAAAGACTAGACCTTCAAATTCATTCCACCATCAATGTACTTCCTATGAATTAACTATAAAAAAACAAACACAAAACCATCATATTTTACTGTAACCCAAAAAAATTCTTTCAATACGTTATTTGTAAAATTATATTTTTCTCAAGAACTACAACCATTAAAACCAATAGTGGAATTTTTAACATCAAACACTATATTATCACATAAATATTTCAAAAAATCCTACAAAAACACACAATGAAAAAAAACCCAAATAGGAAAAATAACAACTATAGAAGACATACAAAATCAGTAGATGTAACATATAACTAAGTGTCATGATGAGATTCAAAAATTAGATCATTATTTTTACTAAGTTGTACAAGCATAATGATAACATTAAATTTAAATTTATTTCTTTATTTTATTAATTGAAGCACTTAATGAAACACTTACGTGTAAACTAGCTTTTGCATATGATATTCTCTCTCTTTATGTTTTATTATATTACCCAAAGGAGGAGATATCATTCTAGTAAATATATTATTGAACAAATCAAGATATTTCATATTGTGGACCATATATTTAGTACATTTAATGCATGATTTGTGTTCTTAAAGTGAAGTGGAAAATACTAACTAGCTTGCAAAAACCATGTCACTAATTTTTGAATATTTAATTTTTACCATAAACAAGATAGTTATATATATGTGTATAGAATAGTTGGTTAAAATTTCAACTGGTTCACATGGTTTTTTTTTTTTTTGCATAGTAAAAAAATATTGTTGCAAGCTAGTTAGCATATTCCAATTCAAATAGTTCAGTCAGAAATATGTAGTAGACTAATAAATACTTGACATCATCACTCTTGGAAATAGAATTCAAGGGATTGCCAAGGAAAATAAAATGATTCTATTTTAATGTAATAATTCAATGAACTCCCTTACTACTATAATAAAATATCATAGTTTATCCCTTAGAAAAAACTGGCATGTCAAGAAAATAAATAATTAACAAAAATTTAGCACCTAAAGGTCTAATAGAAATCTGTAATTATAAACCACTGCACGAATAAAACCCTATAGATTGATACAATTTTCTTAAAAAACTTAGACTCCTTAGCATGCTTTGTGAACTTAAATTGAAACAAAAGACACTAACTAGCTTGAACTTGTCACTAATGTTTTACTAATTAACCAATAAATACTTGATGCCATCACTCTTGGAGATAAATTTAAATGGGTTGACAAGGAAAATAAAATGATTATGTTCAAATGTAATAATGTAGTGAATTCCCTTGCTATAATAATAAAATAACATAATTTGTCCCCTACTAAAAAATGGTGGTGTCAAGAAAATAAATAATTAACAAAAATTTAGCATCTAAAGATCTAATAGAAATTTGCAATTATAAACCACTACAGGAACAACACCCTGTAGATTGATATCACATTCCCAAAACCTTCAGACTCCTAATCCATAAAAATATACTACAAAACCTAATATTTATTGAAATTACAAAGACTGAAGCTTAAAATTCATTGGAAAATCAATCCAGATCTCATCATTTCACTATCTATAAAAACATTCCCAAACCCTCATATTTTACTGAAACCCTAAACAAATTATTTAAATATATTCTTTGCAAAATTATATTTTTCTCAAGCATAAGAACCATCAAAATGAATAGATCCATGTAGGATAATCCCATATATTTATAAAAAATATATAATTTAGACAAGAAAACCCAACAAAATAAAAGCCAATGACAAAAAAAACCATCGTCTACCATAAAAATATTTTTAAAATCCAAAGATTTATCAAAATTATACACTTACTAAAGCTTAAAATTATTTAAATGTATTATTTTAAAAATTAGATTTTTCTCAAGCACAACAACCATAAAAATGAACTCATCTATTTTGATCATCAAACACCATATTATCACATAGATTTAACAAAAATCCTATAATTTAGAAAAAGAAAACCCAACAAAATAATACCTAAGCATAACAAAAAACCACTATCTAGCCCCAATGAAATCCATGCAAAGCCATATATTTTAAATCTAAAATTCTAATTCAACCCAACCTTACCTCTAAACTCTTTGCACATGATATGTAAAAAACCTTACCTCTAAACTCTTTACACATGATATGTAACCTATGGAAGCCAATGAAAACTCATCGCCCCAACTCGCTTACTTCTCTCTAGTCCACCTTGCTTTAGTGAACGCAAGAAAACATAGAAATATTCTATAGGCATCTATATATTTAAAACCCAATGCAAATTTTTTGATCGATCGATCCTACATTCAATGCCAAATCTCTAAAAAATTAGTCCACATGATGTAAACAAATACAACATTGAATGGTAAAATAAACTTGACTTGTAAAACCCCTCCCATACCTACCATTATTGGAAACAAAATGATTGATAGGGGTGGTGAATTAATCTTAAAAATATTACTTGTCAATTCCACTTAATCAAACATGAATCATTTAATCAAACACATTGGTCTAGCAAGCATAAACAACTATCCACATAAGCATGAAGCACAAAACACAATATAACATAACTTGTATGTAGGAAACTCTCAATGGGATGAAAACCCATTAATATATGCAAATGGAATATAGTAATATAATACAATCAACAACTTTAGTGAAGCACCAACTTCACATGGAGCACCAACCCCAACTAGCTAAGCACCAACTCAGTTGGGCTTTAACAAACACCCACTTGTAAGGAGGCACCAACCCCCTAGATGACTTAACACTAACTCACCCACCTAAATCACTTGATCAACTTCATAATAATTTATTTATAATACAAAATATGATGATATCCTTCTTTATCTCTTCACACACTTCTATCCTTCTGAAACTAGCCTTTAGCCTTCCTCGCTCGACTAACCCTCTTTTTGAGTTGATTAGGTCATATGAACTTGATACTTATATGCATAATCTATATAAAAGATTCATAACTAAACCTATACACTAATTTTATGGTTTATAATACCTTATTCTAATTACAATGTTCTATTTCATTTGCATGTTCTCTACACCCACCAATAGGCCTAAAATTACCTAGTATTTATACAAGTCACTTATTCATATCCTTCTTATTTGGCCAAACATACTTACCACCTTAGTTTGGCCATGAAATGGATCTTAATAAATCTCATAGACATGAATAAAATGTGATTTGAGTCCATTTAGGTATGGCCTACCTTAATTAGGCCTTATCTCATCTTTAGGCCTCAAGAAGACCTAATCCCATTAGATCTACTTAGGATACATCACACTTTGTCTTCCTTGGAACACTTTCAAACTCCACAAAAAATAGTAAAATATAATAAAACACTCAAATATTTCCTTGATAATCTCATCTAGGCTTCATAACACCTTTTATCTCAAACTACTACTTGGAGCACATGATTAGTACTGTTCATATTAGGCCTGTGCATACTCAAATAGTCTATTTTAAACAACTGAAGTATAAACATAATTTTTACAAACAAAAATGGGAATAAATCAGATATACATAATATATATTACCTTATGGAAATAATTTTACTTTTTATACTTCAAATATCAATTCAAAAGTACACAAACCCTTCTCTACAAGTAGCCCACTCATAACTGCCAACTAGCCTCAAAACACAATCATGGACATCTTGATATGCAATACCCAAAATATCACTTACCATGAAAAATGACACCTTAAAAATATTATTTCAAACACACACACACACACACACACACACACACACACACACACACACACACACACACACAAATCATTTTTAATTAAAAATGTCATAAGTTCTAATGTCAAATATTGGTCTTCTAGACCAATCTTTTGTCTTCAATACACATAGTTAAGCTAAACCAGACAACCCATTTTGGCTTCACCATTTAAATCACTTAAACTAACTTCCAAGCTTATAAAAACATGTATATGTAATTAAATTTCAAAAAAATAACATTATGTTCCTTAGGTACATCAACTTGTGGCATAGAGCCTCAAAATCATCACTACAACTTACCCAAAACCATTAATTTGCCTTGAAAACTAGTCATGGTGATTTTGAATTTCAACACTTGTATGACCATTTAAAGATACTACTAATACATATGGATGATATTATTATACCATTATACCATTATTAGATATAAATATAACATGGTCAAATAGCAATATTGGTCTTGTAGACCAATCCCATAACCTTACATCTTCACTATCTCATTTGTACTAGATAGGTCATTTTATGAGCAACATTCTCATCATATCCAATGATCTCCAAAATTTATATAAAACATTGAAATGTATTAAAATTCTCAAATATCCTATCCATGCACTTTGATTCATCCCTAATCCATGATGGTACATCCCTAATCAACATCTCACTTCTACCTAAGTTTCTCATTGTTTGCACTATTAGGCCTGTTAGTGATAGGTTGTCTTGAATGATCAATTTAACATACCTAAGGGCTATAAAATTATTAGAAACCATAATTTAAATCAATTAAAAGTCTCAATATTCAACCTCCATCCATTTAGAAACTTTGACTTGGTCAAAATTTGACTGTTACAATAAATCTCTAAGAAATAAGGCCTTTCATGTAGGGTCTACTTACTCACCTGAGAAACCAATCATAATTGGAGGTGCTTGGGAGATTTGAATACATGATATAATATCTAAACTAGAAAAACCCATCCAATTTGAGTAGTTTATAATAATATCTTCACATCGGGTTAGTGTTAGGGTTTTAGAGAGGGTTAACATTGTTTATAGTATTAATGATTATTCATAAAAAAATACCCTTAATTTTTAAAAATAATGCCTAGAGATATTAGCTAGGACCCTACCCCATCTCTCCTCAATATCTCATGTTCTCATGAAGAGGTTAAACATTCCAATGAACACTTGAAATCTATTTTTGGGTTAATAACCCTCCATTCTATGCACTCGAGAGACCTTAAAACACTTTATCTTCCTTAACCTTCAAAATTTGACCTAAAAATTAGTAAATTTTTTAAAAAAAAGATAAAATAACTCTTAAAATTCTCATTTATCCATACTTAACTTGAAATGTGAATCTCATACCTCAATTGGCCACTATCTATCTCTTTACTTGTTTGGACCTTGACCTACAAACCACATTAGGCCTTGAAACTGACCTAAAAGCCTCTTTTCATGAATTCTCCACCTCACTTACATGCTCACACAACATCTCACATTCTAAAAAAATGTCAAATATCCTTCATATGCTTTGACAATATATCATGATGCCTCATTAGGCCAAACAGGATCTAGAGGTGGTCAAGTTGTGTACCAAGTTTATAGGTCTTGTATACACATAATATTTTCAAATTTTTATCAATTATTGATGTTATTTATCTTGTAGGTATCCGTCAAGTCTCAATATCTCTAAGTTCATGCCATAAGGGGTGCATAAGAAAGGGGTGGGCAGATCATTAGTACTTTCTAGGATTGTTGTCCCTTTTCCACTTGTTATCTATACACTTGTCTCCTAAAAATCATTCCCCTAAGCTTTGACTCCTATTTTACACATTCATATAGTATTTTACCACCTTCATTAGCCATTTTCCTAACCTAAATACCTATTTTATAGTTTACATGACTATGTCATCTATGTCAACCTTGTATGCTTATTGACAAAATTTATTAAGTGTCTAGGTCAACCCCTGACTGACCTAGTCTATGACCTAGTGAGTTTTTGTCAATTGCGATACTAGGTCAACCAGGTTGACCTTAATGGCTGAAATTTTGGAAAGGGTTTATGGTTAGATATTCTTATATAAATACATTCATTTCCATCATTTATCATGAATAGGAGAAGAAGTAAGATATATTTCACATCTACTTATCCACCATTCTACTTAAGGAACAAGCTTAGGTTTCATACTATCTTTGGAGATATAGATCTTGTCATATAGATAATTATTGTAGATGCAATGATAGGTTGTGTAGCATAGAGATAATTTACCCTTGTCATATTTACATACCAAAACAACCTCTTGTGAATCACCTTGTCCAAAGGAGAGATTGAGGCTCGACGGGTTTGTCTTCAAAGGTAAGTATTCCTATATTTGTTCCTCCTTTGTAAGAGTAGATAGATATGCATTTACACTTCCCTTCCATACATTAGGATTCCATATACATTGATGTGAGTAAATATATTCCATTCATGTTTAATTTTATTGTTTATTAACCCCACTTAGTGTCACAAGATCTGGTGAGCACTAGATTATATTTTTACTTTACTTGTTATTAGTTTAGGGAATATGAAAACACAGGACCTAGTTAGGGTTATTGCATAATTTTATTTGACTAAAGGCTTTATAACCCTCCCTAATGATATTATATGGTAATATATCCCTTTATTAGGTCTAGTGGATCCATATTAGTCATGACCCCGATTATCTAATGTATCCCCAATCATAAGTGTAAGTAGGATTTATCTTCTACAAGGTAGGATTGATTTATAGATCTAATGCATTTCTCATTGCATACATTCTATTGAACCCAATGTGAATCTAATATTTTAGGTTTTGTTTCATGCCTTTAATTTATATTATTTTATATTTTTGATACTAGGCCAACTAGGCCGATATAGTTCTAACTTTTGTGTTTAGGTTTAACACACAATCACATCAAAATGACTCTACTCTTTATGTGCAAGTCTTCATCAGATATAGGTTACTAGATCAAATAGGTCAATGCAATAATCTTATTTAGTTCTAGATAATAGACTATGTCAAATAGGTCAACTTAGTCTTACAGATAGATTTTAGATAATAAACTATGTCAACCAGGTCAACTTATTCATCTTAACAGGCTTTAGCAAACAGGGTTTTCATAGAACTAGGTCGACCCAGTCGACTTAGTTGGTAGAACTTACAAACAACATTTAAGTCACTTCAACAAAAAAAATTAATCTTCAGTATATTCCAACCCACCAAGTTTCCTTTCTCTCTCTCTCTTTCAATTCAATACTTCATAACAGTTCTATTTTGTAGTCTTCAAAACTGTAACCCTACAATAAAGTAAGTTGACTTGGTCAACTTAGTTCTATAGTCTATCTTCTATATAAAATACTAAGTTGACTTGGTTAACTTGGTCAACTTAGTTCTTAAATACTCTTGCTTCTATAGTATAGTAGTGACTCTATTCTATAATATTTTCATATGGTGTCATCTAAACTAACTCTGTACCATTTTTAACTTGGGGAATTAACAACTACATGCTAGTAATTAATTCACATTTTCATTTTTAGTTGTTTTCATGCTTAAATTAGCTCACATAATCTAATTAGGTGGTTTTTTCAATATACCATTTAGTTTCACTATTTTTTATATTTTTGCACACACTACCAAATCACATAATACTCAAAACACATTTAACATTTGTCTTCTCAAAGCTACCTACTTGGATTTCATCATCAAGGGGGAAGTCGACTTGGTTTTTTGGCAAAGTATAAACACATGGATAAATGGTATATATTGGAAAATAACCCAACACCCTTATCACTATAGGATTATGAAGTGAGGGGGTAGACCCCAATACCAATATAGTACCATTGGCAACACAGATCCCTTTCAGCCTAAACGTATTGAAACCATCCATAGATTACTTTCTAGTTCCCTATTTTCATCCAAATTCCCTATCACACTTAAAATAACACTTCATAATAATCTAATAACACTCAAGATGAGCACTTATCTAGAATTTAATTTTTTTAGTTGAATACTTGCTCTTTGCTCATTGTATGTTGTAATGTAAAAAATTGCATTGGCTAGCATTGGTGCAAGGTTTTGTGTTGTGTGCCAATTGGACCATTCTCATTGACCCAATTATTTGTGTGTTTGATTTCAATTTTTACTTCAATTACATTGTATTTTTTTTCCATATTTTTAATACACTATCATTCTATCCGACATGGTCTCTTACAGATTATATTTTTCCTTGACTATAGTATTGAGTCAACCTAGTTGACCCAATACTCCTTTCTACCTATCAAGTTATAGTACTAAGTCAACTTGGTCAACTCTATATCTTTATTAGACTGTCTAGTTTATAGTAATAAGTTGACATGGTTGATTTTGTACTCTTCTTTCTCTTGTTTATAATACTAGGTCAACCTGGTCAACTCTCTACTCTTATTTGTATCCTTCCTATCTTTTTGCTTTGCATCATCTTTGCCTTCTATAATCTCTCTCCTTCATCATGAACTTCCTGTTTGAAGACAACACTGAGTTGATTTCAATAGATATGATGAGTCTTGCCCACCCTAATCGGTTCTCCCATAAGTAGCTTGTGGATCCTACCCTAAAAGAAAGTAATGTAAATGTATCCACTCATACTACAAACTATGGGACCCCTCCTCATTCCTCTTCACTTCACAATCCTCTCTTCTCATGTAAAGATCAACTTGGTTGAATATGTACTCTTATATATATCCTTCCTATATTTTTGCTTTGTATCATCTTTGCCTTCCCTAATCTCTCTCCTTCATTATGAACTTCATGTTTGAAGACAACACTAATTTGCATTCAATAGATATGATGAGTCTTACTCACCCTACTAAGTTCTCCCATAAATAGCTTGTGGATCCTACCCTAAAAGAAAGTAATGTGCATGTAGCCACTCATACTACAAACTATGGGATCCCTCCTTATTCCTCTTTACTTCATAATCTTCTCTTCTCATTTGAAGATCAACCTAAATTAGAGTATACCTAAGAAATGCTCTTCTTCATCAAAGAATTTCCTCAACATCAAGGAAAATATCCTTATACTATTTACCATCTCATGATAAGTGGTTAATTCAAGAGCCCCATTCACCTTCTCCCACATTCTCACATGAATTTGGAGATACTAACTTCTTTGATTCTTAGCCTCTTCCCTCTATTTTGTCCCCTTCTCATACCATGACATCTTAATCTTTAATTTCCTCCACTTCTATGCCTAGTATTGTTACTAACATGGTAGGTTTTACATCTAATGGGCCTCTTCCGAGACCCACTCTTCTCAGTTATTCCACTAATGTACCATTTTATACCCATGGTAATCATTCTCTAGTGCTTCTTTATCTTATCCCTTTAATAGTACATATTTTTCCACATGAGAAAATTATGCCACTATTTCCTCACCAATAATTCTTCTCAAGCTACTACTAACACCCATAGTGGTACCCAAACGACTACTACCAATTCCAATGCTTCAAACAATGCCAATAATACCAATCAAACCCATCACATCTTATTACAAAATCTTAATCAAATTAATGCTTTCTAAGCTAACAGTACAAATCAAATAATGAAAATGCAAAATCATTTTATTCATCTTCAAAACCACCCTCAACAGATGCCATAGGGCATGCATAACTAAAATGGTCTCCCACCTCCTTTTTAGGATTCCCATGGCAATCTTATACCTAAACCTCCCATTGTTAAAAAATAAATAAAGCAGCTTCAAAATGAGCCTCTTACATCTCAAATTGATAATATCGATATAAGAGGTATCGCCCCTACCATTAATTACAATGGGCCAACTGATCATACCCTTAACTTTAAAACATTTGGAAATATATATAAAGACTGGGTCAAGTTAAATATCTTTGCCACTACTATGCTATTAGAAAATAATCTCATATTTGATGATTTAGATTGGTACAACCAACTCAAATATAATTCCATCACTATTTTGGAATACTTAGTCAATGCTCTAGTCCAAGAGTTCCAAACTAGTGATCTCCTTGAGAATATCTTGGTCCATTTTATCAATTGTAAGCAACTTGAGACTAAAACCACACAAGATTTTATCAAATGATGGAAGACCTTGTCTAAAAAATGTGAACATAATATGGAAGATGGTAACCTCTTTCATCTATTTACACTCTTTTTCCCAAGTTGTAATATTGGGTCTAGACTCTCTTTCCATGTACTTTGGAAGAGGCCATTGACCAAGATTGTAGCATCAAGATTTCCTTATGCTCAATTCAAACCATGGAAACCTTCTATGGGTACTTGAATGTTAATAAAAAAATAAGAATCAACATGCTACAAATGATGGTGTCACTAACTCATATGATACCATTCATACCATTCAAGCTATTATTCCCAACTAGACTCTGAAACAAGCTTCCCCTCCCAACCAAATCACTAATACTCATTTATATTCAACCAATAACATCAATGTTCATAAAAATTTCTCCTTATAAGAATTATTAAAGTGTCTCTAAATGCCTCTTTTGTGAGAACTTGATCCCACCCATCCTATTAAATCTTGGTATGATCCCAATAAATTTTGTTGGTTTCATGATAGTTGGGGTCATTCTCATGAGACTTGTAGGCAACTTCATAATTTGGATATGTATTTTCTTCTTGGTCTTAATTTTGACCATGATTCTATATTTTGAAAATGTCAACAAGCCTATGACATTAGCTTTAAAGCCCATGAAACACAAACTAAATCTCAAGCTTTGAACCAAGCTAATGCTCATTTGGCCATCTATAAATATCCTCTTTCGAATCATCAAGATAACCAAGAAATAATGTTGAAAATATTAATGACCCAACTCCTAAAGAGAATGTGGTTAATATGACTAATATGTGAAGAGTGTTTACTTTTATTAATCCTTATCCTATCCACACCCCTCAATTATCTCACACATTTTATGTTATCCAAAACTCTTCTCCAACTCACTTAATAGAGTTGGGGAAAGAAGACCTTATATTTTTGATGAACCAATTCCAAAACTTCCCTTGGATAACACTTCTCATATAATTTTTACCATTCCTCTAGCCTCTTTACCTATCACTAATGATACCCAAATTTCTATCAACACTTCTTCTCGAACCAAACTTATGCCAACTAACCCATCTTATCAAAATTATCAACAAATTTGACCTCCAAATAAACATCCTACATTTTATCAACATAAATTCACATGCACTTCAGTTCCTCTTTTTGAGGACCTCCTTCAACACTATACACCTCTTTCCAACATTCCTCTTATGGGTTATGATGAGTGGGATCCTATTATGGAACTCACTAATCTCCCATATCAAATCCCATTTCTCAAACTTATGTGAACCTCTCGACATCATCATAATCATCTTGTACATCTTATTTTTGAAATGAACATCCCTCATCCTCCCCTAGTTGGATGTGAAGCCACCTTATCCAGATTAGAAGATAGCATTTTACAATAGTGTGAATAGATGTTTATAAATGTTAATGAAATAATGGACACTTCTCTTTCCCTCAAATTCACCATTTCTTCTATGATCTCTAATGAGATTTTGCTTCATGTGAATGATTCTCCTCTTTTTATTAGTGTCCAAACTGGTGATATCCAAGTCAAGTGTGCTTTGATTGATGAGGGTTCTAGAACTTGTGTTGCCTCTCTTGATTTTATCAAAACCTTTGGATATTATGAATGTAATCTTAAATCCACATGCAACACATGCTAAGGTTATGACCAAAGGAAAATGCCTCTTTTAGGTTGTGTGTGTCTCCCCATTACTATCCCACCTATCACCATTTGATTAAAGGTGATGATATTCAACTTTCCTTTATCCTATAAAATTTTGATTGGTAGGTCATGGACTCATTGCATGAGAGTAGTTACCTCTTTCACCTACCAATGTGTTAAATTTCCTCACAATCAAGTCATCTATCAGATTCAAGGTGACACTAATCCTTGGAATTTTAAACAATTCCAAGACCACAATATAATCAAGATTTCAACCCTTACACCTTTTCCAAGTGTTCCATTTCATGAATCTTAATGGTTTAAATTTCCTATCAATTCCACTTGATGTTATAATGGTCACCTCAAACTCATTAGGAATATACCCCTTCACCTCCCATAGAATCTATTCCCATGCATTATCCTGAGCATCCCCTACATGATAGCCCTTATCAACATGATCCTTTAGGCATTCCTACCTTTTATATCAAGGATATTTGATGTGAATTATTTTCTCAACTTTCCTTGAATTGATGAGACTTTGGTTGTAATTCACATTCAACTTAATATAGACTTATCAGATGTTATGGATAATGTGGGTGGATAAATATATCAATACTTATGAGCAATACCATGGTGTTATTACATTTATTTTATTAATTTGGATTGGACATGCACTCTAACTTTATATTTGTCTATTTTTTATCATTTGACATTGTGTCAAATTCTTATTTATCTTACATGGTGACTTTTGTTTTACATTACATATTGCTTATGATGTCATTATTATTTTTATGTTCTCTTATGGATTCTTTTTCATAATTACATATGTTTTTTTATTGAATTCATTTCTTATGATTGCCTTGTTATTTTTCATGATTTTTTTCTATCTTATCTCTATACACATGGATAACTATTATTATGACTTGGTTATCAAAACCTTTCTCCATTTAGATATTCCTCATTTACCATGTGAGTAATTAGTAAAAAATTCATCTCATTACCATCTCCTTTTACCGGTCCACTTTGGATCTCCCCTTCTTCCCCTTTATTCCTTTTCACAAACTAAGCATACACATGGTTGAGACTTGAGATAACATGTTGGTTCATCATTAAAAATAAGTGTTCTAGTCAGTCATATCTTTGGATACTTAGCTTCTTCTAGCCAAAGACTAAATCTCTTTCATTTGTATCACTCTATATCTCAACATTGGTTATTACAAGTCCATATTGAGGAGGAATATTAAAAGCCATAAAACTTTCAAAATCCACAAAACATTCAAAATACAAATCATTTAATAGGAGGCAATGATCTAAATGGAAACATGCATAAAATTTCAAGAGTCAAATCACACTAAAAGACATGACTCTAAGCACAACTCCTCTTTTTAATCAAAGTTCAAACTCCACAGTTCACCTCACAATAGAGCCAAGGTCCATTGGGGTGTGGTAGGCCATTAGATTAGAAAAGTAGAATAAAAAAATCTTTTAGTGCTACTTATTTTCTCATGCAAGTACCCGATCTTCACAGTATACCGACGTCTCTATAAGGGGTCCTAAGAAATGGTGAACACATTATGGGAAGGTAGGTCCATTTTAATTTTATTGTTCAAAACCCCCAACATGATTTGATCTTAGTACCACACTTATTTGCCTACACAACTCTGTATGTATAGCGAACAAGTATCCTTTGTATATTGATAGTCACTAGTCACTTAATGTCTTCTCATGTCCTTAGTGTACCTCATGTCTGCTAAAGTCTTCTCATAAGATGCTTATGTTATGCTTCTTACATTCCCTTTTTTTATTCCATACAACCCTATTATTTATCCTTGAGAAATATTATTTTTTTCACTGATCACTCCCCTAGGGATTGCATTTATGAGTTGTATTGTAAGACCATGGATAGGACTTGGCATTCCTCATAAATTACCAAATTTTCATATTTACCATTCCAAACATTCACTTTTACCATTCTTTCCACCTCATTAGTGATCCTTTTAGGAGTTACATTATAAGATCATGGATAGGACCTAACCTTCCTCACAAAATTTTCCAATATCCAAGTCAAAAACAAATTACATGTGTCAAATATGAGATAAGATTGGATTGATTATGAGTTACATCTCATTAACCTACTTTCCATCTTGATTTAGTATGTTTTATGATTACTGATTTAACTTTTTGGAGAATATTGGAGTATTATTCTTAATTTAGTTGAGTCTGAGTTAATTAATTTGGTAAATAATATTGCAATAATTAAGATACTAATTTGTATAATTTAATTATAATTTGAACCTTTCTAAAAATAGTAATAAATGAATAAAAATGTAACTTAGCTTAAACTAGATTAAGAAAATTGAGATAGGGTCTAGAATCTACTGTGTAGGACTAGGACAGTGTCATGAATCAGGATCTATCCTTTATTTCATGAAAGGACAAGAGCATCAAAATAGGACACCCTAGGGTCTGGTGCTATAGTCCTCTTTTGCCACTATTGTCCAAGAGACCTAAGCTTTTTGGGTTTTGTTTACTATCCTTGTTTGAGCTTGCTTATGAAATTCTAGATGCTAGATGGCTATGAAACTCCTTATAGAGCTAATTTAGTCTTCAAAACCTAGACTCCATTATGCTTTGATAAACTTTGAGATAGAGGAGGGTTAGTGTGTGTAAGATGCACTGAACATGTATCCACATCCTTTGTGTGGGCATGATTCCTACATACCAATACTCCAAAAAGGGATCAAGCTATATGTAGTTATCTCACTTGATGTGCTTAGTGCAATATTGTTATGAAGATGTAAAAATACTAAACTAGGTGTGCTTGAGGTGGATAGGGACTGGTGTGAGGATTTGGATATGCTTGTGGCTATATTGGATGGTTATATGTAGAGAATAGGGAAATATGCCTAAGTATTCTTACTTGTATTCTTGCTTGCTTTGTGATATTTGTCAAACCCTTCTAAATGAACTTTGAAAGGGATTTTATAGAGATCTATTGGTCATGGGTAAAATGTATTCACATCAGGCTGACAAGAATAAAGATAGGAACTAGAAAGAAGTGACCATTGGAGGTAAAAATGAAATTGGATAAGAGTTCCATAAATGAACACCCTAGGGTCTGGTGCTATAGTCCAAGTTAGGTTATATTAGCCTAAAGGTACGGGACTCAATGGGATAGGATTGTCCTAGGAAATGCTACTTGGAGGAGGTGGAATCACTGTTTGGAAGGCTATGGATAACTGGGAATTAGTGAAAAGGTGCCTAGGAGGGTCATGAGAGAAATCAAGATGGACCTATGGGTTGGGTGTCACAATCCACACTCAAGCTACCAATTTTCACATTTTATATGACTACAATCCCCCCCCTTTATTTTAGTCATGCAATAAAGTAATATACTAGGATAAAGGAAAAATAACAAGTGTACCTAAACTTACCTACAAGGGTGAAGCTCATGAAGCTGTGTGATGTTGGGTGTGCATAGAGAGAGCACATCATGAAATGTAAATCTATAAGAGAAAAAATAAAGAGTAGATCAGTTCTTAATAGATACACTATATCTAAAATAAGAATGTACAAAAGTTGGGTAAAAGAGAGAGGAATAGAAAATAATGAACATACCTCACTAGATATGTGAACTAATATAAAACCTGTTGTGCTATTGAGAGATACTGAGTGATGCTGGATGATGTTGGGTATGTGTTGAATGGTGTTGTACCAAGAGTAATATCATGAACAGAGTTGAGTTCTCAATTATTTGAGAGTGGCTTAAGAATACAAAGGTTGTACCATTCGCTCCATAATCACACACTAATTGAAGCTATGTGATCATGTGTGTGTTAATCAATGTTTAGACTATGTCCAATCCCTTTGAGTAGGTGGCTTAAGAATACAAAGGATAGATAGTCCTTTGGCTCTATCATTTCCCACTAAATGAAGCTATAAATTGATACTAGTATTAAATGTGTGTCGTATGAGATGGATCCTATAGCCAATGAATTCTCTATAATCTAACAATATTGGTATGGATAGTTGAATGTATACTAGAAACTAGGCCACTCTTGGCCACTTGAAAAAGGTGGAGATTAGGCTTGTATGAAATCCACTCTAAAACTAGTCAATAGTCTTATGTGAAATCCAATTGAAAATGATGCCAACCACCTACAGATGGAATAAGGCACACAACTACTAAGAATACCTAGGTAATGTACTGAACTTGGAAAGAAAATAAGTCAAATATGCCATGCACATTGCCCCAAATCACTGGTGTCTAAAACATGGATTTTGATCTAGAATTTATACCAACTTTCATATCTAAAACTAGAAGAAAGAGCCATCATGTTGCACATCATGGCCCCTATATCTAGATTCTTTGAGAAAAATTATGCTAAAACTACTAATTTTGAATTGAACCATTGTTGACAAAAATGTAACTAGACTTACCTTTCTATCTATTTCTAAAAAAAATGATTTTTTTGCTATTTGGATAGGAGTGCCAAAAATAGAGACCCTACTATCTGGTGCTATAGTCCAATCTTGTCACTCTTGTCCTAGGCTAATTCTGATGACTATTCTATAATTGTCGCTATCTACCTAGTCTATTTTGGTTGGTTTGAAGTCTAGATATTATTCTAGGTGTTCTTAAATCTAATTTTTCAACTAGTAGGAGCTTTAATCTCTATGACAAAACCCCTATTTATTGGCACCTCTTTCGAAGGTAGGAACTAAGACCCTACAATGACTTCCCTCAGAATAAATAGTCCTACAAGTGTGTTATGTTACAAAATATATGATATAATTATGATAATTGATAAGATATCTCAAAATATAGCATGGTTTGTAATGGAGATTTTTAGATCAATAGGGGTATGCCTAGATAGATATAAAAATGTAATAGCATGTGCAATATAGTAAACTAGAAATGAAATTCTGGTTAGTTCTTAGTTGTTAGGTTTCAAGGAAGGATGGAGCATGATGTCCATCATGGCATCCAAAAAATCAAGATAATGCATTATGTGGATCATGACATTGCAAACAATTGAAAAGCAATCAAGAAACAAACACATAAGGCAAGAAGCATACAAGAATGGCCAAGGGGCCAAGCAAACAAGGGATATGGGCACATGTCACTCAAATTAGAAAGCAAGCATACAAGGCATGTTTAAATTCCACATACGCATACAAATGAAACAAGCAAGGTTGACACAAGGGCTACAGGCACATAGAAGATTACAAGCAAAGGATATTGGTAAATTTCCTAAGGCACATACAATAATAAAAACAAAGGACATTGGAAAATGTCCTAAGGCACATATGGGAGACAAAAAATGAAATGAGAAATGAAATCACATCTAGCTACATAAAGCAAAAAAAGAAAGCATGTAAATGTTATAAATACAATCACATCTAACTAATCAAAGAAAGAAGTGAAAGTATGTAAGACATGTTATTAAAAGACTAGGTAAATGCTAAGAGATACATAAGTGCTATGTACTAGTGAAATGTCGATAGAGTAATATGTGTAAGCTAGTAAATAATGTACATCAACATGATAAATAGAGTGTGTGATGTAGGAATGACATAACCTGGATAGTGTAGTCATGTTTAAAATGCCTCCAATGGATAGATATATCGATGTATGTCTTGAATGTAGAAGTAGGATGCCCCCTCAATGGGTAGAGTGAAGCAATGAAAGATCTGGATGTCACTACACACACTCAAAGAAGATCAAGTGAAGCATGGAAATGTAGATAAATCGATAAATAATAACACAGAATAACAAATGTAAGTCGTCATAGTAGTATAAATGTAAAGCATGGATAATGCATACAATTGGAATGTTTTTGTGTTTTTTAATTATTTGAATGTTTTTATTTTTTTGATATATTTGAATGTTTTTGGATTTTTGATATTTTGGGCTATGTAAAATCAATAATGAGAAGACTATGTACAAGAAATTGAAAGAAGCTATGTACAAATGAAATTGAGAAGAAATTATACTAACTGATGAATCTCATGGGAGACTCCTTATCATGGTATCCTATATCAAGGAGAGGGATCATGCATGATCATGAAGCATGATGGAAAGGCTGAGACTATGGCTATGAAAGCTATGTATACTATAAATGCTCTAAAATATATAAATTAGAAATTGACTATGGGGTCCCTTTATAACTCTGAGAAGTAGATGCAACTGTAGGGCTCTTTGTGACCCATCTAGTAGTTGGATAATATCTCTAAACATGTGCTCTATTTATAGAGGCATGAGACCTCAATGATACTACCTTGGGTGTGAATACTATAGCTAGAAGTTGTCTAGAATTTTTAAACTGTGGTTACTATAAAAGAGACCTCTATAGAAGTGTATGAACTCTTTGTGTAGGTGATGGAAGCCTTAATTTTGTCTAAATCTAAACTGGAGGAAGAACTAAAACTGGTGGAGAAATTGAAATTGGTGGCAGAATTGAAATTGGTGATAGCAAACTAGTAGATGGCTCTAAAGTGGGGAGTGGTAACTCATACGAAACCCCACCAACTATAACAACCTGATTAGCATGAATGAATTTCATGCATCTATGAACTATAGAAGGTACCACTCAAAGTTTTTAAATATATGGCTGACCAAGTAACATATCTAAAACTCCTACACTAGGAAAAATAATAAATGGTGTGGCCACATATGTTGGACCAACCTATAGAGGAAGTATAATCTCACCCATTGAACTCTATATGTGCCCACTAAATTTATTGATAACTATGTCTGTCAGGGTAATATCCTACTCTAAATATCCCAAATTCTATAAACATGTCATAGTGAACATGTTCACATTGGATCCATTGTCTATGAGAACATTATGAATAAGATGATTATGAAGGTAAGATCTGATAAAGAGTGAATGATAATCTGAATCATCCTCAATAATATCATGCTTTGAGAAGGAGATCAAAGGTCTAGATAGAAATCTAGATTGTATACACACTTCATGTTGATCAAAGGGTGTAATCTAATTGAAGGTGCCTAATATGTAGTTGGTGGAGGATGTGCATGATACGCATGGTGAAAACCTGATGTATCCCCTATCTCTTGTTTAAAATGTTGTGGGAAAGGATCTAAGAATATTTTCAAAACTTTATCTCATGTTTAATTTTCTTGAGGAGGCTTAATTCAAGTGCCAATATCAATAAATTTACCATCTATCAAGTCCTATATCTTGTGTTTTAAACCTAAGCATTTTTTTATTGTGTGGCTTAGTGCCCTGTGAAAGTCATAAAATGCATTTTGATCATATCCCCATGGAAGAGGATTTATTGGATCAATTTCCTGAATAGGAGGGAGAAATATGATATTACATTCCAAAAGCTGCTATAAAACTCTGGCTGGAGAAACTAGTAGATTGGTAAAGGGTCACTGAGGAGGCACTGATAAAATCACTCACTGAGAGGTCTCTGAAGCTGCATTAATTATAAGTTGATTCTAAATTTTTCTATTATTGACCTTTATTTTATATGGGGATTTAATGTTACTCTTATTTGTTATTTCTGATATAATTTTGTAATTGATTTTGCCCATTAATATTAGTCTGACTTCCCTTTCCTTTAGTACATGACATAAATCAGTGAAGGAAGAGAATCTTTTGAACATTATTGATTCATACAAGGCTAATAGAAGACTATGTTTGAAGATATCTTGTAACTCTTGATCGGCTATGGGACTAGTCATCTTAGCCAAGATAGTTTTATATTTAAGAACATAATCTATGATATGCTCATTTGACCTTTGTTTCTATTTTGAAACTTGAGCATAGGAAACCTTATCATCAATGTTGATGCTGAAATGAGCTAGGAACATGTCAGATAAAGGATTGAATGCATTGATCGACTGATTTGGTAGACTATAAAACCATTGTAAAACATAGTCCTTTAGACTTCATGGAAATAACTTGGTTAGTAGCTAGCCATTTGGCACATAGTCCAAGCATGCTACGTGAAAATCTCTCAAATGTGTCTCTGGATCACCCTTGCCATTATATAGAGTGATCTTGGGTTGAACAAAACTTGGTGGTAAGGGTATAGAAGTAATATGATATGTCGACGGTGTATGAAATATAAAAAAAGAATCCAAGGCTTATGTAGGTCTAAAAACACCTTGCTCAATATGTAGCACCTTGAATTGAAGAAAGTTTATCTCTTGCACGAGGGCAGCTACATTGAGAGACAAAGATGTACTAGTTGTAGTTGGTGGTGCCTCATAGGAAGGATGGGATGCTATAGGGGGTTGTTGAGACATAGTTTCCCCCATAGTGTCATTTGAAACTAGTTGCTATGAAGGAATGGAAAATTCAACTTGTTTAGTTTTTTTGATTTCCATGATAGATTGTAAGATAAGAGTATGATCTCAGTGTTGTTCCCTAAGTCTTTCTCAAAAACTTTGTAGGATCAAATCTTTGTTGCGGATAACTTTATTATCAACTATAGGTAGAAGTGGATCAAGATTTTGATGTGGTGGGTCATAAACATTAGCATTTGTATCATCATTCTTATTCTCATACTATTCATTGTCGAAGTTATCCTCATGGAAATTTGTGTAATCAGGGTGTGTAGGATCTATAGCAAGAACCTAAGCTAGTTATTTATCAACGATATATAGTTGGTTAAAGGAATCTAGGTGAATTCAGGAGGGTTATCACTAAGTCTTGTACTTCATCTCAAAGGAAGAGATGCAAGGAGCTTAGATGGCATAAACAAAACAATTTGAAAAATGAAATAGCAAATTAAATAAATATAATCTAAACAATGAACTATAATATGCATAAAAAGGATACGAATGCTCACAAACATGTAAGGTGATACCTCGAGCAAACAAAGGGACATAATATATGAAACTAGGGTTTTTAAAAATAATATTTTTAGAATTTACTATGGAATTTTGAAAATTAAAGTGAATTTTTTATTTAAATATGCAGGTAAAAAATAAAAAAATATTGGAAAAATCTTGATTTAAAGGGACCTAGTATGTGCAACTAGAGTTTGGAAGAAAAATATTTTTTAAAATTTCTATGGAATTTTAAAAATTAAATTGAATTTTTGATTTAAATAGACAAGTAAAAAATCAAAAAAATATTGTAAAAATTAGCAAGGAATTTACCCTAGGGGTTTTAAGGTTTTTAGGTGCAAATGAAATAAGTTAGGTTCACCAAATGATATAACTTTTTTGGGAATATTAGATTATTATTCCTAATTTAGTTAAGGGTTTGAGTTAATTAAATCAATAAATAATATTTAAATAATTAAGATACTAATTTTTATAATTTAATTATATTTTGAAACTTTCTAAAAATAGTAATAAATGAAGAGAAATGTAACTTAGCTTAAACTAGACTGAGACGACTGAGACATGGTCTAGAATTTGCTATGTAGGATTGGGATAGTGTCATGAGTCAGGATTTGGGATTCATTTTGTGAAAGGATATGAGTGCCAAAATAGGACACCCTAGGGTCTATCCCTATAGTCTTATTTTGTTACTATTCTCTAGGAGACCTATCTTTCTCAATTTTATTCACTGTCCCTGTGTGAACTTGCCTGTGAAATTTTTCATGCTGGATGTTTACAAAACTCCCTATAGAGTTGATTTAGTCTTCAAACCCTAGAATCCATTGTGTTTTGATAAACCTTGAGATAGAGGGGGGGTTAGTGTGTGTAAATTGCACTGAATGTGTATCCACACCCCTTGTGTGGGCACACTACTTACATACCAATACTCTGAAGATGGATCAATTCATATGTAGTTCTCCCACTTGATGTGCTTTGTGCAATAGTGTTATGAAGATGAAAAAATGCTAAATTAGGTGTGATTGAGGTGGCTAGAAATTGGTGTGAGGATTTGGATGTGCTTGTGGTTGTATTGGATGGTTGTATGCAAAGAATAGGTGAATATGCCTGAGTATTATTGCTTGCTTTGTGATATTTTTCAACCCCTTCTAAATGAAATTTGAATGGGATTTTATAGAGATCTGTTGGTCATGGGTTGAATATATTCACATCAGGCCAACAAGAAGAAGGATAATAACTGTAAGTAAGTGACCGTTAGAGGTAAAAATGGAATTGGCTAGGAGCACTAGAAATAAACACCCTAGGGTCAAACTTTATAGTCCAAGTTGGGTGCTATTGTTTTAAAGGTATGGGACCCATGAGGATAGGATTGGCCTAGGAAATGTTCCTTGGAGGAGGTGGAATCACTGTTTGAAAGGTTACAAATGATGCTTAGGAGGGTCATGAGAGTAAGCCAGAGGGACCTATGGGTTGAGTGTCACAAACCACACTCAAGCTACCAGTTTTCACATTTTATATGACTACAATTACTTCATTAATCTTTCACTTTTATATTCTTATTTTATGATTGCATGTAAGAATCCAACCACTTTTCTTAAGTTTTTTATACTTCCCAACTTGACTTGGTATGATTAATTTAAAACCATCTTTACCAATTTTGTTTTTCTTTTATATTTTCCACCCTGATTTAGTATGATTGATTAACTTAATTGATTTGTTTTAATACCCTTATTATTTCACGCGCTTTCCATTTTATTACATTATTTTCATACTTCCTAATGTGATTAGTGTGATTTTACTTGTTTTAATTTGGTGCCAATATTTTTTATGGTTTAAATACATTTTTTTCCATCTTGTTTACCACTTTTTAGTTTATTATACTTAGTCATCTTTTGTTATTACACATTTCCCATCATAATATAGTGTGTAGTATATATATTTTTGATTAATTATAATTTTCCAATTCTTTTTGGTTGTTTCTTTTTAACCATGCATGTGTACTACATAATGATATAAAAGAAAACACCACACATATATTTCCTATAACATATACAATAAAATAAGAATACATGTGCTAGAAAGAAATATATCCATGCATCCACAACCACAAACAAAATATAACACATGAGATTAACATCCAATTATTAAAACAAAATATCTCTATATATATTATGTATTTTAAATACATAATATAAAAATAATATCGCTCCATCTCTATAGCTGGGCTCCATCATGTCTATATCGTGGCCTAGCCATACTACCCATAGATGCCTTAGATTTTCCCCTATGAATAGTGCATTATAAAGAGGTTTTTTGAGATCTCAAACCTTTTACCTATCCCTATAGGTTGGCTACCTGGGACTGTACCTATCCTAACTAGACAATGGTATCCATATGCATATATATCTCTTGAGCCAGTCCTGCCAAGCCTATGCCTCTGCTGATCCCACCCTTATTAGTGGTTGTAATCCATTTTTTCATACCTATAGCTACCTCATGGCCTCCCCCACTAGTCTAAACTAGCTCAATTGAGTTGGAGCAAATGGTACCATATGATCATCCAACATGGTGGGGTCATATGGTGCCGCACCCCATCACGAATAACATGGCGTTTCCCATCAACATGAATCCCCATCTAACCTCCTCATCCTTAGTATCTACAAAATTCAAACCAAATAGATATTAGATCATATATATATATATATCAAAATCTATCCATCTACAATCATATACAACTAGTATTCTATATTAAAGATTAAAAATTACAACACTAATCACCTATCTTGGTGTCACCAATCAAAATCTCTCCATCAGCTGATCCCTTGAGCACATAGTCTATGGGATGCCTCCAAATAAAATAAAACCCTAGATTCACCACCCATTCACATCTTGGGCCTCTCTTCAATGATGCTTCTATAGACTAGCTCTACCTTGGGCCGATTGACGGGTCATCCTAGATGACCACCCTATATACTCTATCTCTCTACTGGCATCTCCATCAGTGGTGTGATTGAGGTGGTCACTACTCCTCTTGATATGGTGATGGTTATGGTGCTTGCATCACCCCTTCATCCATGTCCATGCTCTCTCTAACTGTCAGCAATCAGCTTGACCATCCATGGTATCACACATTATGGTCTAATCTCTAGTCTCTTGACTAGTGCTCTTCCTCCTCCTCATCCCTTGAATCTTTTTCATATCATGCTCAAAATGTAGGGACCACTATAGGAGATGTTGGGTGAGGGAGTCTAAACTATCTTGGTAAGTGTGCCACCTGATGAGCTCCACCCACTAGGTGTAGCAGCTCATGATCCACACTCATGTTAACCTTGACACCACACTCACCCAACTTAATATGTGCATACAGATACCACATGATCTATCCTTATGTGATTATTTATAGTGATGACATATGGGGCACAACCCATGCCACCTGATCCTATCTCCATCTCAAAACCCAAGGCAACTGATCATCAACCACATGGGGAAACCCAACTAGATGATACATCACAAACCTCTCATATATCCAGACACTTAGTAGTACCACTAGTCTCATGGTCTTCTAACCTCTAGACAACATCCCATACATATCATGCATGATCTAAACCCATATGATAGAACCCAAGTCAGAGTGCTCCCTGATCTAATATAGACTAACACAAGGCTATTGCATATAATGGTGCCTTACCATTTGACTTGTGATACAACACTCATTCTATCATAAACCCTATCAAATCATTCCAAATATCTAAAATATATGCAATATAGACATCAAACAAGCTCATCCTTAGTCCCAGGAAATCTTATTCAAGCATATCTCCCACCAAGCTAGTGTTCATCTCTACTCCTGGTCATCTAGTGTCCTTGTGATCACTAGTGTCCCCTTATCAATAGTCCAAGCAATGCATGGAAATCCTCCAAAGTGATACCAACCTCTATGGTATATCTATCCACCACCCATCTAAATGTGTTAGTCAAATGCTTCTAGGCTCCTGAGAATATTACCATGAGATCAACACTCAATGGGATCTACCACATCTCCATGATGCCTCCCAATCCTAATGCTATCAATATAGCTCTATCTACATCCATCAAGTACTCTAGTAAATAAGGTAGCTATGACATATCTACCAATCACCAAAATATCTAGCATCTATTCAAAAATCAAATAACAAAGGATGTAATAAACCTCCATGTCACTCATAATCAAAATATATTTTTTAAAATTCCACACAAATAAACTAATTCATCTTAAATAATTCATTTTTTATGAAATTGACCTATTTTACAACTACATCGACCCTTTGAGTAATAATTTGGCCACCCTATGGCTTAAATAGTACTATATTGGCCCACTTATTTCATTATAGTACTATATTGGCCACTTAAAAATAAACTAAGTCGACCATATAGTACTAAGTTGGCCACTTTTGACTTAACAAACCAAGTTAGCCTTCCTTTCCCTCAACAGTAGTATATTAGCCACTTAGAAAACATACTAAGTTGACTATATAATACTATATCAACCCTCTTCCAAAACAAACTAAGTCAACCATGCACTACTAAATCGGTCCACTCAAATTCTTATCTTCTACCAACTAAGCTGAGCTGATCAACCTTGTTCTTTTATTGAGATGACTTTTTAACCAATTGTAATAAATGCCTTGGGCATTTATTTCTCCAACCCCTTCCTACCCAATACCCTATTTGACCCCTAATGTCCCTAGAAATTTCCTAAGGTTAATTTCAATATCTAGATTTTTCCTAAATTACCAAATTTCTATAAAACATTCAATTACAATTACAACTACTTAAACATTTGAAATTTTTAGTTACTTACCTGTGTTCCACTCACTGGGGCCACTATGTATCTTCCTTGTCTTAGCGGTCAACTCTTCACCATCCTGTCTCTCTAGGCTCTCACTAAGTCTCTTAGAGCTCTATTTTTATCAAAATAAAAAATAATAACAAATGAATTATTTTTCACCCTATTTATATTTACTATTCAAAATTATATACCCTTCAAATATTTACCATTAAATTCCTTATTTTGAACATATCTCTGTTTCTACTAATTCTTTTTCCAAAACATAATTTTTTTTGGAATCGTGGTGTCATAGAGAATCTTTATAACTATTATATGCCTATGTTTCAAAAATTACATTTTCCACAATTTTTCACTAATCTCTATAGGTTAACCTAATGTTCCTCACATTGGATACCTTCACATCTTTCACATCTCCTTCTTTATCTACAATGCTAAGCTAAGTAAAGGTATGTGTTTTTCAATTTTTTCCTTTCATTTATCTTATTTGATCCTTACTACATTTTACTTAGCATTAATGTTATGCATCATCATGTTCTTTTCCTTAAGCACCATCCCTTGTTACACTTACATGACATGTGATGATCTTCGAGTGGGGCATATGTATATATGTAATATTTTTAAACTTTTATCAATTATTAATGTCTTTATCTTGTAGTAATGCATCAAGTCTCAATTTATCTAAGTGCATACCCTAAGGGGTGCACTGAGAAAGGGGTGGGTAAACCATTAGTACTTCACAATATTGTTGTCCCTTTTACCACTTGTTATCTACATACTTGTCTCCTAAAAACCATTCCCCTAAGCTTTGCCTCTTATTTTTCACACTCTGGTCTTTTACCACCTTAATTATCCCTTTTCCTAACCTAAATCCCTATTTGATAGTTTACATGACTATGTCGACTATGTCAACCTTGTATTCTTATTGACAAAACTTATTAAGGGTCTAGGTTAGCTCGTGGCTAACCTAGTTCGTGACCTAGTGAGTTTTTATCAATTACGATACTAGGTCGACCCAGTTAACCTTGTTAGCCAAAATTTTTAGAAGGGTTAAAAGTTAGATCCACCTATATAAACATATTCATTTCCATCATTTATTACAAATAGAAGAAGAAGTAAGATAAATTGCACATTTACTTATCCACCATTCTACTTGAGAAGCAAGCTTAAGGTTTCATACTTTCTTTGGAGATACAGATCTTGTCTTGTGGAGAAGTCTTTTAGATGCGTTGATAGGTTGTGTAGCCTAAATATGATTTATTATTATCATCCTTACACAACATAACAATCTGTTGTGAATTACCTTGGCCAAGGGAGAGATTTAGGCTCAACGTGCTCATCTTCAAAGTTAAGTATTCCTAACTTTGTTCCTCCTTTGTAAGAGTAGATAAATATGCATTTGCACTTCTCTTCCATGTATTAGGATTATGTATACATTGACATGAGTATATGTATTCTATGCATGTTTAATTTTATTATTTATTATCCCCACTTTATTCCACAATCTTTGGTTAGCACTATATTAGATTTTTATTTTACTTGTTATTAGTTTAGTGAATATGAAAACATAAGACCTAGTTAGGGTTATCGCATAATTTTGCATGACTGAAGGATTTAAAACCTTCCCTAGTGATATTATTTTGATAAAATATCTCTTGATTAGGTCTAGTGGATCCATATTGGTCATGACCCTGATTATATAATGTATCCCTAATCGGAAGTGTAAGTAGGATCTATCTTCTCTGAGCTAGGATTGATGTCTAGATCTAATGCATTTCTCATTACATATAGGTCCTACCCCTATAGTCTCACTATGAGACTCTCATGAATGATCCAATGCCTCATATGCATGCTATAATAACTTCATACATCCTCTAATGCCTCTATGCATTCATCTCACTAGGCCACCAAGCTCATATCTTCTCATAGGGTCTCTTCATGCTATGGCTAGTGTCATGACTAGGCTTCTCAAGCACTTGAAGCTTGAAAACTGACCTTAAAAAACTCCTTGATGATTCTACACCTAGTTCACATACCTTACATGATATTTAGACAATATCATATCTCTATACATACCTCTCCATGCTCATTAAGTACAAGCTCATGATATGACCATGCTTGTTATGACTAGGCTTCTCAAATCACCTTATATTCAAGGACTAGTATTCAAACATGATTACCTTGTATTGAACTTTGAAATAAACCTTAGAGTAATCATTAGGATACCTTTAAATTATTTCTCAATAGAGATAGAATATGTTGCCTTCAAATTCTCTCTTGTCACATGGCTTCCTTATCACATCAAACACACAAGCTCATACCTCATAGATCACTTAGAATGCATCTTTACCAGATGCAAATTGACATCAATGAAATCAACCTTGACATCAAATGACATCAACCTTAACATCAATGAAATTTTTTTTTTAATAAAATTTCCCTTTGTCATTGATGGAAAAACATTCTTCAATCTGATCATTCTCATCTCCCCCAATCTAGTCAAGCTCCCTTCTTGAAATTTCTCCCCCTTTGACATTAATGACAAAAGGTGTTCCATAAATTAACATCTATAACCACACCCTATTGCAACATAGATTATGAATAATCACAATAAAATTCTTCACCTTATTCCATGCATACCTCCTTCAAATGAACTCAAAACATAAGTCCACTTCTCAACATAGATCAAGCTCAGTCAATAACTTGAATAGCTCCCCCTCAAACCAATCATCCACCATGCTTCTTCTAACTAAATAGTGTCTCCGTGAATCATAATAGAGTCACCCATTTCCATAGGGAACTAAAATAAAACAAGTTTAATAGATTCCCATATCTCCATGCTCTCACAAGATTGAATGTCCTTCAGTATCCTTGTAGGCTTGATTAGCAATATAGGCTTGATCTCTTCATCAACCATTTGATCATCAATATGAGCTGATAAAAAGCATTACTAACTTTATTTCAAATTTGAATTATGTTCTATCATAGAAAATAATCCACTTGAGCTTGTAGATTGATCATGACCCTTATTTGCTATCTTTGGTTTCCATACATTCATTTGCCTTCTTTATTTCACTCTAGGGGCTTCAAACCTCATGTTTTGACTTGATGACCTTATAAATTTGTTAGCTATAATCTTTCAATTTGTACTACATCATGACAAATATATAAAATTACATCATACATACCTCTTGACTGATTTAAATTGTGACTCCTTTTATAGTCCCATGAGTACTCATTCTTGGAGAGTCTTCTACACTCTCTTGCTCTATGACCAAACTGAGTACATACAAAACAATATCCATTGATTGAAATAGCATACCTCATAGCATTAGGCTATTTGATGGGTCTTTTCAATTTGAACTCCTTGTCTTCAATAACCTTCTCTTTGACTTGAGATGCCACCTTTTAGTCTTCTTTGAAATAAAGACTTGTCTTATCACTTGTAGAGTTTTAACTACTGAAGATGTCATCTAGAGCCTCAATGCTCTTTTAAAACTTCACAAATCTCTTCACCTTTATAGATGCCTGATCCAACTCAAATTTCAATGATTCTAATTTAGTTTCATACCTTGTGCATTCTTCCTCTTTAGCCTTTAGACTTGTATTGACTACCTCCATCTATACCTCAACTTGATTGATGAGCTCATCATAATCCATGGAATTTTTACTCAACCTTTCATCAAACAAGCCAATCTACTTCTCATAGTCCTTAACTGATGATCTTAGTTTGTGATTATTTATCCTTTATAACTTCAAATCCTCTAAGTCACATACTAATTATTCCTCAAGATTCACTTCAACTTCTTCTTCATATGACTCTATGTCAACCATAAGGCCTTTCCCACTTGAGCAACCCTCATTATCTAATTTTATGGCCATGAATAAGGTTTCATTATTATCATGTCTAGGTTCATTACTGCCATCATCACTATCAAATTCACTCGAGTCACTTACATCAGAAGATTTATCTTATTTAGTATAAAATATTCTCTTGTTCTTGAAAGTTCCTTTCCTATCTTCATACTTTCTGAACTCATTCTTGTTTTTTAAGATTATGGCCTTCTTATCATTTACATGATATTCATCATGTTATTCATTATGCTTAGATTTATCATTGTTATGACACTTGGATGTAAAGTGACCAATCTTTCCATAATTGAAACATTTCAAGGGAAACTTACCCTTGTACTTACCTAAGCCAAACCTTAATTTACTTGAAAATATGTCTATTAGTTGATCATAATCAACATCTGAACATTTCTCATTCTTGACCTTCTTGGATTTTGAATTCTTCTAAATTTTGAAAGAATATTCTTTTTTGGGAGGTCTTCCTTCATTTTTTCTCATCTCATAAGTGGTCAAGATGCCATGAAGCCCATCCATCTCTAGCTTGTCCAAATCTTATATTTATTCTATTGTAGATACTTTAGAATCAAACTTAGGATTTAGTGATATCAATACCTTTTGAATAACTATAGATTATTTCACCTCTTATCCCAATCCTCTACTGGCATTGAAAACTTCATCAACCTTCAATAGGTAGGATGCAATGGTTTCATCTTCATTCATCTTCAGACTTTAAAACTATTTTTGGTGGGTCTACAACTTAGCCATATTCACCTTGGCATATCCTTCATAGATGGTATTCAATTTATCCCATATCTCTTTATTTTATATATAGTTCATCACCCTAACAATATCTATCTCTAATAGGCCATAAATAATGGCATTCATTACCTTGGAGTCATTTTCCCTAGCCTTCTTACCTGCTACATCAGTAGGTGGAATAGGAAGAGCACTATCGCCATCCATAATTGACTACCAAATATCATGACCTTGAGACATTAGATATATATTCATATTGACATTATAAAATTCATAATTTTATCCATTGAATAATGGATACTTACTAATATAAAAACCACTTTGAGATTGTTGACTATCCATCCTTACTTCTAGGATCTCCTTTAGGCTTTTAGACCTAATTCAAAAGACCAAACTTTGATACCAAATGTTGGAATAAAAATCATTGATAGGGGGGTGAATTAGTATTAAAAATATTACTTGTTAATTCCATTTAAGCAAACATGAATCATTCAATCAAGCACATGGGTCTAACAAGCATAAATAACTATCGACATAAACATGAAGCAAAAGAACACAAGATAACACATATTATATGTGTTTAAACCTTAAAGGGATGAAAAACCACTGATATATGCAAATATACTATATTCATATAATAAAAACACAAACTTTAGTGAATCACCAATTTCACATGGAACACCAATCCCAACTAGCTAAGCACCAACTCAACTATGATTTAGCAAGCACCCAATTTCAAGGAGGCACCAACCCCCTAGATGACTCATCACCAACTCAACCACATAAAAAAATAATCACCTTCATAATACCTTATTTTTTTACAATAGATGATGATATCCTTCCTCATATCTTCACACACTTCTATCCTTCTCAAATTGGCCTCTAGCCTTCTTCACTCAATTAACCCTCTTTGTGGCTTGATTAGGTCATATGAACTTGATCCTTATATGAATAATCTATGTAAAATATTCATCACTAAACCTATACACTATTATTATGTTCTATAATACCTTATTCTACTTATCAATGTTCTATTTCATTTGCATGTTCTCTACACCCACCAATAGGCTTAAAATTGCCTAGTATTTATACAAGTCACTTGTTCATATCCTTGTTAATTGGACAAAAATACTTAACCTCTTAGATCAGAAATGAAATGGATCCTAATACATATCACATACATGGATCAAATGTGATTTGAGTCCCTTTAGGTATGACCTACCTTAATTAGTCCTCATCTCTTCTTTAGGCCTCAAGAAGACCTAATCTTATTAGTTCTACTTAGGATACATTACACTTTGTCTTCCTTGGAACACTTAAAAACTCCAAAAACAGTAGGTAAATATCATAAAAAACTTAAATATATCCATTTTAATCTCATTTAGGCTTCATAACACTTTTTGTCTCAAACTACTACTTGGAGCACACGATTAGTATTGTTCATATTAGGCTTGTGCATACTCAGAAAGTCTATTTTAAACATCTAAAGTATAAACATAATTTTTAAAAACAACCATTGAAATAAATCAAATATAAAAAGTATATAATATCTTATAGACACCATCATATTATTTATACTTCACATCTTAGGGTAAAAGTACACAAACCCGTCTCTACAAGTAGCCCACTAAGAACTACCAACTAGCCTCAAAACACAATCATTGATAACTTGATCTAAAACACATGAAAGATAATTTCTCATGAAAATTGACAATTGACAACTTAAATATATATATATATATATATATATATATATATATATATATATATAATTTTCAAGTACAAATATCACAATGTCTAATGTCAAATATTAGTCTTGTAGACTAATCTTTTGTCTTCAATACACACAGTCAAACATGAACCAAACAACCCATTTTAGCTTCACCATTTCAATCACTTAAAAAAAAATCCAAGATTATTAAAATAATGTATAGATAATTTAATTTAAAAAAACAAAATTATGTTCCTTATGTACATCAACTCATGGTATAAAGCTTCAATATCATCGTTGCAACTTACCCAGAACTGTCAATTTGCCTTAATGACCAGTCATGGTGATTTTAACTTTCAAAACCTATATGACCATTTATAGATACTATTTATACCTATGTACTATCTTATTACATCATTATAACATTCTTAGATATAATTATACATGGTAAAATAGCAATATTGGTCTTATAAACCAATCTCATAATCTTACACCTTCACTATCCCATCTGTACTAGATAGATCACTTTATGAGAAACATTTTCATCATATCCAATGATATCCAAAAAATATATCCAACATGTAAATATATTAAAATTATTTAAAAACCCCTCCATACACTTGGATTCATCCCTAATCCATGATAGTACATCCCTAATCAATTTCTCACTTCCACCTGGGTTTTTCACAATTTGTACTATTAGGACTGTTAGCAATAGGTTGTATTAGATGACTAGTTTAGTGTACTTTATGGATATAAATTGAGGGATATAACATACTTATAAACCATAATGGACATCAATTACAATTATTAAGCTTCAACCTCTATCTATTTATCAATTTTGACTTGGTCAACTCTAACTGCTACATCAAATCTTAGAGAAATAGGGCCTTTTATGGAGGGTCCACTTACTCACATAACAAACCAATAATATTTTTAGGTTATTGAGAGAGTTTAATATATGATCCATTATCTAAAATAGACAAAACCATCCATTATAAGTATCTTATAATAATATCTTTCACATTGGGTTAGTGTTAGGGTCTTAGAGATGGTTAACATTGTTTATGGTGTTGATGATTGTTCATAAAAGATTTCCCATAACCTAATGCATATAAATATTATATATGAACCTTACCAATATCTCCTCAATATATCATGCATAGGTTACACATGCCAATGAACACTTGAAAGTTCTTCTTGGATTGAGAACCCTCCATTCTGTGCACTTGAGAGGCCTTAAAACATGTTATCTTGAATTAACTTTAAAACTTTGACCTAAAACCTAGTAAAAATATTTGAAAAATATGAAAAACCTATGATAATTATCATTTTTCCATACTTAACTTGAAATCTAAAATGCATACCTCATTTAGCCACCATCTCTATTTTTGCTTGCTTGGACCTTAACCTATAAACCACATTAGGCCTTGAAACTGACCTTCAAGGCTCTTTTTATATATTTTCAACCTCAATTACATGTTCAAAAAACATCTAAAATTATTAAAAAATATAAAAAGTTCTTCATATGCCTTGATAACAGATCATGATGCCTCATTAGGCCAAGTAGGGTCTAGAGGTGGTCAAGTTGCATACTAGGTCTATAGGTCGTACCCATGTAGGCTTGATTTGAGACTCTCATGAGTGATTTAATGACTTATAAATACTCTCAAACAACTTCATATAGCCTCTCATGCCTTTATGAATTCATCTCACTATACCACCAAGATCATATCTTCTCACAGGGTATCTTCATGCTATGACTAGTGTCATGACTAGGCTTCTCAAGCACTTGAAGCATGAAAACTAAACTTAAAACACTCATTGATGATTATACACCTTGATCAAATGTATTTCATGCTCCTTATAAAATATCATATCTCTATACGTAGCTATCCATGCTCATCACATATAAGTTCATGATATGACAATGCTTGTTATGACTAGGCTTCTCAAGGCACCTTGTATTCAAGGAGTGGTACTCAAACATGATTACCTTATACTAAACATAGAAATCAACCTCAAAATACTCATTAGGTTTCCTTCATATTATTTCTTAATAGAGAGACAATAATTTTCCTTTAAATTCTCTCTTGTCACATGGCTTCCTTGTCACATTAGACACACAAGCTCATACCTTATAGATCACTCACCATGCATCTTTACCAAATGTAACATGACGTCAGTGACATCAAAATTGACATAAAACTACATAAAAATTGACATCAATGACAACACTTCTCAACAAATGTTCCATTAATGTTAGTCTTGATCTAATAAAAATGGCCCATAACATATAAAAAATTCAACCAATTAGCTTCAAACAAATAATATTATTATATACATAACGTTAAAAAATCTGATATTCGACTTTGAAAAAGCCTTATATTTTCTCTCTATCCACTAATTGATGAAATCTGATTAGCCATCACACCAAGCAATAATTCCAAGTTAAGCCTAAATAAATCCAAAAGTATTACATTCAGGACTAACAAGGGTGAAATGATTCTCAATGTTACTACATCCTAAATATCTTGTAACCAATATTTTAGTTTTTAAATCATTTGTGTATTATTATCATGTCTCATAGTGGATAAAATAGAGAGTTTCTCAAATTTTCCATAAACCTGTCTTGAATTATTATATTAATATAATCCCATGTATTAAATCATTCCATTTTTGAAGCAACAATATTAGATATGTTCCCCAATTATGCATTCATGTTATTCCACATAAGAATGGTGATGACCATGACCCTTCTCAAGAGGAAGAATAATATTATACAACCCCATAAAAGGTGTAAGATATAGGTGAAATTTTAACCCATGTAAATGTAGGAGCAAGAGGATGTAGACACCTAATTTTGGTATAGGCCTAATTTTTTCTATGGTATTAGTATGTTTTTATGTATATAGATCATTAGTTCAACTTAGGCTCTTCTAAGTGCAGTTTTTACCTTGTGTTTGGCCCCATTTACCTTCCCTTGATTTGTGTTATTCTTATAAATTTAATTCTGCTTCACTTTAGGTCTATGATAATATCACCATTCAATTTGAAACTCCCAAAAACCTACATATTAACTATTGTTTTTATGTTGGCACAAATCTCAATGCTCCCAAAAGGTCAAAACATTGATTTTGGGGTCTGAGGTCAACTTTCCAAGAATTATATATTGATCTTGGTTGACTACAATAATTGAGTCATTTAATTTTGGTTGTGACCACGATTGACTATACAATCTTGGTCACTTACATTTTTTAGGTCCTTTGATCCTTATTTCTAGTTTTTTTGGTCTTTCGTACCTTGTTTATTGGTATACAACTAGTTGTTTTCTATGGTTTTAGTATTTTATTTATGTATATGGATCATTGGTTCAACTTAGGCTCTAATTAGTGAGTTTTACCCTTCTATTGGGCCCCATTTTCCTTTCCTTGATTTGTGTTGTTATTAAAACTTATTTTTCTTCACTTTAAGTCTACGATAATATCACCATTCAATTTTAAACTCTTGAAAACCTACATATTGACTATTTTTTATGCCTTGACATGAATCTTGAGTTTACCAAAAGGTCAAAACACTAATTATAGGGCCTGAGGACAACTTTCCAAGATTGATCTATTGATCTTGATTGACTTCCATATTTTAGTTGTTCAATTTTGGTTGTGACCAAAATTGATTATATCCCTTATGGATTTTGGGTCCTTTGATCATCATTTCTAGTTTTGTTGGTATTTTGTGCCTTGTTTGTTAGTTTTCTTATCTTTTTAATTGTCATATTGCATGTTAATAGGTGTTAATTGAAATTAAATAAGTATATATGTACATAGGAATGCTAATAAATTTAATAAAAAAATTAATGATAAGGGATTCTCACATAAACTATTACACTCTACTTTAATTATTTATTCTATATATTAAAGTGTATGCACCCATTGTACCAAAATTTGAAGAATCGTGAAAGAGTAGGTATAATATACTAGTTGATTGCATCTCATACATAAGTATAAGGGTTATTATATTCATATTACATTAAATTACTTATGCTACATGAGTGTTAATTTTAAAACTATTTAAGAATAAGGGTTTGACTTTGGTAGGCTCCTCATAACTACACCTAATATTTATGCTCTTTCAAGGTCTCTTGGAGTGGATTAGGGTTTGGAGAAAAGATAATAAATTTTAAATTTATATGCATTAACTTAAAAAATTGAGATAGGTTTCTAATTATAAGACAAATGAATGCACTTGCAAAATTTGAAGAGGATGTGACACTTCTAACTAAAGTTAAAACTTGTATATAAAAAATCAAACCTTGTTGCTGAAATTGAGTTGTACGATCTTGGTCACTACCAAAATTGAGCCCTTTGATTTTGGTTATTTTTATGGACCTCTCTTATCTACACAAATCCATGAATATATTTTAGGTTTATTTCTAGAATATTTTTCAGTCACTTTTGGCCTCCAATAGTGCACATGTAAGTTAAAAGTCAATAGTTTATCTAATTCTCCAGTTATATGCACATTTTAGATTTATTTATTTATATACTATTGTTTTTATTTCATAATTTTATTGTGCATTAAATTTGATGATTAGTGGGAGATCTCTTGACCATTGTACACTTTTTTATTAAAACATTTTGATGAATGTGACTCTCTTAGGGTTTCATATTTTGGTGAACCTGTACCCTCTTACACCTCCTAGGGGTAGATTTATCATATTACATATTAGATTTTGATTATTCCTAGGGTTTATATGAACCCACATTCCTTTGTATGCTTATTCCCACTCTAGGGTTAGTTCTTGATAGTACAAATCTTTTTTATTTAAAATTATGATTACTTGCATTTATATCATTATCTCTAGTTCATTGTGTGTTGTTTCAAACCATTGTTTGTATGCACTAGTAGTTTATAATGTTTGTGTCACTTTTTTGATAAAATATAGAAAAACTAACACTATAAAATTAAATAAATCCTAATGCAGGGTCCATATTGTTTATCTTTGCATCAAAAAGGATAAGACAAACTAAGAATTAGAATTAGGAGGTTTGGTTAATGAGTTGGAGATGGATTTGGCAGATGTTTTGGTTGATGATCTCTACATTGTCAAATTTTGTGTTAGAAAATTTGCTTTTATTTCATGTAAATGATTTTTTTAAATTTTTGGGTGGGAATAGTTTATGTCAGCATTTTTGTGTCATACAGTTCAAACTGGAATAATTTAGATTAGGATTTATGTTAGCTTTTCTATGGCATTCATGTAGTAGGGTCATGATTTATGTATTTATAAAAAAACTACATACTTAATATATATAAAATTGAACATATTTAAAGTATATATAAAATAAAAATTAATAAATTTAATAGTTAGTAAAAATACATTTAAATTGATAAAAAAATTTAGAATGCCTAATACTCTTAATTCTTATATAAAAAATTAACATATTAAAAAAAAACATATTTTTTTAAGATACTAAAAATAAATTTCAAAATCTCATCAATCATGAATATTAAATCATATTTTATTATAATTAAAATAAACACATAAATATAATCATTAAAAATAAATAAATTATTAAACGATAGTATATAAAATATTTTAAGGGTGTTGTTCCCCAAACTTGTAAAAGCTAATTTACCTCAAAATTTGAAGAGTAACATTTGATTTTTTTTGTAAAAGTTAGAATAAAATATATATTTTTTGAAAAATGACTAAATTATAAATAAAATTTCTCTAAGTGTGTATTTGCACCTCACATAGTTCAAGGTTTGATATTCATGACCCTCAAACTGTGTAAGACATAAAAAGACACCCTGCACATCTCACTCCACCTGAATGTCTACACCTTAAGTGAACTAGATGGTGCATGCCCATGCACCACAGGTGGATGCTGTCAATCATGTTATCCATGCTAATGTAGTAAACACATAAAAACACCTACATGAGTAGGCATGTATACACATCTAACATGCTGACATGGATATATGGGTCATCCATACATCAAACTAAGACATGTAGGCTCATTTTTAATTATTTTGTATTTAGTTTATTCTCTAAGAAATGTTTTCTTACCCCTTAACATCCCTCTGCTACTAAGACTTTGCCAAAATTTTCTATTTTCCTTAAACACTCCATAATGGACACCTTTCAACATTTTTTAGATAAAATTATACCCTATTCTCAGAGTTTTCACCCTCTACCAAATACTCATTCTAAGGGCGTTATCCTATCATGTATAACCTATCTCATGACCATTGAAAGCTATTCATTCCAACCTCATCAAAATTTCCTCTCTCCAAACCCACTCAAATTACTAGCACTTGGTTGTGAAGCAATGTTTGAGTGTATGGAGCCTGACAAAATGAATTATAACTATATGAGATATGAGCCATTACTAATGTTAGATAAAAACATTCAGAAGATTACTAACTCACAAATTGGAAATGTAGATTTGGAATAATTACATAAGATACTAAAGGTGGAAACCTAAGAAAATTGATTATTCATATAAAAAGTGGCCTTTCTCAGGTAGCAACTTTCCACACCTTAGTGCAATGTTCAATTTTTGTGTTCACTATGTGAGACACTATGACCCCCTAACCTAAGAAATCAAATCAAGTGGTGGGGCATGGCCAAAAATGATGGCATGACCATGGGAATGACATTGAAAATCTTGGTACATGAACACTATGTCAACATGAGTACCTTCCAAGGGGAAAAACACTAGGACAAGAACCCAAACAAGTGCATGATAGTAATCAACAACTCATAGTTGAAACATAAGAGGGAGTGGATTTCAAAATTACCAAATAACTTATTTCATTTAGATTTTAAAGAGTTATCTGACATGATCACTCTCCTAAACCATGTGGTAGGTAATGAGAATAACCATAAATTCTATGCCTAGATTTTCATGCTAATGAACATCATCTACAATGGAAAGAAATTCATTGATTGGGGTGAAATGATCATTGAATCCTTGAATCATCAGTTTCTAAATGTGCATTCAACAAAGTAGTTCTTCATGACTTCCTACCCAGTGTATTTAATAGCCTCTCAGAGGATATATCCAAGAATATCACATCAGGGAAATATAAATGCTACCATTTAGGTTTATGAATGCTTCCCAAAAATAACTATATAATAAATTAACAAGAACTTAAGAAGATTAAATGATACATTCACAATGTGGATAATACAATCCCTTGATGAAGATCAGGGAATAGGAATGAATAATGAAGCGGTTTATTTGATCAACCAATACGATAGATATTATATTAAATACTAGAATTTCACTTAAATTAAGGTTGGAGAATTTGAAGACTATCCTCTTAGGCTCCCGAGACTATCCAACTACAAGATCATACTAATAGAGTTGTGCAGATAATTGGGAGTAGCGTACAAACACTATAGAGATAAACACATATTGGGTGTCAATATCCAAATTTTATAGGACACCAGTGCCAAGGAAATCAAATAAAAATTATCCCAATTCACTCTATTTTCATATGCCAACATATCTTCTATTGATATGAAAATGTATACAAATATATTTCTTAGAATTGGCTTAACATATGATCATATTCCTCACCTAGAAGATTATTAGGAAAATTATTCAAATGAAATGAGGTGGTTCAGAGAGATTGGCCCAAAATGAAAGTGGACAAAATTATATATTTCACATATGAATGGGTTCAAATACCTCATTGAATTTGGGTAAGCTAAAAAAATTACTAACCCTTTCCAAACATTAATTGATCAACAAGGGAGATAGTGGATATACAAGTGAGATCTAAAGCTATATGGACTAGAACCAAATAGTGGTTCAATAAGAAAGGAGTAGAAGTGAATGGAATAGGTGGTTCCAGAAGATCAAAGGCTTCATACCCCTCTAAATTAGGTAGCTACACCCACTCTAAATAAGATCAACACTAGTATGATGATTGAAGCACCTTTTTCCTCAACTACTAGGATGGCGATGATGAAGACCATCAAAAAATAAAATAGCTAGGAAGGACTTATGAATAAAGTCCTATCATAGGAATAAAATTAAAAGTAAATAAATCTATGGCCTCCACTATATAGAATCTGGCATAGCTAGGAGAGTAGAATCTAGCATAGTTTTGCGAGAACCCCTATCTATATATGGCCACATCTGAGATCAAATCCTTACCATCACCATTAAGGCAAGGAAAGTGATCTCAAAAATGAGTATGAGTTGAAATCCTTTATATATAAAAAATTGAGCCCATACCCATATAATTTATAGGGCCCCTCACCAGTTTATAGTTTTTTGATAGATTTAAGTATCAATATTCACTATGATATATATGTGGGTGACACGGTGGCCCCATATATAGAGAGGGAAAACTAACTACACTCACCCCTTTCCATGTAGATCTATATTTTGATCTTATAAATGAGTATTATGAACCAATAGGTGATAGGATATATCTACTGGGGGAAAGCTTCCTTTCTATAAATGGCTTCAAATCTATATATGGCTAGAAATAAAGGGCTACTTTAGATCATATAGATCCCACCCTGAGCATAGTGAATAATCTATTTGGTATGGCCCCTAGATATGTAGGCCATAAACATATGCATGTATCTATGGGGATGCATGCCTAGATCAATATGGCATATTTAATTAGAGTTGGTGGGTTCCATATCTTATGTAGATCATTCTGTTGACACACCAACTAGAAACTATGCCAACTGGAAATAATGTATACTACATAGACATTACCCACCCCATATATATATATATATATATATATATATATATATATATATATATATATATATATATATATATATATAGTGCCTTGCCAAAAACATTCTCTAGTATTAATTTAATTCAATTTCCACTCTGATATGATCACTCATTATTAGATAGATATAAGTATACTAGCTGGTTGGATAATCAAAGACACTGAGAAAGCTATAAAAAACCAACTAGGAAAACATATTTTGAAGTCAACCTAATAGAGTGAAATCTCTAATTAGGTTGGATGACATGAGAGAATAATTAATGCTAGAGTGTTATTCTTCCACTCTTAGTGACCCCGCTCTTCTCATTCTCAACACAACATATCAATACCTTGCCTCTACTCAAGGGGAAACTTAATAGGTACTTGATAAGGAAGTTGAGGTTTGTAATTCCTTCATCCCCCTCAACTTCTTGTAACATTCCTTAACTACCAAAAGCTACTCCTCCAAAGAAACATACACCCATCCCATTGGATCCCAAATGACTAATTTTAGTGATATGCGATTCCAATGGATGTAGCCAATGATTAGTAAAAGGAAAAGGGTGGTGGAAGCTGATATATTCAACTTTGATGTGGTATCTAATCTTCTTAATGATCCCCCTACAAAAAAGCTAAAACCACTTATATATTAGTGTCAAATCCTTCTAGTGCATAGTTCATTAAAATTTTAGAGCCTAATTCCTTCATCCCCCTTAGATTATAATAAAATTTTCACACCTATATAATCTAATCCTTTAAATCAACCTAAACCCCCTCCCATTAAATCTCAAATGACTACTTTTAGTGATATATCATTCTAATAGATGTAAATAATGCTCGATAAAAGGAAAAAGGTGGTGAAAATTGATATTCTTGACTTTGATGTGGTGGTTAACCTTATCAAGGCTCCTCCTATAAGAAAGGCTAAAACCACTTATATATTGGTGTTAGATCCCTTTGGCACATAATTCATTGAAATTATAGATCCTAATTCCTTCATCCTCCTCAGCTTACCCAAATATTCCTCCACCTCCAAAATTTACTCCTCTGAAGAAACCTATACCCTATCTCATTAGATCCTAAATGACCATCTTCATCGATATGTTATTCTAATGGATGAAACCAATGATTATTAAAAGGAAAAGGATGGTGGATGCTCCTAACTTTGATGTGGTGGCTGACCTTCTCAAGGATCCTCCTCTAAAAAAGGCTAAAACCGCTTCTATATTGGTGCCAAATCCCTTAGGCATATATTTTATTGAAATTACAGAGCCTAATGTGGAGAAGGATGTTAGATAAATATATGTGAGTGATTTTACTCTAAAGATGATATCAATCAGAGAAGCAACTAAGGATAACAATGTTCATAACTTGTGTGAGACCATAGAGAGAATGATAAAAATTTTAGATCAGGATGAGCTCACTCAGAAGTAGCTCCAAGATTAATTAAATTAGTTGGTAGGATATGTCAACTACCTTCTCAACCCAATTGATACACCTAAAACACTTCAAGTTCATGTTCCTTCTCAAGTGCCAGGGATAAGTAAATATGCCATCACTACCATCAGAAAGTACAATTCATATGATAAATCTTTGGAGGTTTGGGTAGATGAGGTATTATTGAGAGGGTTGAAATACATTGTAGAAGTGATGAAACTATTTAGAACCATTGATACAAAATTTATCAATACGAATCAACAAATCAAATCTCACAAGACTGAGGTAAATGTATGGGAAAATATAAAAGATGATGTTCATGAGATGATTGATGTTGAGACATCAATAATGGTCAATGCTGGAGTCTTAAAAAAAGAGGAGGATTATACCTCCTGCAAATGGGTTGAATGAATTATCTATAATATTGAAGTCTTGAACCAAGTAATAGAATAATTTCAAGAGCATATCAATATTAAAAAAGAGAATAAAAAGATGATCACTTATAGATAAGATAAATTGTGACCTATTTAAAGAAGATGTGATCACCTTGCATACTATAAATGAAGTAAATTCTTAGTTAAACAAATTTATGAAGGAAAAGTTATTCAATAAGAATACTTATAATGTAGCCTTTATGTCTATGATCAACAAAATCCATGTTTCAATTGAAGAAATGAATAATCAATTGATTAAATTGATGGAAGTTACAAATGCTATACTGTTAGTTTATGAAATATGATGGATGTATTGTAAGCATGTGACAGTACCAAAATGTGATGACATCACTAAAGTAGTAAATAAATTTAGAACACTCAGAGCTGCCCAAGAAAAAGAATGAGATATAAGCTCCCTAGCCACCCTGAGTTATACAACATCAGTTGTCATGCCGAAGAAGACTCATTAGTGAAGCGTACATATTTTTTTATTTCCATTTTTTTTAAATTATATTTTAGGAAAGCCATATTTTCCTTTGTGTAAATATGAAAATTGTAGAAAATAGAATAGGATGAAATATGGAATACTAAGAGTCATTTTTGATGTGAAGGGTCAACTCATTCCCTCTTGTTATAAATATGAAAAATGGTTAATGTAAAAGAGATTTTTTTATGTCCATGAGAGTTGAATATTGAAGAGGAAGTATAAATAAACTTTGTGTTCAATTTTCAACTAATAACGAAGGAATTTCAGAACTTTTTGTCTTATTTTCATTTATGAGTATGTGTTTTTCTTATGTTAATGCATGTTTCATAGTTCCAAATAGTAATCATTTTTTATATCAATAAATAATATTACTTCAATTTATTTTATCTCAATATGTGGTTGAATGAAATCAATATTTACTTGTTCACCCATGACTCTTCACTTTATTTTTATCTATTTTTATTTTCAGTTGAATATCACTAAAACAAATCCCATATTCAGCTTGTAAATAGTGTAAATATGATTAGTGTAGTTTTTATTGATTTCAATAAAGGGAACTTCTCCTCCTAATTGAAGAGATATGTTTCATCTCTTTCACTATTATGAAATCCCTACTTTTAAAGATTACCAAATGTTTCACCAATAGGTCTTGGTACCTAACATGCGGCACATTATGTACTTTCATTTCATCCCATGTCTATCAGTGGCGGTCATTTATATGAATATCCATGGAAATCAAAATATAGCTATCAAACCAAACCTAGTTTGGATACAAGTTATGCTAATGAATATCTCTTATGATATCTGATAATTCACCTAAGATAACAAAGTGAATACTTCTCACTTTTAAAGAGCTACAATTATTCTAGATGAAGAACAACATATAAATTTTTCTCAAAGAATTGTTGCACTCATTTTTGGAAGAGTAGTAATTAAGATAATAAAAAGAGGTCCATAAAATATCATTCTAGTTGATGAAAGGTACACAAGGTCCAGCAAACAAAAGGAGTTTTTGATCCATTATTTGATTTGTAACAATGATCTAGTTTTAGACTTTATCCTAAAAAGATAAAATAGTTACAACCTATAGGCATACCACTATCCCTACCTGACATATTGTTTCTTAGGGTTCTAAATTTTCAAAATATGGATGTTACTATATCATGGGGTCCTTGCATTGACCCATTGGATTTAGGTGTTCAACTCCATGAACTCCCAAAAGGTTACAAGAAAAAATTTCCCAATTTTATTGGGGATGGAAAACAACATCTTGATAAAAACATAAATGATTTCTTCTCTACCTACGGTATTCTTGGTATATAACATGAAGATGTGTCATTCAGATTGTTAATGTAAACATTGTCCAAAGGAGTTGAAGAATGGTTTCATCATTTGCATGTTGTTTCCATCACAAAATATGAACATTCTTTATTAACATAGTTGTCCTAGATAAAGATATAATTCCATGAACCCATGAGGGAGTTCATTTCTAGATTCAATAATATGGTGTATAAAATCCCAGCCACTAACATGCCTATAGTATAAAATTATAAGTGTTTATTTTTTAACATGCAAGCACTTGAAGTAAGATTCTTCCTTAGAAGGAATCATATAGCAAATATGGATGATACACAATCACAATCCATGGAAATGAAGATGATATGATTATGTATGGGAAGCTTAAAAAGGACTCTTTCAAGAGTAAAGATCAAAATTCAGTAAACATTTTCGTTCAGATACTAGTGAATGACATCTTGAATTTGAAGAAGCAAATTCCCCAATCTCAAAATACCCCTTAAAAATACATGCCTAAGAGACAATTTGTTCCATATCATGGAAATGTTCATCCTAGGCTACCTCCTCCAATCCTAAATTATCTATTGAATTAACCACCACTGTTATCCATTTTGCAAGTATCTTTCATGTTACCAATGATCATGATGGGTATAACTATACGAAAATGGATAGAATACTATAACTATGTACCATTGAAGAATCACATGAGGAAGGTGTTTTGGGCACCTTTGTTCTTGAAATTTAGGAACCTAATGGCGACTCCATTATCAGTTATTTTTAATATGAACCTAAAAGTGATGAATATGATGAAAGCATAGAGAACATGAGTAGTAATTCATATGTGGTATTCACCTGAGATCAGAATAAAAATATGAGGGATTTAAAAAAAAAAGAGTCTAATAAACAAAAATCTAAAGAAAATCCTAAGGTTTAAACTAGTCCTAAGTTCATTCTTAACAGAGGCACTCCATTTCTAAATTTCTCAAAGGATCAATGACCAAAGAGGTTTTAAAGTTATAACCCTCATAATGTGTCCATCAATTAAGAACCTATAAATTATTCCTTAGAAATAATTGATGCTATGAATAAGATTAAGGTTCAGATATCTCAATTTGAATCCCTAAGGGTGAATCCTGAGCAATTGGAAAGATTGACTAAGTTCACCAAGGGAAAAAGTTCTAATGCACCATTTCAAGGATCACACATCAAAATGGCTGACTCCAAATTTAAAAATAATGTATCTATTTATTCTCAAAGTAATGAAAGGCTTAAAACTTTATATGTTTATTTATTTTTAGTGGTGTTAGGTTGAACCATTGTATAATTAATTTTAGTAGCGCCATACAAAGTCATGCCAGCCCAAGTTGCACATGCCTTAGGATTGAGTTTTGATAAAACCTTTGGTCATTGTTTCAACACAGAAGTAAACCAAGTGCCAATTATTAAATAGATAAAGTAAGCACAATTTTATTTGGCTTTCTTTCCTCAAAAGAGAGTCAAGATGACCATACTAGTGGAAAACATTCCTCCTATCTATAAAATGCTTTTGAGCCAATTTTTCTATAAAGATCTTGGATATGAAATAAAATTATATTGGACACATGATGTGATATTAGTGAAAGTATTTAATGAGAGATTGATCCCAAAACAAAAATCCAAGCACTTGGTGTAGAAGTCAAACAACCCTTGGGTAGACATCCTATATGAAGAAACAGGTTCAAACACCTACATGATGATGGCTGAAAAAGATCTAGATCTTCTCAAACTAGTGGAAGATGACTCCAATGACATCTAGAATTTAGAGTTCAATGAAATTTTCCCAATTAAAAATTCATAGGATGGTGTATTTATAATATCTATGTAGAAGGAATTGTTTCCTTTTTCTTATTAGTTCTAATTCGAATGTACCAATAATATAGCTTAGTATGAGGCATTGTTACTAGTATTTCAAGTACCAGAAGAAATGGGTATCTAGAACCTTAATGCACAAGGTGATGCTAAATTTATTTTTAAACAAATATTAATCTAATACTAATTAAAAAATTATAGGATCAAACATTATAAAAATAGGGTCTGAGAGTATATTGAAGACCTCAAAGCTTTCTCCATTAATGCATTCCTAAAAGATTAAAATCATAAGGTTGATGCCCTAGTCATATCCACTTATTTGATGATTCCTCATCTAAAAATTGACAAAGACTAGTATATAATTAAAATGATATAATACCCCATCATCTCAGATAATTTTGAACATTGGAAAGTATTCAACAATGATGAATATATCATTGTTTTCTTGGAGAAAAAATATAATTTTAGAAATTTGTATTTTGATGGAAGCCCTATTGCCTACAGAGAATCTTCCATTATGGAAGACAAAGAGGAACAAAATTTGAAAAAACCTAACATAAAATAACATCAATTGGATGAAAAAATTAATACAAATAAAAGGAAATAAGATTCCAAAAGGTCTAGTTTCTTTGGAAGATATGTTTGACAAACATTACATGTATATTGAGCAAAAGATTCAAGAAATCCTAGAGGATCCCCTAAGTATGAGAAAGTAAATATTTGAATGAAGAAAGAACCATGGCATGCCAATATCAAAAAATGTTATTCCAAGTAAGAGTGTCTAATGTTCATTAATATTTTTAAATTGTATAAAGACATATTCACTTGGTGCTATGGTGATCTGAAGTCTTTTAAATCGAAGATTATGTAACATAACATTCCATTGAAACCCAGTGTTAATCCATTTAGGTGAAAATTAAATCACTATAACCCCAAGATAGATGGTAACATCTAAAAAAAGATAAATAAGATGATATATGCAAAGATCATCTTTCCTATTCACAATTAAACTTGGGAATCCAACATTGTACCCATCTGAAAGAAGAATAGAGAAGTCAAGATTGGTGTGGATTTTTGAAATCTCAATCAAGATTAACTCAAAAATAATTACCCCTTGATAATCATGGATTAAATCCTATAGGATATCATAGGATCTAAAATGATTTCAATGTTAGACATCTTCTTGGGATATAATCAAGTTGATGTAACTACAAAAGATTAGTTCAAAATAATGTTCACCACCACATGGGTAAATTTTACACATAAGAGGATGCCTTTCAATGTCATTAATGAAGGGGAAACATTGCAAAGGGTAATGGATTTGTCCATTAGAGATATAAAGAACAATATTATAGTGATCTACCTAGATGATCTCATGGTATTATCAAAGGAAAGAGAAGATCACTTTGAACACTTAAAGGTGGTCTTTGAAAGGTGTTGTGCTCATCAGATATATTTGAATCCCAAAAAATTCCATCTTTACAGTAACCAAAGGAAATCTTTTAGGGAATATAATTTATAAATAAGGTACCAAGATTTATTTTGAAAGATTAAAGGCCGTCTAGTAGCTATCCCTACCAACCAACAAACTTGACACTCATTCTTTGGAAAAATCAACTTTCATAGAAGGTTTATCCCTGAATAAGCTGAACTCACCAGACATATTATGTATATGATGAGTGTAAAGAGCTATTTCAAGTGGAACAATAAAGGAATAAGAGTGTTTAATGAGATCAAGGAATCAATTTCCAAAGTGTTGGGCTTGACTTTCCTATATTTTTTAAAAGGAATTCATTTCATATTGTTATTCTTATGAATACACACTCTCTACTATCTTGATGAAGAAAAATGAAGAAGGGGTTTAATCCCCTATTGTTTTCATGAGATATGGAATGAAATATCATGAACTCAAGTATTCATAGGCATAAAAACCTACATATGTCATTTTCAAATCTATGAATCATTTTAGGTTTTATATATTGAATTCTCATACTATTGTAACAATCCAAAATTTAGCAGTGAAATCAATCCTTACCCAAAAAGGGATTGGATAAAAAAGAGGTGGTTGGATCACCAAAGTCTAGTAATATGATTTGGATATCAAACCCACTAAGATATTAAGAGGACAAGGCCTTTGACAATTGATTGTCGAGGGTGCTGACTCATAAAGGGAAGAGAAATAAGAGTTACCACTGGTAGTCTTTGTTGATTCTATTAAAGAATGGTATTAATATATTGCATACTTCCTATCATATGGAGAATACCTAGATCATTTTAACCCAAATCAAAGATAAACTCTTAAGCTAAAATCAACTAGGTATGTGATTTGGGATAATACTTTATTCAAGAAGTATCTAGATGGTAATTTATTGAGGTGTGTGAACAAAGAAAAAAGAGTAAATTTTTGGAGGCATTTCATGACAATAATATTTCATGTTACTCATCCTCGAGAAATAATCTTCTACATTTTGACAACACACAAAAATTTGAAGTCAAAGGGTTTGGATGCCCCAATCCTTTATTTGCCATAAAATCCATGGTGATCCTCTATTTTTGGCCATCTTTTATTTTCCATTCTCTTATTAATTGGTTCTACTCCTATCTAATATAAAATAGGATATCAAAATGGTGGTGGTTGAAAAGTGATAGCCAACCACTTTGGTCCCTTTCTTCTCACAAATTCAATATAGGTGTGAACACAATCAAGGATAGCTTTGAGATTATATCTAGATAATGGTTCTTTCTTCTTCAATTTAGGGGTAAGCTCTTGCCATCTAGTTATGAAAGCTTTAAATGCTTCTTGCCATATTGTGGTTAACAATTTGAGATAGTGGTTCTGATCTTCCACTTGATTTTTCTCAAACCAGCAAGCATCCTCTCTCTTTTTCATCAAGGAAACCCATTCATGCACTATTTATTAAGGCTGGGTAAGCTCCACTATGATCATAAAATCTTATAAAATTAATCTTACTCTATAATATTTCAACTCTTGACCCCTTTTATTCTCATTTATCAAATATGAAGATAAATATTTAAGTAAACCATCTCATACATAAATATTAGGGTTATATTCCACATTATGGGGCATAACATAATCATGTATATAGAATCACATAATTAATCTTAGACCTCAGGAGCACCACTTTTATATATATCAAATAAAGATTGAGGATCTATTACCATGTAGGGCATATCATAGTAAATCCTCATAAACTAAACTTTTAACCATTCCTCTTCAAGATATATGGAATAAACTCAAGCAAGTCATCTATAATTCAGTAACTGATCTATTACTAGAGCCAACTCTTCCAATTTTGATTCTAGTTTCATGATTTATTTTGCATCCTTCTAGACTTTAATTTTCAATTTTATGTTCTATTTCCTCGATTGGCCATAATGTTTAAACCAACTAAATTGTGCATTTTAAAACTACTCATCTCCCCTTAGATACATTTCAAATAATAAGAATGTTTGGTCTAGTTTGTCTATTTGTTTAGAAATATATGCAACAAATTTCTTAATAATATGAATCTCATGATGATATTGAACTACTCGATATTATACAACATAATGTGTGGGTTGGGACTTAATTGGTATAACTAGGTATGGTACCTGTGAAGCAACATCTCCCAATGTATCTAAGATATTACCTTGTTCAAACATCTTAATTTTTGTCCTCAATAGCTCAATTTATCTAAGATATTTCTTTAGGCTCTGAAATTCAATTTGTTGCAATCTTGTAGTGAGTTATTCTTATCTGATTTCATCTTGTTCTTGTATCTCTTCATATATTCTTCCCATATTACTTTTAGTTGATTGCTATGCATGTTTCCTTTCATATGAATCTATAACTTCAAAATCATGGGAAGTAGAGTATTCTTCACTATTGTTACTAGTTGTGGAGGAGCTAAGTTCTTTGGTTTCCCTTTTCTCTTCTGATGAACCCTCACTAATATGAATTATAGTAGGATTTTTTTATGTAGATTTTATTGATGGCTTACCTCTTAGTCTATAAGACCTCCTCCTATAAAATTGTGTAGCTTTAGTCTTAGGATTCTTAGTAGGCTTATGATTTTGAGGATCCTCTTCCTTTTGCAATTCAAATGAAGAAGATGTGATGATTAAATTCCTCTTTCTTCTTGTATGCATTCAAATTATTTCTACTACAAACTCATTTTTTTGTTCCATTATTTTTTCTTGAGTTGATCTGATGGCTTCTTCTCTTTTAGCTACATCCTCTTCTTGTGTTGCTTCTTCTTCATCTTCTATTTCAAACTCTTCCTCTACCTCTACTTCTTCTTCACTTGTTTCTTATACTACTTCTTCCTCATCACTATTTCCTCTAATGGTATTTGTAAAAATTATGCCCAGGTCAATTTGGGTCTCCCAATACTCAAACATATATAAATAATGATCTGAATGAAGCAATGATGGGGCAATGAATTTGGTTTACCTTTTTGATATTACTTATCCATTCTCTATAACATATTTAGAAAAAAAATGGGCACATTTACCCTTATGTTGTGCCTCAAGTGGTTGATAAATTTAGAATGAGTAGAATATAACATTAAGTGTCTCCCCTCACAAGTAAACTCTTTCAGAATGAATAAGGAAACTTTTTCCCATACCTAAGGTAGTGAGAGAAAAAGTGATACATATTTGGAGAAGGTTAAATGCTCATTCCCTTCATGTACTATTTCTCTCTATTTCAACACTAGTTCCTTGCTCCCATAGCTCCATTATTCATGTAAAACCAATTACTTGAATTAGGAAATTATTAGTAACCCTTATCTATATTCCTTTCATAGTAGCATTATTATCTTCAAATATACTAACAAAGTCCTCTACAACATCCTAATCATACCTAGTCAATTTATCAAAGTATGATAACCACCCTGCATCTCTAAAGATAGTGGTAACATCCAATTGCTCCAATAATGGGGTGAAATATATGGGTTCCCTTGAGACACCATATCCTCCCATACTGTATTACATATTTTTTAGGAAAAACATAGTTAGGATGGTTTTACAAGTATGCTAGTATAACAAATAATTTATGTTTTTGCATGATGACCATTATTTACCTCAAAATTACTAATTATGATTTCATAAATCAAGTCATCTTATGATTCATGCTATAAAGCATGTAGCTATCTTAAATGCATTTATGGAAACCCACCCAAATATATTATCAATCTCATTAGAGTTAAGGATAGAATCTAAGATCTATGTGTTAAAAAGAGAAATGGATAATAGCAGTGGAGTATTGGTAGCATGATAGTAAGTTTGATGGGACTGGTAGCCAAAATAGATTTTAAATTGCCATGAGTTTTACCCATAGTAATAATATATCACATAATTTGACATGATACCATAGTTATGATCACATTTAAATAATTAATTAGGATTACCTTGGATAAAAGAGCATGATTACCTCTTCTTGATGGGACACTTCATTATGTAAATTTGTGCAACATCATAAGGGAGTGCTAGAGCTAGAAGATGTGGAATAATGTTGATTGCATCATGATGAAACATGAAAATAATTTTATGATGTGTATGTTTAAGTCTCGATGTCTACTGATATTGGAAAAAATTATTGACATGGATAGAAAGGCCATTAAAATATACCATCCTGTAGCAGTTTCTTCATGTTTGACAATAACTTATACTTGTTGCATTGGGTGTGCTTTACATCATAGGAGAGTGATGAGACAAGAAATGATAATTTCCATAATATTACCTCATGATTCCATCATCCTTGAAATCCTATTAGTAGTTTTATAATATGCATGATGCATCTTGCAGTAATTATAGGTCAGCTTGTAGTAATTGAATTGGCTTCTTGTAGCAGCTGAATTGGCATCATGTAGTAAAATAATATAAACTAAGGTTACTTGGAAAGGGCTGAAATATTTGTTTAAGTTGTAGGAAGGGATGATGATCAAGAGGGAGTTTGTAAAGGACATTTTTATTTATTTAATATTTTTCTCCTTTTTTTCCTCAGATGGTTATCAAGCTGATTTTCCATCAAGGATTTTTATATACAGATATTGGCCAGCAAGGGACTATTTTTTTAACTAACATCTATCAAAAATGCCTAGAGGTTTCCATTGCTATTTTTTTTAACTTTTTATGACCCTGAATGATCAACTAAATAACTTTATCAATCAAAGTGTTTATTCAACCTATATCTAACCAAACAAATATATGGTTGGATAGATTGCAACAAGGTGTTTACCCTTTATTAATGGAGAGAAAGGATATACTATAATATCTTGCTGATGTAGAATCAATATCTCTAGAGGGATGAGAGGAAAATAAGGTGTTTCCATCTAGAAGGTTTTGTGTGAATCTCTCTTTAGAAAGAGGCTTCTTGTACAATTTGAGACTATGAACACTAACTAGTAAGTGAAAGTGTACAAGATCAATGGTTTGCATTTTGATAACTCCATTATAAAAGACATCCTCTATTTCATAATTCTCAAGCCATCTAGTTCTCAAATTACCTTATGATCTTTATACTTGGAATTAAAAAGTAGGGCCCAATCTCCTAGCTAAAATTATCTTGTCTTGATGCACTTATCATGCCATCTTATATTTTATTTTTATAGTAATTTAGTATGATTTAATGCCTCTTTTTAAAGTTCATCCAAAGCATTAAAATGCATGACTCTTTCCTTCTATGATTGTGATAAATCTAAGCCAAGTTATAATTTTGTCCTCCAGGTTTTGTGCTCCTAATTCATATGGGGTGAGGCCAGCTGTTATTTTCTATGTAATTTAGTATGTCCAAACTTATTTAAGAAGATGATCCTCCTAATATTTATAGTTTATATTGATTATTTTAGTGATGATATTATCCAATTCCTTTTTTTTAACTTCTACATGTCTGTTGGATTGAGGATGGTATGGGGTGGATTTTTTATGCCTAATTTTGTATTCTTAGAAAAAGGAAGATGTGAGATTAGATGTAAATTAAGGCCTTTGGTCTATAAAAATATATCATGGTACTCAATAATGGGTGAAAATTTATTCATATATATATATATATATTTATAACTTTCTCATCTCTTGCATGGGTTAAGGATTTCACCTCTACCCATTTAGTTGTTCGGAATAAAACCAAAATTTGATGCAGAACAATTTCATAGAATCATAATAATAATAGATATAAATAGAAATACATAAATAATAGAAATAAACATGAAAAATAATAAGATTGGATTTAACATGGTTCACCCAATGTGGGCTACATCCACCAAAAAACACTTGCTCAGATTTTATTACAAGCCATGAGAGTAAAAACCACTCTCAGATCAGTCTTCTCACAATTTATGATTGTGATAAATCTAAGCCAAGTTATAATTTTGTCCTCAAGGTTTGTGCTCAAATTCATTAGGGAGGATAAGATTCTTTCCATAGACTAATTCATATGGGGTGAGGCCAATTGTTATTTTCTATTTAATATAGTATGTCCAAACTTCTTTAAGAAGACAATCCTCCTAATATTTACAATGAATATTGATTATTTTAGTGAGGATATTTTCCAATTCATTGTTTGTAACTTCTACATGTCTTTTAGATTGAGGATGGTATGGGGTGGATTTCTTATGCTTAGTTTTATATTCTCAAAAAAATGAAGATGTGAGATTAGATGTAAATTAAGGCCCTTGGTCTATAACAATCTATCATGGTACTCCATAATGGGTGAAAATTTATTTATATATATATATATATTGATAACTTTATCATCTTTTACATGGGTTAAGGCTTTCACCTCTACCTATTTAGTTATTAGGAATAAAACCAAAAATTGATGCAGAACAATTTCATAGAATCACAATAATAATAGATATAAATAGAGATGTAGAAAGAATAGAAATAAACATACAAAATAAGAATAATGGATTTAACATGGTTCACCCAATGTGGGCTACATCCACCAAGAAACACTTGCTCAGATTTTATTGTAAGCCATGAGAGTACAAACCACTCTCAGATTAGTCTTCTCACAATTATAATGCACAAATATTGTTTGAAGCTGCACTCAACAAACCCTCCTAAATTAGCACTTGAATTCACACCCTCTATTCTTCCTTATAAACCCATTTTTCTCATGATGTATTATCTACAAAATATATATCTATACATGATACATCAACAAAGTAGTATTACAAAATAATGGGTACCAAAACCATGGGCCAAGTCAACCCAAAAATGGTTTCCCATAAAAGGGGGTCCAAAACCTTGGCAATAATACATATAGAGTGTATAATATAGTTTAAATGTAAATTATTTGAAATACACTATAATTTATAAATAGGCTCCATAACACAACAATCTCCCACTAGGAGACTCATTTCCTTTAAGTGGGTTTCTCAACCCTTCACTATCAATTATGAAGGCCAACCGAAACTAAACATAGCTTTAGTTTCTCCCTTGTGACCACCTTGGTAATCATGTCCATAAGATTTTGACTGGTATGAATCTTCTCTAGCTTCAACTTCTCTTCCTCCAAAGCTGTCTTGATGAAATGGTACCTCAACTGTATATGCTTCATCCTAGAGTGGAAAGTGGAGTTCATTGCTAGATGTATAACACTCTGACTATCACTATATAGATTCACTTCCTCTTTCTTATACCTCAAATATTCAATCAACTGATATAACCAAATCATTTCTTTACTTACCTCTATGGTATCAACATACTCAACCTTTATGGTTGACAAAGCCATAAGTTTATGTAGTGAAATATAGCTTACCACTATGTCACCTACAATAAATACATATCCTATTGTATTCCTCCTACTATCTAAACCTCTATCCATATCCAAATCTACATAACCATGAAAAGTGGTTTCCATTCCACCATATCTTAAAATTATCCCCATGGTCCCTCTTAAATACCCAAGGATCCATTTCACTGCCTTCCAATGTTCTCTACCTGGATCACTCATGTCCTTGCTTACTACTCCCATTGCATGGGAAATATCTAGCCTAGTGCACACCATGGCATACATCAAGCTACCAAAATTTGATGAGTATGGTACATGTGACATCTAGATTCTCTCCTTCTTTATCTTGGGACACTGCTCCTTTGATAACTTGAAATGACCTGCCAAAGGAGTCCTAACTGGTTTAACATTCTACATACTAAATCTCTCCAAGACATTTTTGATGTACTCTTCTTGGGATAAATTTAGACTTCGTTCCTTCCTATCCTGAGTTATTCTCATACTAAGGAGTTTTTTTGCTACTCTTAAATCCTTCATAGCAAAGGAATTACTAAGCTATTCTTTGAGTACCTTTATTTCCTACATGTTCTTACTTGTAACTAACATGTCATACACATAAAGACAAAGGATAATGTAATAACCATCATCAAACTTATTGATATATATGCAATGGTCTGAATGACACCTGGAGTATCCCTGCTCCATCATAAAATTGTTAAATTTCTTGTACCACTATCATGGAGCTTGTTTAGGGCCATACAAGCTCTTCTTCAGTTTGCACATCATTTTTTAATTTCCTGTGACCTCATATCCCTATGGATGCTCCATATACAAGTCCTACTCCAAATCACCATGAAAGAATGTAATATTCACATCCAACTTATCTAAGTACAAGTCTTTCACTACCACTATCCCAAGAATAGACTCAATAGAAGTCATCTTTACCACTAGGGAAAAAATCTCATCGAAATCAATTCCCTTCTTTTGTTCAAACCCCTTTACCACCAACTGAGCCTTGTACCATTTCTTTCCTCCATCATCTTCTTTAACTCTATACACCCACTTGTTCTATAATACTCTCTTACCTTTAGGTGGGGTTACCAAATCCCAAGTCTAATTTTCCATAAGAGACTGATGCTCCTCATCCATAGCTTGCTCCCACTTCTTCCTGACATCTACCTGTATTGATTCATAAAATCACTCTAAATATCCATTATCAATGAGTAATAAATAATTAAGAGATGGAGAAAAATATTCAAGTTCCCTTCTTACCCTAGAAGACATTCTCACCATAGGAGTTTGGCATTCTTGTGGAGTAGGTGCCTGAACTGGTTGTTTGGACACTTTATCATCTACAATGTCCTCTAGTACTATGTAATATTTTTTGGAATCATCTTTCTAATCCTATAACTACTATTTATACATGAATTTTTCATTAAATACAACATCCTTAGATCTAAAGATTTTCTTGTCCTTAAGACTCCAAATCCAAAAACCAAAGTCATCCTCACCATAACCAATAAAGGTGCATTTTTTAGACTTAGCCTTTAACTTGGTCCTATCATCCTTATGAATATGAATGAAGGATTCACATCCAAATATTATAAGAAATAAATAATCAATCTTCTTACCAGACTAAGCTTCGTTAGGTATACCTCCATCCAAAGCAGATGAAGGACCTCTATTTATTAGATATACTATTGTGTTTACTACTTCTACCCAAAATTGAAGAGGCAATCTTACATGCAACCTGATGCTCCTAGCATGCTCCATGATAGTCATGTTCATCCTTTTTGAGACTCCATTATGTTATGGAGTTCTTGGAACCATCCATTTTCTGTGAATTCCATTCCTTGAACAATAATAAAAAAATGCATTATTGTAATATTCTCCATCATTATCTGACTTGAGACATTTTAACTTGAGACCTATTTCATTCTCAACCAAGGATTTCCATATTTTAAAGGTATCAAACACATCATATTTTCTCCTAAGTCCATACACCCAAAATTTTATAGTTTCATCATCAATAAAAGTGACATAATAAGATGACCCACCAATAAAAGATACCTGAGTTGGCCCCCATATATCTGAATGAACCAGCTCTAAATTATTCTCCTTCCTCATAGGTCTAACCTTGATAAACTTACCCTTTTATATTTTTCATACACATAGTCTTCACATAAATCTAAATCAAATATTTTAAATTTGGGCAACTGATCCTTCAAAATTTGCATACCCTTTTGGCTCATGTGACCGAGCCTATTGTGCCACAAAGTTGCATCTACATTTGAAGCAACTAAATTATAATAATCAAAACTACTTGATAAATATATGGTACCAACCTTCTTACCTCTTGATACCAAAAGAGCACCCTTGGTCACATTCCAAGAATCTACTATAAATATCACCATACAACCTTCACTACCTCGTTGTTCTGCAGATACCAAATTCCATCTCAACTTAGGCACATGCCTAACATCCTTCAATAGCCAAGTGTTCCCATTTTTCATCTTGATATGAATACTTCCTTTTCCTACTATGATACAAGGCTCATAATCATCAAGGTAAACATGTCCAAAATCCCCTTGAATATAATCAATAAAATAAAGTCAATATGATGTAGCATGAAAAGAAGCCCCTAAATCTAAAACCCAATACTCAACTATATTGTCAACAGAGAGAATTAATGCATCATGACAAACATTAATTATTGCCACATTCACCTCCTTGGTGTCTTCCTAATTTTTGTTCTTGTTTTTAAGAGACCAACAATCCTTCTTCACATGCCCAATCTTTCCACAGTGTCAGCATACCATCCTGGCCCTTGATTTTGACCTTCTAAGACCATTTGAATTTCCATGCTTTTCTATTCCTCTAAACTTTTATCTTCCTCTACTCTCCACCATAAAATCATCATCTAGAGTATAAGTCTCCCTAGATATTTTCCATTACATTTCCTTACTAAGGATTACTCCTATAACATCCTCAAACTTCAACTTGGCATTATTAGAGACCGAGTTGTTCGCAGTCATTACCAGGCTATTTCAACTCTCTGGTAAGGAACATAAAATGAGCAAAGCCCTAAATTCATCTTCAAAATATATTTTTATAGAATTCAACATACTCAAAACCATATTGAATTCATTCAAATGATCAAAAACTAAGCCATTTTCAAACATCTTCATATTAAATAAAATTTTCATTAAAAATATTTTATTAGAAGCAAAGGGTTTCTCATATAACTTCCCTAATGCATTTATGAGACCTTCTGTGGACTTCACCTATGATATATTAAACATGACAGAAGATGCAAGGCATAACCTAATGGATCCAAGTGCTTTCCTATCAAGCAACTCCCAAGCCTCATCTATGATACTCACTAGTTGCTTTACTTTTGCTCCTAGTTGAGCATGAAGGTCCTTCTGATAGAGGTAATCCTCTATCTGTATCTTCCATAGACCAAAGTTATATCCATTAAAATTTTCAACCTTTGATCTATGATCATTAGCCATAGCTCCCACTTGAACTAATAACCCTTCCTACAATTCAATAATTCATCAAATACAATCTAAAGCTTTGATACCAATTATTAGGAATAAAACCAAAAATTGATGTAGAATAATTTCATAGAATCAGAATAATAATAGATGTAAATAGAGATGTAGAAAGAATAGAAATAAACATGTAAGAAAAGAAGACCAAATTTAACATGGTTCATCCAATGTGGGCTACATCCACCAAGAAACACTTGCTCATATTTTATTACAAGCTAGGAGATGACAAACCACTCTTAGATCAGTCTTCTCACAATTACAATGCACAAATATTATTTGGAGTTGCGCTCAATAAACCCTCCTGAATTCATGCCTAAATTCATGCCCTCTCTTCTTCCTTATCAAACCTTTGTTCTTATGATGTATGAGCTATGAAATGTCTATCTATAAATAATACATCAACAAAGTGGTATTAAAAAATAATGGGTACCAAAACCATGGGCAAAGTCAACCTAAAAATGGTTTCCCATAAAAGAGGGTCCAAATATTTTTTGGGGGCTACTGCCTCCAAACCCTAGCGAGAATACATATATAGTGTATAGTACATTTTAAATGTACAGTATTTGAAAATACATTGTAATTTAGAAATAGGCTCCACAACACAACAATCACATAACTTATGCAAACCAATATGTACCTTTTATTGTTGGATTTGGGATATTTTGGTCCAAAAAAATCAAGTCCCCAATTATCAAATGGTTCCAAAACTAATTGATACTAAAGTAGATTCTCATCTAAACGTGTGGATTTCCCCATACATTGGCATTGATCACACTAGTAGGTATATTAAAATTCATCCTTATGCAAGGTAGGCCAAAGTATCATGCAGTTATAATATTGATGGCAGTCCTCTTTGCAAAAAAATGACCCCCATAAGGTGCCTCATGACATTCTCTAAGGATGTCAATAATTTCATCTTCAAAAAATCATTGGTGCATGACTGAGTCAAGGCCATTGAAAAAAATATATCCAAAGATTCATGAGTATGGACCAACTTTTGTGACTAAATTATGCCTCTCTTTTGTAGAGAAATGTTATGGGAATAATCTTGTAACCAAGTAACTAACAATGTATGTAAACCAAGGAGTGTTAGAGTTTAATGAAAAAATATGTTCATCAAGAAGGATTCATCTACTACTGAACTTTGTTCATTAGATTGTAAACGTGATAAAAAATTATAACTACATTATCCATGCCTAGTCTATCTATAATAGTAATATCAAATTCATGTAGTAAAGCAACCACCTAATTATCCTTCCAGTGACTGCAAGTTTATTCATTAAATATATTATTGTTGCATGATCAAAATTGATAAAAACCACATAACTGATAATGTAGTGTCTAAAATTGATGATAACATAGATTACAACAAAAAAATTCTTCTATATTACCATATAATTGAGCTCAACCCCTTGAAGGTTTTTTCTAATGAAGTATACAAAATAGCTCAAGGCCTACTCCTTTTGACCAAGGGCAACTCCTAGTGTAGTATTGAAATCATCTATATGGATATGAAAGGGCAATGTCTAATCAAGGCCTCTCAATACTATATTGTTTATTAGTATATCTTTGAGTTCTTGGAATGATTTTTGACATCCATTAGTCCAAATAAAATCAACATCCTTAGAAATTAAAATAAATAAAGGTGTTGAAATTTTATTGAAATCTTTAATGAATATATGGTAATAATTAAAATGTCTTAAAAAACTTATAATGTCTTTTTTCATTCATGGGTTTTTTAAGTCCTTGATTGTGTTTATTCTAATAATATCTACCTCAACACCTACAACTGAGATGTGGTGTCCTAAGACAATACCTTCAATCATCAATATGTAAAAAAACTCATGACTCTAGGATAGTTGGTTGTCTTGATAGCATCAGAGGACTTTCTCAAGGTTTTGGATGGATTCAGATGTTTCCTCATAGACTGATCCAAAACTCAAAAGCTTTGGTTGAAAGATAATTCAAAAATAAGAACAACACAATTCAAATAATGCTATCTCTGAAAAGAGATGTTTTATTTATCAAAATTGCAGACCCAAACATATGCTTATCTCTAAGAAGAGATGTTTGATTTCCATTTCTGGTTACATCTTAATTTATACATGTTTTGAAGGTATGGGGAGGATGTGGAGGGTCACCAATCTTGAGGGAGATGAATTGGTTCGACTTCCACGATTTACAAAAATACAAAAATTAAGGAATTACTATTTTTAAAAACTTACTATTTTTAGACTGCACTACTAAAATTGAAATTTGGGACACTTCCATTGGGTTTTATGGGGTCAAACTTCATTTATCAGAGCTTGATGACATCTCATGATGTTCCCCTCATTATTAGCTTTCCAACGGTTCAAACGGTGAGTCAATTGGAGCTACAATGCAAAAGTTATGGCTCCCAGAAGTTCCACCATCAATTGGGGTAGACCCATCACCCGAATTACCATCTGAATTGTTGTCCGGATCATTCCTCCCTCCTTGAGAAGCAATGGTCCCCATTGCATCAATATTTTTCATCAAGTGTGGTAGTTGTACTTTGATTTGATTCTCGATGCATACTTGGAAGGGACTGTGATTTATGAAACTGTGCAGGGCCCGATTGTTCACCATTTCTATCTAACCATTAGTCTATGGATGGAAGGCCATGAACTTCTTCAACTCGGTATCTATTTGCTTCTATTTTTGTGTTGTTTGTGTATTCAGGGCTGTGACATCAACCCTTTTGGATTCCTGTGGCTTGACCACCATGAGAACCAATTTCTTGGCACTAATTAGAGAGACAAATGTAAAAGGTGGTACTTCTGGTACCCTGTAGCATCGTGTTCCAAGAGTGAGAGTGATCCTTTTAGTTCTTGATTCATATATACCATGTCGATCATACATGAATGGCTGACCAAAGAGTACATCACAAACATCTAGATTGACCACATCACATAAGACCTCATCTTGGAAAGGTTGTATTGCATATGAGAGAAGACATTGGTGGGTGACACAGAGGTTTCTCCTTGGACTCAACTATCCAATACTATATGGTTTTGGGTGATTCTTCATGGACAGATTTAGGCTTTTCACAACATTAGCAGAGATTAAATTCTTTTGACTTCCACTATCAAGAATGAAATGTAGAGTCTTACCTTTCACCCATAACTTAGAGTGAAACAACCTTTCCTTGTCATCTAGCATCTTGTCATGTGTTTGTGATGAAGCAACAATGGCTTGAAGATCAGCATCTATAATTTATTCTTCAACCTCTTCGACTATAGGGTCTGTATGAGGTAGAGCAGAGGATTGTGACTCAGAAAGCAGTGATTTGATAGCTCAACATTTTTTTTTAGAGTGAGTTCCAGATTTGTGATAATCACACCACTTCCCAGTCTTTCCTTCCTTTTGCTTCCAATTTTGGCCTCGTGTTTGACCTTCATTGTCACTTTTCCATTTTGAAGACTGATTCTTTATATTCATTCTTCCATGCTTCTACTCAATCTTCTCTGCAAACTTGTATGCCTGATCGATGGTTTCCAAATTGAAGAGTTCCATTTCTCCCCATATGTACCATTGTAGTCTGCCATGATATTTGAGAACCTTATGTTTATCACTTTCTTGGATGCCCAATCTCACAGATAGAGAATGAAAAATGTCAGTGCAATCTTGAACAGATTGTTCCTTACCTTGGCGAAGTTATTACCACTCTATATACAGATCGTCATATGCTCCAATGGGGTAGTATTCTTCCTTTATAGCATCTATGAAATCATCCCATGTAGGTTCTATCTCAAGCCCAATATCATCTACACTGAACCTCTTTTTGTACACTTCCCACCAATTTTTGACAGGTAATGATGCTTTCAAAAGAGCAAAAGTAATCTTCTCTTTATCAATGAATTTATTTACATAAAAATAAGATGACAATTGATCCAACCATTTTTATACTGCATCAACATTGATTTTACCTTCAAATGTAGGGATATCAAAATTCACCTAAACCTTGAAGGGTGTTGGGACATTGAAAGGATGTGTAGGTGCAGATGAGGAGCTAGAATTTCCCATCGAGATTTGTTAGAGAATTTGAGTGAATTATTGTAGCATATATGCTTGTTGCTATTGGAGGGCTTCATTCACCATTTCCTTGAAAGGATCAGATGCCTTAGTGTTGTCCACCATTTGAAGTCATTTGGAGTGAATAGGTGGATATTCTACTGGTTCTATTTTCCACCCAAGCTTCTTGAAATCTGACCTCGTCCTCGGGATCATACACTCTAAAGACAAACCACTCTGATACCACTGATCCAAAACTCAAAAGCTTTGGTTGAAAGATAATTCACAAATAAGAACAACACAATTCAAATAATGCTATCTCTGAAAAGAGATGTTTTATTTATCAAAATTATAGACCCAAACATATGCTTATCTCTGAGAAGAGGTGTCTGATTTCCATTTTGGGTTAAAAATTAATTTATACATGTTTTGAAGGTGTGGGGAGGATGTGTAAGGTCACCAATATCGAGGGAGATGAATTGGTTCAACTTCCATGATTTACAAAAATAGAAAAATTGAGGAATTACTATTTTTAGAAACTTACTATTTTTAGACTGCACTACTAAAATTGAAATTTGGGACACTTTCATTGGGGTTTATGGGGTCAAACTTAATTTATCATAGCTCCATGCCATCTCATGATGTTTCCCTCATTACTAGCTTTCCAACGGTTCAAACGGTGAGTCAATTGGAGCTACGGTGCAAAAGTTATGGCTCCCAGAAGTTCCACCATCAATTGGGGTAGACCCATCACCCGAATTGTCATCTGAATTGTTGTCCGGATCATAGACTATGAATTTATCCATGTAGATTTTAATGAAATCATGGGATAGATCAAAACATATGCTTAAGAAAACTCTTTGAAAGGTGGTTGGAGTGTTGCACAAACCAAATAGAAGTAAAACATATGCATATGTGCCCTAAGGACATGTAAAGGTAGGCTTATCTTGGTCCTCAGGAGCTATTATGATATGATTGTAGACACTAAATCCATCAATAAACGAACTTGATCAATAAAAGGGAGAGAAAAGTGATCTTTCCTAGTGGATGAATTTAATTCCCTATAGTCCACACATATACACAATTACCCCATTTTTAGGTACAATAACAAGGGGAGAAAACCATTGAATATAAAAAATAGGATAAATAAACCTTACATATAATAGTTTTTGTAACTCATTTTTGACTATGTTTTTGATAGCAGGGTTCATTCGACATTGTGGTTGGTGAATGGGTTTACAATCTTCGTTAATTTCAATATGGTGGGTACATAAATCTAGAGGAATTCATCTCATATCATGATAATCCCAAGCAATTATTTTTTGCATTTTTTGAGCATGGTGACTAGCTTGGTTTATTATTGAGGTTTGAACTTGTTATTGATATTAAGGAGTTATCTTAGAAAGATTTTTAGTGGTTTGGATAGAGACAACATGGATTATACGTTACCCAATAGTGGAACATAGATGAAATGGTGTGGTAGTAGTTGATGAAAGGCTATAATATCTCTTACGACATTAGAGGTACTAGATTTAGGAAGAATGTTTGTCAGAGGACATGGTATACATTGCAAGAGACTATCTACTTATGAATCCTCTTGATATGTGTTTTGTAAGATATGATAAAGGATTGTGTCTTCCTCTTGATATCTCAAGAATATACTAATGCAATGTGTGCATAAAGTATGCAAATAAACTTGTTCCTTATCCACCTCTTCTATTAATGAAGGTTTTTCTTATTCATAAGAAGGTTTGGCTGGTTGGTATAACACTAACTTCCGAGTCTCATTATCATTTGAAATCAAAATGTTTTCTCATCTATAACTAATAAAATCATCAGTTATAGCTACCATGATATTCCTAAGATAAAGGGATATCTTCTAAGGTTACTCTTAGTTTTAGGATGAAGAAATAGACTAGATGTTACCATGAATCCATAGTGATGACTAAATATTCAATCATTCCTTTTGGTTTGATTTTGGATCTATTAGCCATTTATAGAACTATAGGTGTTAGGTGAAGTTGTTTTAGTCCAAATTTATGCATGGTTTCCATATTCATGACAATGATGGCTGCTCCTAAATCAATCAATGTATTAGGTATCGTATTTCCATGCATGTGGACATTAATGACAATGTTGTTGAGTTCAAAATAATTAGGTGGAACCACATTGCATAACATGATGTATACAATTTTTACATCAACTTGGACAGTCTTAGGATCCTTCCTTTTGCGTTCGAGTTTATTGAAGAATAGTTTACAAATAGATTTGGTGTATATGGGCACATATTTTATGGCCTAAAATGGTGGGATCTTGACACACACATTCTTTAATTATCCTAAGAAATCAAATTCAGGTTCTTGATTAGGGTGTTGAATGTTCAACCATTGAGAAAAATGAGGGTTTGTAGGCCCTTCTTGTGTTGCATTATAACTCAATTCAGGAGTAGTAGTGAGTTTGAGTGGTTGTGGAGTAGTAGGGGTATATGGAATATCTCTAGGGGGTTAGGTGATCATAGGTGGGGTGCATTGTAGAAGAATATGTCCTGATTGAAGTTGGACTTCATTGATATCCATAGTGTAAGTTGGATATTAAATTATTTCAAGGTTTGTGTTAGCTAAACTAACTTATTGGTGGGGTTTAGTATAGGTTGGATGGGTAATTATGGTTGTCTATGACCTGGTTGTGAATTTGGCATCAAATCTAGTTATTATTGCTACAATTGTTGTAGATGGGGGAATCCAAAAATTTGGTTGAACTAGGGTTGGTTACTCCTCCATGGTTGATGTCATCAGTTTGAGGGATGAGACCATTACTAATTTTAATTTTGAGTTTGCCAAGGCTATTTTTTTGGGGGTTGTGTTTACAAATTTTGGGGTGTCAAAGGCTGATTTTGGGGTGGTTGCTAACTCCTTGGGGCTGGGAAATTTAGATGTAAGTAATTCTCATTTTTGGGTTACATGTTTGTCTAAGAACTTGGTCCATAATTAGGAACAACTAAAAATTGAGAATTTGAAAATGCAAAGTTTGGTGGCATACCTTTATTTTTAGGTTTAGGTGGCCATCATCTTCCTTGTGATACATAAAAAATCTAATCCCCTTCACCAATTTCATGTAATTATACTATATCAAGATCCTCTTCCATGATTTTATCCACTTTTACTCTAATATCCTGACATTTACAATCTACTTTCTTCTTTTGATAGTTTGGATAATAAATCATCAGGGCTTGCTCTATTTCTTATTGATTTTTCCTTGTGTGCAATGTATCCAGTTGAATATCCATATGACTAATGATATTATGCTTGATATCTTGCATCAAATTACTTACCATGGTTTTTGAGAGTTCATTTGTATCTAATGAAAAAAGTATCTTGTTGTTGTAGGTTTTATTCATTGCTGACCTTGAGTAATTCCTGCATAGAAGTGTTAGCTCATCAAATGATAATGTTGAGACATCTCCTCCACTCATCAAGTTCAATGTCTCTAAATATTCTCTAACTCTTTTAAATAATATTAATTTGATGTATTCTCTATCCATTATAGTCTACTTGAATTTTTTTAGGTTGAACATAAACTATTCCATGTAGTCTTTTAGTGATTCATCCTCCTCTTGTGCCACCCTGAATATGTCATCCTTCCTATAGTTATTTCATAAAAAATAATCTTGATATTTGGAGAGAAACTTCTCCTTTATTTCCTCTCAAGTGGAGATTACATCTTTCCCTAGTTCTATAAACCATCTGAGGGTTACATTCGTGAGTGTTTTTAGAAATAACTTCAACTTTTGAGCATATTGATTATAATCATAGATATGGCATAAGACATCAAACTCAAAGAGGAATATTTTTATATCCTCACTTGCCTTTAACCTAAAATTAGGAAGGGTATAATGATAGATATTATTCATAAGTGAATTCCCCTTATGGGTACAGATGGGAAATTCAAAGGTTGTAGACTCATTTGCAGTGTTCTCTTCTTTATGGTCCTCCATGAATGTCCTTACTACGCATAGACCATAAGATTTTGTTACCCACTCCTCAAATTCTTCATCAATCTTTATAATTCCTAGTTAGCAGTAAATGGAAACTTTGGGATTTTCTAGGGTAAAAGAATGTCTCCTATATGGGGGTGAAAGAGTGTAATTCTTTAGGATATTTTTAGTTGTCCAATAGAGATATTGTCTAATTCAACAAATTCTACAGGTTTAATGTTCCTCTTATGAGCTAAAAGGGATTTTAATGATCTATTGGGAAGAAGTTTGGGTGATGGTGGAGGGAGATGAATACCAGATTATTTGGTATGAGGTAACCAAGTAGGAATCATAAAAAATGATGTAGAAGGGTCCTTCTTGGGGGTATGAAAATCCCCTTCTTCCTAATTCTCATCTTATGCTAACAGTATAGTCAAGCATTATTCCATCCCTAGATTTTCTAATGACCTCTGTGGATTATCTTCAAGTGTTTCCTCATGATGTTCAGTTATTTCAAGTTATAACTTTGTTCTTGTATAAAAAGTCAATTAATTATGAAAGAATATACCTAGGTCATCTTATTCCCATTTCATGCAAATTAACCAACTTCTTTTTATGTTTTTGTCTGCCCTGACCTGCACAGGGTTAATACAACATATGTTTTTTGATTTTTCACTAATCTATTTTTGTAAAAATTTAAACTCATGTCTATAAACCATGAAATGTAACTAAGAAAGGAGTAAATTATTTTAAAAACATAGTAAATATTTGGAAATCAAAATAATTTATCAACCTTGGAGATACAAGTGTTGTGACACCTTCCCCAGAAATGACGCTAAAATGATGAGCATAATTTTAACCACCAATTAAATTGATGTAGACCAATATCTAAATGTACAACCCAATATTAGAATATGGGGCAACCACTTGGATTATAAAAAATACTAATTCATTAATTATCAACCTAAGGTGCATTTAGCTTTGATGGGATGTCATAATTGTATGTGCAACACTTATTCACTTGTTGAATTGTATCAATTATAGATAGGAACACACTTACATAAAGTAAAATACATGAATTGAAATTACTTGGAAGTAAATCACACTTGTAAAAAATAAATAAACTGAAATGAATTGAATTAAATGCAGTGGAAGCTTTCAATAAAGTAACAATCATTCAAACTTATTTAAACAATGCACAAATTAATTACAATACTTAACTCACACATATGCAGAATCCAAAAGATATAAATAAATACTTGCACACCAATTCTATTGAATAATATAGCAAGTTAGGATCTTCACTAAAAATCTTCTTGAGGGGCCCCTCATTACTTGGCTTTGAGTTCCAATCCTCCTCTTAAGTTTTAACACTTTTACCTCAGGATATTGATTTCATTCATAATCCTATAGCAATCAAAGATTACTAAAATGAGGGTTACAAGGATAATGATTGATAATAAGGATATAATTCACACTTAAGTTTCCTATTAATCCCTTATCCATGGACTAAGTCCATGCTACATTATATACATAGATTGCCATATATTATTGCCTAACAAAAAATGCTAAAAATACAAAACAATTAAGAATAAGTCTAATGTAGGAGAACACTACTAGTTATGGCTATAGGAAACTAGAATATGGGAAGTTTAATCCAATGAATAAGATCCATTTCTAGCTTCCTTCAACCATAGACATAAGATTTTGACATGCAAGATCCATTCTCTAATTTATCCCATCATGGATAACAACCTCAAGATACCATTACGATTGTTATAAGCCAAAATAGGCTATTGAAAGTTGCTAAAAGTTTAACTTGGTAGTATCCAAGTAGATACAATCTCATCACTTAGTTGATACAGGACGCCATTACCCAAATTACTACAGAGTTACTATAGGTTATCACTACCTAGATTGCTATAGGATGTAACTACCCAAAATTGTTGCATGCTAATCATGTTTACTCACATTCCTTAAACACATAAATTAGATAAAAATAAACATATCAAAGAAAAAGATAATGCATATTAATCACAAATCAAAACTATTTCATTAATATAAACATTGATAATATATGCATCATGTTTCTTAGTGCTTTAGTATAAAAATATAAAAATCAAGGCTAAAGAGTTATAACAATGGGAGGCTCAAAGACAAGTTTTTAGGGGTTCAAAGTACACAAATTACATGGCTCATCATATAAAATATATATATCCCTCTCTGCAATGAGACCCCTTAGCCTCATGGTATCCCCCTACTATGTGTCTATGTACCTCTATAGCTCAATATGTCCCTATAATCAAGATATATTGGTAGTCTTGGACATAATCTATCTTCCTATCCTATCTATAATCACTTGGGCCTCATCTAAAATCCTATACTGAGATTGCATTATCTAGCTAGATGTCTATCTTTTATCATGCCTTGACCCTTCTACAATATCAAGGGCCACCTAAGTGTCTTATATTTCAGTATCCTCCTCCTCTAATTCTATACTGGGGGGCCCTCCCATGTCAATATCCTACTATTGGTATCCTCCACTATTTATACTATCAATACTACTATCATTGCTACTCTCATCATCATTTTTAGACTCCTCTAAACTAGAATCAATGATCATAGGCATGGCCTATTGTAATGGAACCTACCATAAAATTTTTGGATATAGGGGTGCCTATTATAATGGTACCTATATGGGAATGGATTTTGGCACTAGTCTTACCCCTATCCCTATACCTATCAAGGTAGTTATCTTAGCTTAGTAAGTCATACTAGTCTTAGTTTTACCCACCATGTTATAGAAGCCCTAGTGACCCCTTCATTAGCCACACCACCCTCATATTCCCATGCCTCTCTTTGTACTATAAATAAGCTAGCCACTATTATCATTTTTGGAATAGGGGAATCCCACTCACCAATCTCTCGTGTGATATGGATAAAATAGTGGAGTCCCTCTGGAACATCCTACTACTCCCAAACTGTATTTGTACGTGATTAGGCCTATAATACTCAACAATGTAAATATGACACCCTATAATGTAACATGGGGATTCATGTACTATGTCACCACTAGATCCTTGAGCCATCCAAAGTGAATACACATGTACATCTAGCAGATGAAGTCTCCATTAACCATCTCATTGATGGCTCATATGTATTAGTGTATATCTCCTTTATAACCCCATTAGCCCTCTCTTATCATGTACCATTCGTATACTATTGGATGTTCTAGCTGATGTTACTATATATCACTCACAAGATGCTCTATGATAATATGCTCCTAGGCCCGTATTTGGAGTAGTGTACAAGGACCAGTGCTCTTACCTCATATATATGCCATTATATGCAAATACCTATAAATCTAGGTCGAGACTATGGGCCCCAAGAAAATAAAGTAATAGATTCCACCATGTCATAGATGACACTGATCAAGCAATGTGAAATTAGTGACCAATCTTATCAGGCAATAATGCGTCACTATCAATATCCATCAGAATCATTATCTCTCGATCAACCAAGCATCGTGCTTCATCTATAGGCAAGGCCAAGTCCTCTAATGAGTCAATATCAATAACACCATCGATCCTGTAATTGTTAGTAACACTAATCAAATCTTCCAGTATGGTGAGTCACCCCTACTAATCCAGTGAATCATATGCCCTTGGATAAAGATCAAAATTATACACTAGACATCCTTTAGGGTCACCATCGCCTCTCAAGTGGGAAGGTAGAATGTGCTAGTCTTGGAATACCAACATTCATATAACATTGATAGAAGGGTCCTATCTACCCAAATCATGGGCATCAGGGTAATGTGTCTTAGACTAACCACCTTCAAAATTGATAGTGTATCCTTAGTCCATAACCTCAACCATCATATGATCCATGACCATCACTTGGATGTAATCAACACTGAAACACACTCATGTCAATCACAAACAAGTTAGCATGCCTTATCAACAAAATATATCTAGACTATCTAATCACAAGCCCAATTATCATAGATAAATAATTATACTTATCTAAATTAGACTTTTATCATTTACATTCAAATCAATCTACTTATTCTAATTTCTATCTCTTGTGCCACTTGGGCACTTTTGAATTTTTGGTGATTTTGTTGTTTACCAGGGCATTATCACCATTTATTAGGGTGATTCTACAATTTTGTAAGCTGTTATCATCATTCCATAGTCCTTCAACCTTTTTTGTGATTCCAACATTTAACAGGGCATTCTCTCTACTTAATCTACATGATATCACTATTTGATGGATCAATATCACCATTTCCATGCCTCTTTGGTGTTTTGGTGATCTCATTATTTGTCAAGGTGATATCATAATTTGATAGGGCAATCTCATCATTTCTACCATTTTAGCATATTTAGCTAATTAGGGCTTTATCATCATTCTAGATTTTTTGACTCTTTTTGATGATATCATCAAAATTATTTTAATATCGACACTCTTTCTAGTAATATCACTAATTTATTGGTGATATAACCATTTTTAGGCATGATAATGACATTTTTATATTGATGATATTACTTAAAGTCCTAATTCTAATGTATAATAAATACTTTACATGCCAACATTTATAAAAAAATAAAGGTACGTACTAATGCTCTACTACCTGTTAGTTGTTGGTACTCTCACACTCGCTCGCTTATATGCCTATGATGTGGAATATGCACCATTTCACTCCAAAGTCTCTTTTCACAATTTGGAGCCAAATTATTGATAAGGAAGAGTGAAATTGACGCATTTTCCACCCTAGGGGTGAATATATAACTCTAATTTGAATTTTGACCCCTTAGGCTACCATGACATCCCTTTTCTTCCACAGAGGTTTGAAGATGGCTCTTTAATCCATTTTACCTTCCATTTTCTTCTAATTACTCTATTTATTAGCCTTTTAGGTTGTGGAGTGTCCCATCTCCTTCTTTTTGAGGGCCCATTCCATAAAATTATTTTTCAATTAGTCTCTCAAGGGAGCATCTTGGATGTCCCAAACAATTTTTACGGTATTGTGTGAATCCATTTTTATTAAATTAAATAAGATTAAACAAAGTGTGAACACATCATTCTTCAATATTTACCAAATCATTTTTAATGACATTTTTATTATTCAAAAATATGATATCATCTAGTGTTTTAAAATACCCTTTCAAACATGGGCAAAATGTAGACATTCAATTCTCATCACCTTCATGTCAAAATTATAATTTCAAGCATTTCTTACAATAATGCATGAAATAGGCCTAAATCATAGAAACACTCTAATTTATTTTCACATGTTACATGCATATTATAAAACACATTTGGGCATCCTTGACTGGGGTAATTCACTATAACCAATTGTTAGCTCCATCTCATTCACCTCGAGCCAAAGTGTTGTTTTATAAGCAGTAATTTTGATCAATTAAATGGGGAATTTATTCAACTCTCAATATAACACAAAAGGCTGATCAAAATTAATTGGATAATTAAATCTAATTAAAATTCTAAGTTTTCCCTAAGTGAAAATCCCATAAAATTGTCTAAATATTGGAATCATGGAAATTCAAAATTTAACAAATATCTAAAATGGTGATATCATTGTGACATCATGGGTCATAAATGCTAAAAATATCAAAAATGTCGAACCATGCCTCATAAATTTTATCCCATCCCTTCTTATGTCTTCAACTTATTGCATTAATGGGAGGTGGGGACTCATTCTTAACCCTCCATTTGGAGATCGAGATGGAAGGTCTATAATGATTCACAATGTCTATAAATTGAAGGTACTCCTTCCATTATAGACAAGTTATTTTGAATTAAACTTACTCTGCATAAATACATAGAGAGCTTCACATTTATTCATGCCTTCAATCATCAAAATTATCAAGTAGAGAAAGGGAGATGTCAGAATGCATGTGTGACATTGTTGACGACTCCTAGCTTTACAATACAAACACAAAAAAAAAACTAAATTATGCTTGGAAGGAACATCCATGAGAAAGGTATAATCATTTTTATTATCTTATATTTTTTAATTGATTTCATGTTTTTCCCAATCTGAGGGATTATGCATGAGGTGTTTGTTTCATCACTTTGTTGTTTTGAATGGATTGACAAAGAAACTAACCCTGATTGTAATCATAATCTATAAGTGGTTTCCTCTATGTTAGGATTTTATCCTATAGATTAATATTCCATATGTCCCATTGACATTTGGAAAGAAGTTTGGTTATAGTTTGCACATAACTAGCATCGAGATGAGTTGATAATGTTTTACCATAAAGTGACATCCTCATAAGTCCATTGAGTGGATTAATATCTTATATGGTGTTAAGTGTTCCTTCTTATCAGAGTCATGTATCATCATTACTAGCTCGACTACATTCCTTAGCCTTTACAACATGGTGTATTCTACTTCGTGTTGGCTATAGTAGCTATATAGATGGAGTGGGTTGATGCTTCAATGTGGTTTAACATTTTCTCTTTTTTGGGGAAATATGTTGTGAGCTTTGACACTTACATGTTGTAAATGTGTGGTGGTTTTATAAAATTGGAGGTACAATGCAAACTTCATAGATCGTGTTAGGGTATTGAAGAGTTATGTTTCTAGTTTGTTGATACCTTAACTCCATATTCTCCACTTGTGGCTTTCTAGAGCCACATGATTTAGTGTTATTGTATCTAAAATTGTGAACTTTTACCATTTGATGTTGTGTACCTTAAAATTATTTTAGTGCTTGATTAGGTTTTTTAAATTTATTGAAATCATATTTTTATGGTTTTTTTGTTATGGATTTCAAGGCAGTTTAACCATTTATTATTTCAAACCTTTATTGAATGTTAGAGCTACTAATTTTATTTATTATCTTTAGTTTTAGATTGAATTAGGTTATTTAACCATTTTTACCTTAATTATTATTTGGATTATATTGGGTTATTTACCCTTTTATTTTGTTTTCCTTCATGGATTGAGCTTGGTTATTTAGCCAATTTAAAATTACTCCTCGATCGGATTAGAAATTTTCAATTTGTTAAAGTATGTTATTTTTATGAGCCATTTTGTGGTATTTTTTTCCTTGTGTGAGTGTGGGAATAGCAGGTAAGTAGATGTTAGTCCTTGCTTATGAGATAAGCTTATGACATGTTCCACAACTTTTTGAGTAAATTTGAAAACATTGTCTCGTTTTTGTTCTTATCAAAAGCCTATAAGAATAATGACAGCCTTAGCTTTGTGGTTATGTTGATATTAATATATGTTTCCTCCTACCTTTAAGAGTTATGGACATGGGTTATGTCGTGATATTAGATACATCTTGATGTATTGTGTGATCAGGGTTTGGGCATCGAGATGAGTGTCCAAATTCCTCCCAATGGTTTTTGTGATTGGGGTTTGGGAATTGGGGATAAGTCTCCAAAGTCTTCCTAATGGATTGATGTATTAGGGTTTGGCATTGAGACTAACATATAGAGTCCTCCTAATTTCTCATTGATTATGGTTTGGGAATTGGGACTATGTCAAAACTCCTCCCAATGGATTATGGAAATAGGGTTTGGGCAACGACGATATAATAATCCCAAGTCAATTTATTGTACCTAAGTGAAGGGTTTGGAAAATGATAATAATGTAATTTCACAAAGTCCTATAATTCCGTTGATTGGAAAGAATAATTCTTATTCATCTAATGGGTTAAAGACCCCTTATATTGATATGATCTATTATGGCTAACCTTGTGGGTTCCATGTGCTTGGAACTATTTCTACATTTTTGGCATAGTAAGAAAGGGAAAAGAAGGAAATTAAAATGCTCGTGGTCCTCTAAGATTAAAATAAATAAATAAATAAATAAATGTATAAAATTGTATTGAAATATATTACACGTGAATTTTGTTGTTGGTAAATATTTGAAAGAAGTTTATTCGGAAGGACTTAAACTATTTAAAACATTAGTTAAATCTATGACTCTTCATGTGGCCTTAAATGCAAAGGAAATCGGTATGTTGTTATAAATGTTCCTATTTTGAGATGTATTAAAGTAATTTGAATGTAGTGTGGTTTATCTCATGAAATTATGATTGTCTTGTCAGTCCTAGTTGTTATCTATTGCATTAAGGTCGATTATTTTATAAGAGGGGGAGAACATAACACATCAATCTATATGAATGATCTCTCGCGAATAAATTATTAACCTTACAACAAGGTTTCTAAATGTTTGGATCAACATATTAATTATTCGAATGAGTATATCGATTCAATACCCAATTTTGTTACTTAATTGTAAAAGAGTTTATCAATCGTACAAAAGAAATAGTCTCAATATAATTATATTAAACTATAATTATTTTATTAAATTATATATCACATTTTATAGTTGTATGAAAGATACGATCAGTTAATATATTATTCACCGTATATTATAAATAATGTAATACATATTTATGTTGTATAAATATCTTGGTAGGCTGAAATGAAAGCTTTCAGTGATGTAATTAGATGATCGATTTTGTAGGATTCTTTTACTAATATATTTTTATGACATCATAAAATGACCTAATGAATTATCATTAACTAAATACATTTTCTTTCTCCTCTCGTATGTTTGGGAGCATTTATACAATGAGAGACGTAGGATTTTACTATAAATCAAATACATGATAAGTATTAAACATTTTGGGCTTCTCACACTCTAAGATAATAATAGTATTACAAATATTTTATAAGATCTATTTAATGGTTTATAAAGTAAATAATGATTGAATAATGTTAAGTGGAATCTTTCATGGGAAGAAATGAGGAAGTAATTTTTTTTAATGCTTGTCTGTATTTGTCATTATCAAGAAACCACCTTATTTGTGGCCACCAAGGATTTTTGTGAGGGAGTGATTAATGCTCCATACTTTTCCACCAAACGATGGACCACCAAATCAACTTTGGCTTATGGCAAACAAGGCATGCAGGCTGAGGTGGGTGCACTGAATGTTGGAGGTGGTGGAGTGATTTGGAAACCATAGATTTCTGGTTGGAGAGTAAAGAGCACTGCATATATTTTCATATCCAAAATCCATGCTTTGATAACCACAAATGATGCAGGAGATGATGTTACTCTGTGGCAATATCTAGCGAGGTCAACATTTGATAGCAGCTGGTTTGTTTTAACAGCTGTCATGCGATACCAGTTAGTGGATGGGACCAGGTTGAAAGAACTGTGAGGAAAGCGTCATCCCACTGTGATAAGTTCTATTGAAGAATGATTAAAAAACTCTAATATGTGGAAAAATTCTAGACTCATCATACAGTTGTAAAATAAGAAAGAAATACATAATTATTTAGAAATAATGGAACAGTTATAAAAATATCAATCCCCTTGCCACTTCTTGCAAGATCTATCCAGGCCAACCCATGTCTACAGTTTAACCTCCAATACGCCTTGTATTGCAACATAATTTAAAATAAATTTAGTTTCCAAAATGAGCCAAGATTAATTATTCTTAATCATGTTGTGTAATCTATGCCAATCCTTTTTTTATTTCACTATCACTTTGTTAAATGTCTGTGGACGGCCAGGTTGAATTTGATAGTGCTTAGATGTGGCAGTTAGTAGCAGCATGATAAATAATAGAAATGATTTTTTTTTATAACGCTGTTTACATTTGAAATTTTGATTAAAGAAAATATTATTTTAAAAAATAATTGTTATTATGAATATGAATAAAATTATTTATTACAACCTAGAATAAATGATTAAAACTTTAATGAAAATATATTTTGATTAATGATTTACAAGAGTAATAGTATAATATAACATAAATTAGAAGAGTTAAGTTTGTTCAGATCTTTCAACTCACTTGAACTATGAAAACATTAGAATCTTCATTTCTATCATCTATTAAAATAATTATATAATATCAGTACTTATATGTTCATGTTTTAGTGCCACTATACTTTGAACAAGCCAATTTATGAGATATATTAATTTATAGTATCAGCAGTTATATGTTCATGTTTTAGTGCCATCATACTTCGGGAAAGCTGATTTATGAGATCCTAATCATTTGACTTGATCAATTGCGATAAAAAATTAAGACTTTTTTTACCTTATACTCTTAGAGATATATTTGGGTGATCTGTATGTGTTTAGATTTAAAATAAAACATTAATTATAAACAATTTATTATATTGAGCATATGTTTTGTTTGATATGTAATAAATATGTGTGAGTTAAATGGATAATTCATTTATTATATTGAGTATATGCTTTTTTTGATATGTTAAGGGTTTTGGGTTCTTTCCATATAAGTTTCGAGGTTGATTTTTGTGGCCTGGGTTTCAAGGTTGTTCGATGTGTGCAGATCATATTGGCAGCCTTCAAAAGATTAGTCTTACTTCCGCTCACCTCAATGAAAGTCATGGAGCAAAATCACAAAGTCTCAAACAGAACAGAAAATACCTCTAAATTTAAAAAAATAAATGTGTGAAAATTAAATGAACATAATTTCGATAAAAAAATAAAAGGGACTTTATTGAATAAATTGTTAAAATAACACATAATCATTAAAGATCAATATATTAACAAATATTATAGAACTTTAATTTATTTTTTGTGTGTGATGCAAAGATAAAATGGAACATGTGAAGTGAACATGAAATATGGAATGCAATTAAGAAATAGAAACAGTAGTCTTGATTTTAAACTATGAAAGGGTTAAAATATATCTTAATATAGTTATAGCAATAATTTAATATTTATTATTATTTATAGGGGAAATAATAATCATTATTTTCACATGAGAAAAGATAAATGATATTGTAAGCTCTATTATACATTATAATATGTGACTATAAAGTTTAATATATTGTAGGATAATACAATTATGTAAACCTTATTTAATGTATGGTTATGTAAACCCAAAAATATGTTGTTATATTCATGAGTATGGTAGTGTATGAGGCCATGAGAACTACTCTAGAGATATAACAAAAGCAAATGATTAATATTTTAATTTCCACTTTTTGGGCTTATACATTATATAAACCCAAAAGTATGTTGTTATATCCATGAATACGGTAGTGTATGAGGCCATGAGAACTACTCTAGAGATATAACAAAAGAAAATGATTAATGTTTTAGTTTACACTTTTTGGGCTTATATAAGCTTGCTAGACTTAGTGATAGTATTATCTATTTCATTGGCTTAGATAGCAAATCCTTTATTTATATGACATATTGTGGAGGAGAAGGTTTACTCATACAAATGAAGAGCTATATTTGATCTTAATTTTGAGGAGTGGACATATAGGTTGTCCAGTTGAGGGGACATCCAGTTTTATGCTTTTGGCTAGGTTAGGGTTGTCATTTCATTAATCCTTGAGGTAGGCTTCAATGATTTTTCGGAGATATTCAAAATAATAAATATGTAAACACATACATTTTTAATTTAATGTATAAATATTTTCAACCTTACTATCATGCATATAATGTGATTATGATTGTTAACCTATGTGTTTTTTGTAGTAGAATAACAACTTTTCCTATGTGAGTGTTCACTAAAATAAATGTTTGTCAAGAACTAAGTCTATAAGTGATGTGGTATGTTAAACCTATTGAGTGTAACTATTATCCCAAGTTTATTGAATTATCATTTTTGTGTTGAATGCCACTATTGAATGATTCTCCATAGTAGAATTTACTTGTGACCTCAAGTGTGAACTGAGCCCTGTGATTGTCTAGAATCACCTAGTGACCCTTTTCAACCACATAAAAAGTTGAAATGTATCATGTATTCCAATAGATGTTTTAACACATTTTTTTGATGAAATATATCTATATATTAGAAAAATATATAATATATAAATAATTCACAAAAAAAATAGGTGGTATGGAAGCATGCCTCAAAGTCAGACTAGGCCTAGCCTAGGAGCATGAAACAATAAATGCAAAAAAAAATAGGCCCTACCTAGGAACAAGTCATCAAAACATCATAAAAGAGAGCATTGAGCTACCAGAGCAAGGCCAAAAGGTGGAGGATCCATATCATCTAGACCCCAACCTAAGTTTGGTAAGTCATTGCCATAAGAAATTGGCTCCCAACCAGAAGCCTGAGTAGTGTCATTGTCATCTTCTTGTGTTCGAGTAGGATAAATGGCTAGAGAGAGAGTATAGGGAACTTATCCATCATGTATGTCTGACCTCCAAGTGGCATCCCCAAAGCATTTAGACATAGAGGAGGAGGAGGAACATCCCAACCATCCTACCCAACAGGGGAAGGAGGAGGGGATTGCCAACCTCACTACTACCTAAGAGGGGACATGCATTGATATAGAGTGCCACTATGAGAGCGTCACTAAGACCGACTACATCGATGCCCACCTTGAGGCAGATTGATAATTCTTCTATCAATTCATTTATCCCCAGGTGGAGAAGGAGGAATCCATGCCATAACACAAGAAGCATCTCCCCAATGGGTGAGAAGGTCTTGGAGATGGCCAAGCTCAATGGCAACTTTATTTTCTTGCACTTGTATCTACAAAAGAACATTGAAGATAATAGAGGATTTTTTGAGAGAAAAAAAATTACAATATGAAGAAATATTGTTAAACACTGCATTATTTCTTTCTTTTCATAACCAAAATAGAATCTCCACTTTGAAAGTATACAAAACTTAGTTTTATTTAAAAGGAAAGGTGGGTTTATATCTAAGAAGTATATGCTTCCATTGAAATAACTTGGGTGGGAAAGGATTGAAAAGGTCATGGATCCCATGTCCAGACCCCTTGAGCTTTGGAGTAGTGCCAAAAAAGATGAGGGAGTGTTTTTAGATGACCATAGAAAGGGCATTTAGGAAGGGAAATACATAAATGCACAAGCCTTCTACCTATAGGTAGGCTCTAATACAGAATACACCAAGTGAATTGAGCTAGCTTAAGATCCAAGAAAGCCTCCCAGACAATATGAAATCAAAAGCACCAGGTGTGAATGGAAGAATGAAAACCACAGCGAGAGTTAAACTCTACCATAGGCATGTGGGGAGTAAGCTAACTATAGCCAAGCCAAGGGGTGATTAAGAAATGACATTTCAACATACCACTTCCTGTCCTTCCACCAAGGATGAGTGGAGTAAACATAAATTTTGTGAATCACAGCAAGTGAAACCATGCTAAGGATTGTTTGGTAAGATTATCTATTATCATTGGTTAATCAGAATTTGATTTTCACTTCTTCCCAGGATAGACAAGATCGAGACTGATTACAAAAGATATCTTGGATAATATGAATGCCTCTATGAAATAATTTGAGATCATTGATCCAAGGAACCTCAGCCAGAGGGACATCATTGAAATTGATAACAGGTGACCACCATAACAAGCGTGAGTTAGTAGACAACCCATCTCAAAACCCTAAACCATTCCAAAAAAGCCATGGTTTGATCCTTTCCCATGCTTTCTAGATAATTTTCACCACAAAGGACCCTATAATATGAACGAAGTTTTGATGATGAGGAGATTAGTGAAGCCAAGCCCTTTACAAGTTTTTTTCCTCTAGGTAGGCTTGAAGAGATACAGTGTCAAAATAAAACCTTCCAAGATTCCTTTCTGTCAATGGCCCACACAATCCATTTGGTACATAAGGCAATTCCTTGATGAGCCACATTAATGAGCCCCATACCTCCAGCATCCTGTGTGAGGTAGTAGTATTCCCACACAACCTTGTGGAATCCATAGCCATGTGAAGAATTGGCCCAAAGAAAATACCTAAGAAGTTTTTCAAGTTTATGATAAGAATTCTTGGAAGGTACCCAACATGAAGAGTAGTATACATGAGTGGTCATAATCACTTTTGAGCAGATTTGGAATTTACCTGCTAATGATAAGGGCTTAGTCACCCAATATTCCAGTTTCTTTAGTACTATATCAACTACGTATTACCACATTATGGGCGAATAGGCATCAAAAGCAAAAGGGATGCCAAGAAACTTGAAGGATTTCATCATGTTGGATCTAGGCCCACCCATACTTGGCATCCCATGCCAATGGGGGGAGGTATGACTGCCTATAGCAATGAGTTTTTTTCCATTAGATTCTTGATCTAGAGGTAAGGTAAAAGGTGTTGAGACACTGCAAGGCATTGTCCACATTATCCTCTTCTTCAATAATAGTAAGGAAAAAATCATTAGCACAGTGGCCATTTAATAGTTGCATATAGTTTTGAGGATCTTATTTATCCAAAGGGAGATAGATTCCTTTAACAAGGACCCTAGCTTGGGCATTGCTAAACATATATCCAAAACCCTCAGCTACAAGCATATACAGGGTAGGTACTAAAGGGCATCCTTAGCGAATAGATCGAAACAAACCAAATTATTTAGAAGTGATTCCATTAATAAAGAGGATGGCTGAGGCGTCTGAAAAAACACCTAGATGATTTGAATGAAATTGGGCCCAAACCCTAAGGCTTTAAGCATGGCCAGGATGAAGGGCTAGTCAATATCATCATAAGCTTTTTCAAAGTCAATTTTTATGAACACAACTTGTTGCTTAGATCTTCTAGCCTAGTCCATTCCTTCCCAATCCACAATGATATTGTCTAATATATATTTAATTTTGATGAATCCTATTTGTTCAAGGCGAATGATGTGTGTTAGTAGATTACACAACCAAAGTGTCAGAGCTTTAGTAATTATTTTGTAGGAAACATTCAGGAGGGTGATCGGCTACCAATTATAGATCAATTCGGGATCCCCTTGTTTAGGTATGAATTTAATGTTTCCTTTATTTATATTATTCCTTAGAGAATGTGTGCATAAGGTTTCTTGATAAACACATTTATTTTTAGTCTATCATTCAATTTGGACCTTGGGGTGAAGGGGCCTACCAGGTCTATATAGGTAGTTGTAGGCCAATGGAGGGCTTGTAGCCAACTGTAGTAAGTGGGGCCAACATGAATGCGTAGTGACCATGTCTCCACTTTTTCATTGAAATACATTTTGTTTAGGCATGTGAGTTTTCTTTAACATTTTTAATGCCTCTTTCCACAAAGATGGATAGCCGATGGGAAGTGTAGGCATGTAGAATATGCATTGTACATTCTCAAAAAAATTATCTTATTTTAATGCTTTTTCATTCATGGAAATTTTAATAATGACACAAATGAAAAGGTTGCAGAGGTCATTCATTGCATCCATTCAAGTTTTATATTCTTTTTATGAGTTCTAGTAGTGAACCCTTCCTCACTAGCATTGTTTACGTAACAAAGAATTACAACAATTAGAATTTTTAAATTAAATATGTAATAAAATGTACATGTGAATTGAAAATGAAGAATATCAAAGAATTAATAACTACCAATTAAGTATGTCAATATATACACATGTGAATTGAGAATGAAATAAAATCAAATAATTAACCTTGGACACTACAGTGATTGGGGCATGTCACTCTAATAAACTTGTGGTATCTTTTAATCTACATTGTCTTCATCCTCCCATGAAAAATATGACTTTGTTTCTTGATCAAAGTTGATAATAGGTTACTATGTAGGTAAGAGAAAAAAAATATCACAATCATGTTTCATATCACTTAAAAAATTCACAAACCCCCAGATATAACCTTATCTATGGGACTATGTCCATGTTAGTCGAAGAGGTTGAAAAACTATGTTGCATTCATTCAATCCTTCAGCTTTTCCTATGAGTGGAAAAAATGGACCCCACCTCAATATCTTTATTAAAATATAAAATAAATGTAGTAGTTATAATTTAAAATTCTAACTAAACAAAAGAATATTAATAATTGAATATAACAAATTAATAAAAATGAATCACCTTTTTGAATAACTTCTTTATGTGTTCCCTTTTTGGTTGAAGTCATTAGAGGAACTCATGGAAGCTACTCCTAGGTATGGCATGGGACCCATGCTATGAATTATCATTAAAAGGTTGGAAAATAAATAAATTATTTAAAAATTTACTAATTATAATTAAACAAAATAATATAAGAGATGACTATCAATAATTTGTCTTATTAACATTTTGAAGGGGGATAGATTTAGGTTCGAGTTCATAAACATTAACATATTGTGTTGGATATGAACCATTAACAATTGTTTGTATCTTATTGGATTTTTTTTATACTTTGTATTTGTTACACCTCTTAGTTAATGTATAGCTAGGCACAATAATTGACACATTCTTTGAAAAACCAACAAATTCACATTTTGGTGAACCTGTAAGTATTTTTTACTATGGAAATAATATGGGAAGTGTTATAACCCAAAGTTCTATTGGGAACCATTATGGGTTGTATTATTGGCCCATGGTTTCGGTACCCATGGCAGTGTAAGTCTGGTTAGGCAGTTACCTATTGATGTACCTATAAATACTTGCACATGTAGTAGTGATAAAATATGAATGAGAAGTAACTTATTGTATTGTAAGAAGGTTAAGTTAATCCAATAGTAAAAGAGGTTATCATGTTGGGTTTTTTCCCATAAGGGTTTCCTAGGTGAAATCTTGTGTATTATGTAATATTGTGTGTGCACAATTTCTCCTACTCAATTTTAGCATAAATATTCTATCAGTATTTCTTCTCTTGTATTGCTTTATTGGTCAATTTATCCTCATTTCATATCAGAGCTAGATTTTAGACTATTGTGAAGATTCAAGGTTTCATTTACCAATGATAAACTATTTTGTGAGTGGGATCTTTGTGTGTGGGAATATTTATGTGAAGGAGAATGAATAAAAGCACAATGATAGAAATTAAATTTTTCAATGGTGAAAATTTTGAGTTGTGGAAGCTCAAAATGGAAGATATTCTTATGGATAGAGATTAGTGGGTCATTGTGTCAAGAGTGAAACCTATGGGTATGAAGGTAAAATACTGGGAAAAGATCGATAAAAAGGTGAAGAGTTCAATAAGATTGTGTCTATCAGATTCCATTCTATTGAATGTGATAGTGGAGAAAACTTATAAAGAATTGAGAAGTACATAATTGTATTGCAAGACAATTGCTACACCCTTAACCGTTAGCATGTCTAGGGATATGTGTAACTAAATTATGGATTGCATAACCCTATTGCATATTATTTTACATTTATCTATGCACTCATATGTGTAGTAGGTCAGCCTATGGGTTTTCCATGGCCTTGGTAGACTATAAATAGGAGGTAAGGTTAGTTACTCATCATCATATCAGAGTATTCATTTCTTATTGCAAGCATTTGGGAGGTTTCCCCCTCAAAGAGGTTTATCTATTATTCATGTTTTTTGCTATATTTCCATATCATTATGATCTATTCCTATTATTTTGATTATTTGGTGAAGTAATGTCACTATAAGTGGTATCAAAATGTTGATTTGGGCCATAATTAGGTCAAAAACCCTATATCTTGGAATTTGGCTATATCTCACAGATAATTGCACATTTCTTTGTAATATTTTTATTAGAGTTGGGTTAACAGGGAAAAATAAGGTTCACCATCAAGCCTTCTTATGTCTGGTCCTAACACTCGTGGATGGGGGAAAGGGCAAGACACCCTTAAAACTCCTTTAGGGGATGACATGGAGTTTGAATTATCTGATATGATGTGTTCGGAGTTGATTTCTCAAATTCAGTTGAATATACATGGCTTGACACAGAAGGATGTGCAATTTCAAATTCAAATGTCAACAATGCAAATGGAAATTCATGGCATGATAAATTAGTTACAACATGTCATAACATAACTGGCTATCATTTCATCTCATTTACCACTCAACAATGATCCACTTTTTCGTTCCAATCTTCCCCCTGTCAACACTAACACTACCAATATGGGGGTGAAAACAATGTTGCCAAAAGTATATTTGTAAAAGTTTGATGGTAAAGATCCACTCACTTGGATCAATGAAATTGAAAATCTATTTGATCTGCACCAAACTCCTAGCTCTCAAAAGGTTGTCATGGCATCTCTATATCTAGAAATGAGCCATTCATTTGGTATCATTGGTTGTGTGCTTAAAAGAAGAAGACTAGTGCTCTTGTTACATGGTCAGTATTCTCTGATGAATTGATGTCTCAATATGAGGATAATGTTTATGAAAAATACTTCAACTAGTTAGCCAAACTATGACAAATAGGAATAGTAAAGCATTATATTCATTAGTTTCATAATTTATCCTTATGTGTGGAGGACATCATTGAGGCAAATTTGGCTAACCTTTTTCTAGGTAGACTAAAAGATAGTATTCAATTGTAGGTTCACATTTTTAACCCCATAACTATATTTGAAGTTATACCAAGGGCACGCTTAGTAGAATAAAAAGAGATGAGTAAATGCCATCCTTTCACTACTAGTCGAGAACACACCTTCCCAACTCCACCACTGCCTCAACCTACTAGTTAACACCACAAAATATTGAGGAGAAACATGCCAAATGATTTTTTTATGGTTGTAACAACATTGAAGCAAAGGTCATCGATGTGCTTCATTTTTTTATGGTCTCTTTCTTTCCCTGTTGTTCTGAGCTGTCAGTCTTGAATGTATCCACCTTACTTCAAATGATCCATTTCCCTTTGCAATAAGTATTGTTCTTATAAAGAGTTGAGAGATATAAGGCCTATAGGTTTTTGGTTCAATATGGAGCTTATTTCGCTTTGAGAAATTGCCTTGGACAAGCCTTTTGGCAAAGGAATGGGCCAGTCCAAAGAATGCAAGTCCTTTATAAAGCTTTGAAAGTAAGGTGCCCTCGCGGAGGGTAGGCAGGTTGAAAATTAAACCATTCATAAGGCTTCGAAGGGCAACTTCAGATATAAAGTTCCCTTGTAGAGGGAAGTGAGCACATTTGGGAAAGAGAAATAGGCAAAGGATTCCTTTGGATTTTCTATCCGAAGGAAATCCAAAGAAAAGACAAGGGATTCCTTCAGACTTTTGTTCGAAGGAAATCCAAGGAAGAACCAAAGGGTGAATTCCTTTGGATAAAATGCCTGAAGGAATTCCTTCAGACATTTTGTTTGAATAAATTCACAAAGAAATAAACTAAGGCAAATTCCTTCAGACTTTTGTCTGAAGGAATTTATCGAAGGAAAAGACCGAAAGAAATGGTTGAGACTTTGAAGGAAAGATTTCCTTCAGGAAAAATGTCTGAAGGAATTCTGCCAGACATTTTGTTCGAAGGAATTGAGAAGACAAGGGAGCCCGAAGGAGTCCGAAGGGCAAGTACCCTTGTGGGGGATTCTCGACTGCTGAAAAGGGACCCTCTCCTCTCTTCTGAGAGGTCACCTTACCTTTAAGAAGGTTCAATTAAAAAAGGCTGAAGGAATTGCAAAAGGCCATAGTTTCAATTGCAAAAAGATGAAGGAATTACCAAAGTGGTGACAGGCCTGAGCACATCAATTTCAACATGGTAAACTAGCTATTGAAGGTTCAAACATCTGATGATGGGTGCATGAATGTCAAATTCAAGGATGCAAAATAGCCATTGGTTTTCAAATGATGACAGACTTGTGGACATCAATTTTATGGTGATGAAATAGCCATTAGTTTTCAAATAGTGACAGGCCCATAGACGTTAATTTTGATGGGATGCATCGGCCGTTGAAGAGAAACTAAAGGACTGATTTATTTCAAGAATTTTGCTTGAAAGAAATCATGATAAGTGGCCAAAAGGAAACTCAGTGACCCACCGAGAAAGGAGGCTGAGTAGCCAAGAAAAGACAAGAAGAATAGCCCAAGAGATCAAATTGTCAGAGAGACAAGAAATAGCAAGGAAAGAGGGAACAAAATAGAGAATACAGAACATGGCTACACACATATACGAAAACATATGGAATGTTCCAAAGGATGCACCCAGTCAAGCATAAACATGAATTAGATCAACCCAAGTGGCAAAAGAAGGTGTTGGTAGGAGAAGTTATTGCTATGGATGAAATAGTCTCCACCAAGTGGTCATCAAAGAGTGCAAGCATTCAATATCATGGCCTATTTTTATTCATTTGAGCATTGATAAGTAGACAGTCACATAAGTTTGATAAAGAGGGGCAGCCTTGTCATTCAAATAATCAAGCAACCCATGCTTTTGTAGTGACATTTTATATGATTTAAGCACCAAGTCAAGACTTGCAATAGCCACAACATGGTTCCTTTAGCAAACTTCCTCCTTCCTAAGCATTCGATGAAACATGGGCCACTTGTTCTGGAAGGCACAAAAGTCTTCTTCTTCATGCTAGATATTGTAACCTCTCAGTTGAGAAAGATATCTCTCATTTTTTAAGGCGAATCCCTACCAAATTTTACCTTTGAATCAATAAGAATTTGTTTTACCTCTATTTGACTGGTTATAATTTTGAGTATGTCTATGCATCAACTATGTGTTTAGTCATTTTAGCTTGAAGCTTTCATGGATTGACACCAACATACCTAGCATAGCCAAGATCATTTATGTAGGTTAATAGGAAGTGCTTCATCTGGAGCGCAAAGATAGAAGAGTAGTTATTTGATAGTGTGTTTTCTACAACACCTATGGTAAGTTCCTTTTCATTGTGTCTTCATTAAGTCCCTATTAAAGATCCTTACAGTCTGGTCCTTTTGTCAGATAAAATGTCTATTCACCCCCTTCTGGTCTAAAGTGTTAAAATAGCTGAGTAGATCAAAATCATTTGGTGCATCACCATTTAGATAGTTTCTGTTCTGGTTATATCCTTCTCCCTTTTCACCCCCCCATTGTTAGCAGTAGTAGTGAAAGACCTCAAAGATGCATCAAAGGGAGCTAGCCCTTATCTAGAGATTCTCCCCTCAGTTTTGCCAAGCCCACAGCAAGAGGGGAGTCTCCATTGTGTCGCATGGAAGAGAGAAGCTGAGCCTTCTTTCAAGGGTGCAATCCAAAGCATCAACATTGCTGAAAAGAAGTTATTTTACATTGAAGGGGCCAATGAGGATGAAGAAGATGAGGAGGCATCTAGTGAGGGCTTTAAAGTAACTGAGGATGAATCTATATATTCTCAACCTACTATCTCCTGCCATGCTCTTGTTGATATTTCTACTCCTCAGACTCTTAAGGTGGTGGGTTTCCTTAAGAAATAGGTCACAATGTTTATTGACTCAAGAAGTACACACAATTTAATCAAAAGTAAGTTGGTTGCTCATTTGAATTATTTCATCTATCCAACCCCATAATTTTAGGTAATTATTGTAGATGGTGGTATAGTTAATTATTTTGTAAAATGCCACATTATTAAGTTAGCCATGGGGGACTATCTACTAGTTTCTCTTATGTTTGATATTCTTATGGAAAAAATTGATATTTTTTTGAGAGTACAATGGCTCACCACATTGGGTAATATTGAGATGTATTTCTAAGAATGGTTCATGTGATTTCATTCTGAAGGCAAGCCAATGGAAATATGGTGATTAAGATTTAAATCTTCGCAAGTGGTTAGCTCACATCAGATGACTAAGATGTTGAAAAAGCTGCTAAAATATTTGTGGCACGATTTTTTTCCATTGATGTTCAACAAACTAAGGAGTCTACCCATCCTAATCTACAATAAATACTGGATGAACATTCAATTGTTTTTATCCCCATGTCAAGATGTATTCCTCCTAGCCATACCTATGATCATTCCAGTAGAGTCATTCTTGGAAGTATGCCACCCAACATCAGACCATATAGATACCCTTACACCCAAAAGAGTGAAATAAAAAAAATGGTACAAGAGTTGATAGAGGTAGAAACCATTCGCCATAACCAAATTGAATATTCTTCTCTAGTAGTCATGGTACGAAAGAAGGATGAAAATTTGAGGACGTGCTTAGATTATAGAGAGCTCAATAAGTTCACTATCAAAGATGAGTTTCCTATTCTTGTAATTGAATATCTGTTAGATGAATTATATGATGTTGTTTATTTTACCAAATTAGATCTTCACTATGGGTATCATCAAATCTAGATCCTTGAAGAAAACATTCCTAAAACAACTTTCTATACTCACTAAGGCCATTATGAATTTTTGGTCATGCCTTTGATCTTACCAATGCACCATACAGCTTTCAAAGTTTGATGAATACAATTTTTAGGCCATTTTTTAGAAATTTTTGTACTTGTGTTTTTTGATGACATCCTTATTTATAGATAAAATTGGGAAGACCACTTATAGTATGTGAAATAGGTACTCTTAGTTCTTGAGCAACATTAGTTGTATGCTAAACCATCAAAATGTGATTTTAGAGTTTGGGAAGTGGAATATTTGGGTCATATTATATCACGTGAGGGAGTAAAAGTTGATCCTAAAAAATCCAAGACATAATAGAGGGGTATATTCCCAAGACACTCAAACAACTAAGGGGATTTCTTGGGCTAACTGGTTACTATCATAGGTTTGTCAAACGCTATGGTAGTATTGCATCACCACTCACTTCATTGTTAAAGAAATAATCCTTCCAATGGACTAATATAACTACCAAGGCATTTGAATGGATGAAAATGGCTCTGTGCACCACTTCAATATTAGCTACTCCATAATTTTCTATAACTTTTGTGGTTGAATGTGATGCATCTAGATATGGTATGGGTGCAGTACTCATTCAAGAGGGTAGGCCCATTGCCTTCAAAATTCATCAATTTAAGGGTAAAAATAATCTCAAACCCATAAATGAAAAAAAGATGATGGATATTCTACATGAAGTCCAATAATGGAGACCTTATCTATTGGGTCATCACTTTTAGGTAAAAGTTGATCATGATAGCCTTAAATATTTTTTGGAATAATAGTTGTCCTTTAAAGAACAATAAAAAATGGTGATGAAAACATTAGGTTTTGATTTTAAAATAGTATAAAAGAAATGAAAATAAAATGTGGTGGCTGATGCACTATCCAGGTGAGATGCACTAGTTGAGACATTGTTATGTGCCATGACCATTTCGCAAGTAGACTAGCTCAAGGAAGCAAGGTCAAAATGGGAGAATGATAATACTACTCATGCATTGATTTAGAATCTGTAGTAGGGTTCAAATGGGATTGAAAATTTTACATGGAAGTGGAATGCATTATGGTACAAAGATAGATTATATCTATGTCAAAATTCTCTTCTCAAATAGAAAATCCTTCAAGAACTTTATGCATCTCCACTTGGCAGTCAATCAGGGTTTTTGAAAACCTATCATAGAGTCAAAAGGGATTTTTTGGGGGAAAGACCCAAGGGGGATGTATAGAAATATGTGACCAAATGTATGGTCTATCAATAAAATAATGGTGAAACCACTAAAAACCATAGGTCTTTTATAGCCCTTATCCATCCCTAGTCAATGATGGGAAGAGGTGTCTATGGATTTCATTACTAAGTTACCATGATCTGAAGGTAGAAATGTTATCATGGTTATTGTGGATAGACTCACAAATTATGCTCATTTTTTTTTCTTTATATCAACCATTAGTGGATAGTATGGTAGCTTCTACCTTTCTCAATACAATTCATAAATTACATGGTACTCCCAAGATTATTGTTAGTGATCGAGATCTCATATTTACTAGTAATTTTTGGATAGAATTATTTGCATGTTTCAGAACCCAATTGGCTCATATCTCATCATATCATCCTCAATCTGATGGACAAAGTGAGGTAGTCAACAAGTGTATGGAAGGGTACCTTCATTGCTTTGTGTCAGATAAACAAGATAAATGGGTTCAATGGTTACCCCTAGCTGAATGGTGGTATAATACATCAATGCATAGTTCATCCAAAATGTCTCCTTTTATAGAATTGAATGGATACCATACTCCATCCCTCACTTCACCCTTGAAGGCTCACCCAAAGGTGTATGTAGTGGAGGAACACCTTCAACATTAACAGGAATTCCTTGTTAGTTTACATGAAAATTTAGCTTTGGCTTAAAATCGCATGAAGCAATAGGCAGATCAACACATGAGTGAGAGGCATTTTTAAATTAGTGATTGGTTATTTGTTCAATTATATCCATATAAGCAAATGCCATTGAAGCAATAAAAAAAATTTAACAAGTTATCTCCCAAATATTATGGCCCTTATCAGATCTTGCAGAAAATTGGTAGTGTGGCCTATAAGATGGAATTTCCTCTGTCCACTAGCATTCATCTAGTATTTCATGTATATTACATTAATAATTTCATTGGACATAGAGATACCACTCAATCTAAGTTACTAGAGTTAGATGAGGAAGGGAGGGTTATTATTGATCCTGAAGCAGTCTTTCAAACATATCCTAAGCAACTATAGTCTAGAATGATTATAGAGTATCTAATCAAATGGAAGAATTGGCTTTCTAAAGATGCTACTTGGGAGGATGAAGCCTTCATGGAACAACATCTGATATTGATTCAACATTAAGGAAAACATTGTTTTGAAGGAGAGGGGCATGCTATGCCCTTAACTATTAGCATGTCTAGGGATATGTGTAGCCAACTTATGGCTTGCATAACCCTTTGTATATTATTTTACATATATCTATGCACTCATATGCTTAGTATATCAGCTTATGGGTTGTCCATGGCCTTGGTATACTATAAATAGGAGGTAGGGTTAGTTTTTTATCATCATATTAGAGTATTCATTTCTTATTACAAGCATTTGGGAAGTTGCCCCCTCGAAGTGGCTTACCTATTATTCATCTTTTATATTATATTTCCATATCATTGTGATCTATTGTTGTTATTCTACTTATTTGGTGAAGTAATATCATTGAAACCAATTAAGTTAATACAATATTAAATGAGGTTATTGTGTTGAATCTATTCTTGTAAGAGTTTCTCAGGTGAAATTTTGTGTATTGTATAATATCGTGTGTGCATAATTTCTCATGTTCAATTTTAGCATAAAGGTTGTATTAGTATTGTTTCTCTTGTATTGGTTTATTGGTTATTTTCTCTTCATTTATCAAAGTTGAAATCATAAATGGTAAATGGATAAAATATTGAACATTATACAATCCCTTAGAAAATTGAAAAATAAACTAAAACAAAACAATCTTATGATTTTACAAAATTAATGTCATTTAGTTTAGCTAACATGTTTTCAATTATTTGTGTTGGGGTCTCTTTTACTTGATCATATGTTTGTCTTAAAAAAATAACTTCTTCATTGTTTGTTTAACATACCCATAAAACTTGATTGAAGAAATTACATCTACAAATGAGTGAAGGTTCTAAAAAGGATTGTAGCCATGTTTTTGTTGACATACTTTTGTTTAATCAATTGATAACACATGAAGTTTCATAAACATTATATTAAACTAGTATATATTAATTAAATGATAATTTTATGATTAACATAGCCATACATTCATATATATGAAAGGGTCAACATGTAGAGAGAATGAAAAAATAACCACCCAACATGCTTTTACAGACAGTGGGACCAAATAAGTGCTAATATTAATTCATTGTACTTTAACAAATAGAATTAAAGGATACTACAGACAAGGGTACGGAACTCTCCAAGACAATAAATATTGTTGATGTTTTAAAAAAAGGACTTATTACTTGTTATAATAAATCATTTTAAAACACGTTGTTTTTACTTGTATGCCAAACTATGAATGTTTAATCTATAAATTGATGAGCATTAAGTCTTGATGCAACTTTAGTTTCCATTGAGCTCATATGCTAAAAACACACATTGTAGGTTATCTCTATACATGGTGATAATCCAAGAGATACAATCCACATGGTGGGATATGGATCAAATTATCCTTTTCAAGTTCATCATAAGTCCATTTCAATTATATCATATAAAGTCATAGTGGAAAAGGATGCTATGATTCATGGTTTAGTTGTCAACGTTGTGACCCCAATTTTGTATTTAGTGCTATAGTTGGTGGACTTGATTGGAATGATAAATCTGTATATGAAAGAGATAATTATTAGTAAACATAATTAACAACATATAACAATGATACAATGGTATGGATTTTATCCAAAATCCATGGAAATAACTAGAATCATCTAGGTATTATTGTATTATAGAATACAATTTGATATGGGTGAATTATATTGTGTCTACTAAGTGGTTTTTATTTTGGTAGGTATTGTACCTAAGCTTAGAATAGGTTTTGTGCCTACAAAATATCTTGTCTTCCAACTTTACCATAGAGTAAGATCTGTTGATCTCATATTTTGTCTGCTAAAAACCAATTTTAGTAGAAAATCAAAGTGACATTAGTAACAATTCATATATTATTGTCATTGTAGATAAATAATTATTTTCAATGATAATAAGAAACATGCAACTTTACCAATGAGATATGTGTGAGTTGGTTAAGTGGCTTGGTTTTTTCAAGTCCCACTCAGGTTCAAATCTCTGAAAGGCATATCAGCCTAGTTGTGGTCATTGGTTGTATTCTCGAGGTTCTTAATGGTTGGTGGTATTCTCGAGACTAATGATGGCCACTATGGGTAATAGTTGGTATACATTTGGGTGATCGTTGTTGGTAATAGTTGGTATACATTTAATAATATATGGTATACATGGGGATCTAGGCCCCTAATTTTGTCCCAGGCCAGTCCACACTCTAGTCAAAACCCATCATCTATAAAAAATAAATAAGCAGGCAACTTTAAATATCACTTTTCATATAAAAATTTATAGCTAAATAAACATTGCATTAGTTACCACTCAGTCTTTACTCCAAAATTGATGCTATTTTCATGACCAAATTCCACTAACAATAGTTTTTTTAGAGATATACATAAGAATGTGATAGTTTGTTAGGAACCTAGAGTTCATTTCTCACACAATAATAGTCCAAACTGCATATATTGAACTCAAAATGCTAATTACACACAATTCCTTTTATGGAATGAATAACTCCATATCGCGAGCCTCTTCAAGGGGACAACATCCTATTAAAGCAAGCTCTAATTACAAATGACTTTTTGGATGATTTATAACATCATATGTCCCTTTATTTATACTAGTTCTCATCTACCCCTCTCCTCATTCTAATGCATATGGGATTATTCTTCTAATGCATTATTATTTATTACTGTTACATTCCACTATTTATGCTACTATTTCTACTAGCTATTCTACTATTATACCCCTCTTTAGGTACATTACATTCCATCCCCATTAAAAATGTTTCACCCTCAAAACATGATAAGAATTACATAATAAAATAGGATGTTAACCAAATGGAGGCCCAACCATGCATTCATTTAGGCTTCCACTTCTTTCTCTAGGGTTAGGATGTGAACATGTACAACCACAATATGAACTCAAACACTAAAACATGAGGGTGAAGTGCATAGAGATTGATGGATGGAGTAACCTCAAATTGAAAGATGAGGTTAGAATCGATCACTGAAATTTGAAACTTGACAATCAATACCTCAAAGTTAGAACAAGGGTGCACAAAATACGTTGCTTGGTGAGCCAACATGCCATCCCCCTTAACATTGTTCTCTAAGGGGTTTGAAGACTCAATTCCCTATTTAGGCTCCATGATTGTCAGCTTAAGCTCATCAAGGGCCTACTTGAGCATGGTGGTTTCCTAAATGGGTTCATCTGGAACCTGCTGAGGTGCATCCAAAAGGGAATAAATGTCTAGTTTGTTGATGCCCTGAAGAGGTGGTGTTGTGTAGGGATGAAAAAACAAAGGGGTCTCACCATGATTATAGTAGATGTGATCTTTTGCGAGCTTAGCTAAGCCCATGACTTCTTTCATAGATTACGATTGCCACATTTAAATTTCTGATCAAATCTCATCTTGAAGTTCACTGATGAAGCAATGAACAAACAATGCGGTAGACATATTGTTGGTTAATGTGTCAAAATCAGTCTGATATTCTCTAATAGTACCATTTTTTGAAGTCGAGTTAATGCACCAATGAGATTACTGCTAGAGAAAATGAAAAACCTCATGAGAACTAGAGGAGTGGACGTCGATTTTAATTGAAAATGCATCCTTTACAATATGACCAATATTTTAATTTTTTTATATTTTGACCTAACATATGACAAGACAACTAAACAACAAATATTATAAACAATGACTTAAAATTAACACAAGATCAGAAAAAATTAAAAACTAAAATATTACACAGACGATTGATGATACAAGATAGACCATGACAATAACAAAAAACCAAAAATACTTAATAACACATAAACCATACCACACATAATTGAGGACTAAACAACTTGACATGATGACACCTAATAACTTTACCAAATAATTTGCATCATATAAAGTATTTTAAAACAATGACACCTAATAAAATATCATGCCAAACCTAATACGTAAAAGAATACTTAAAACCATGTGACAAAATAAAATACCATTAAAAATAAATATGAATAAATAAAAACTAAGCAAGCTAAAGTAAAACTTAATCTAACCATATCTATCTACTTAAACAAAACACAAATGGAAAAAACCTAAAGTGAAAATAGTATTAGGATCTTAAATTCTAAAAATGATGACACGTAGGCATGACTCGATGCCTAACTTCAAAAAAATATTAATGGTAAAAAACAAAAAAGGCATACAGAAAAGAAGATGAAATACCAGCTAACAAAACACCATGAATAAATAGAAACAAAGCTAGTGAAAGTGAAACCTAATATCAGGGGCTTGTTTTGACCAAAATTTGCATGTATCACCAAAAGAAGAACCGTGAGTTTTGGCCCAGAGAAGGAAATAGCCACCAAGATGGAGTCACCGATGTGAATGCAAATGGTAGATCAATGATGCAAGATCCATAGGGCCCAATAATTTAAGAATCAAGAGAGCATACAAAAAACAAGAACTCAAACAAATAAATAAGAACTGAACACAATTGCTACAACAATTTCTTGAAGGATAAGATTTTATTGATCTTCAATTTTCCTTGAGTAACATTACAAGTAAGAAATAAGCTTCCAGGATTAGAACTAGATTTACCTGGATTAGAACTAGATTCACTTGTGTAATTAGCATTTTGCTTGTACACATATCCTTGTTTACTTCTACAGTCACTTGCATAATGACCATATTTCTTACAGTAATAACATTGAACATTAGATTTATCAAAACTCTATGAACTTTGCTGGAAGTGATTGTTGCCATGTCCTATACTGTTGTAGTTTTGATTACTATGTTCACCTTCATCTAAATTGTTCCTTCCATATCTGCCTCTGCCTCTTCCTCTGAAGTTTGACCTGGCTCTTCCTCTTCCTCTGCCAACTGATACCTGTGACTTGAAGGCATTCTCAAGAGAAGTGTTATTCTTATTCATTTTGGATTCATGTGTTAACAAAGAACCCATTAATTCATCTATAGATAATTGATCTAAATCCTTGGTTTCCTCAATAGCTACAACTATTACATCAAATTTAATGGGTAAACATCTGAGTATTTTCTCTATGATCTTCTGATCCATCATAGTTTCTCCATTAGATCTAATTTGATTCACTATATTCAACACTTGACCCATAAACTGGTCTATAGATTCTGATTCATTCATTTGCAAATTTTCAAAAGTTCTCCTAAGAGATTGCAATTTGGCAATTTTTACCTTTGTATTACCTCTATAGGTAGTTTCCAAGATTTTCCATGCCCCTCTAGATCTTGTTGCTGCTGTAACTCTAGAAAATATAGATTCATCCAATGCCTGTTGGATGAGAAATAAAGCTTTTGCATCTTTCTTTTAGTTCTCCTTAAGCTGGTCCTTTTGTACTTGATTTAATGCCGGATGGGCTGTCTTGTCTTGCGGTTCTACAAAACCACTCTCTACCAAATCCCACACATATTGTGAGAAAAATAAAGTTTTCATCTTAATTGCCCAAAAATCATAATTCTTACCATTGAAAACAGGTATTTGAGGCTGTGAAATACTATTGTTCACTGCCATTTCTCACGCTGGAATGGCTTTCTGGTTGTTGTTTCTGAAACACAGTCACCTTATATGTGGAATACACCACCTTGTCTTTATACAAAACAAATACAATTACTCAATGAGCGTTCACTCAGTGTTTAAGACTGAGGAGTAGCCTGTCGAAAGGCTATCAATGGACATGCTTATGTCCAACATTGCAAGCTTCCTGCTTGCTTACCTTTCTTTCACCCGATGCTTAATTGCTCAGGTTTCCTTTTTGCTACTCCATTCTGCTGTGGTGTGTACCTTGTAGTCAATTGTCTTTTAATGCCATGATACCTGCAAAAATCTTGAAATGCATTAGACATATATTCACCTCCTCTATCTGATCTAAGTACCTTGATATAACGGCCACTCTACTTTTCAACCATTGCCTTGAATTCTTTAAACTTTCCAAAGGCTTCAGAATTATTTTTGAGAAAGTATATCCATGTCTTTCTGCTAAAGTCATCAATGAAGGTTATAAAATAAGTACTACCTCCTAATGATGTAGTTTGCATTGGTCCACATAAATCACTATGGACTAGCTCCAATATTACCTTTGCTCTATATGAGCCTCCTACTGGAAAGCTCTCTCTATGCTATTTTGCCAGAATACAACTATCACATGAACTTCCTAGTTGTTCCATTGGTGGTAAACCTTTCACCATATTTTTCTTTTGTAACAAATTTAAACCTCCAAAATGTAAATGTCCATACCTTAAGTGCCATAACCATGATTGATCTAGCTGCATGTTTTTGAAGTGGGCTTGCTCTTCTCCTTGGATGCACTGAATATGAAGAGGGAACATGCGATTCTTGGTCAAAACGTTTATGACACCTTTACCCATGACATCTACTGTGATATCATTTCCTAATTTCACTTCTAATTTTACAGAATCATCAAGACTAGCAAACAATTCTTTATTCCTTGTCATATGATTATTGCATCCACTGTCTGAAAACCAAATATCTCTACCTTTTCTTCTTGGTGCCTCCTTGCTGGCTATTTTCCTAACCAGGCTCTGATACCAATTTGTTAGAATCAAGAGAGCATACAAAATCCAAGAACTCAAACAAATAAATAAGAACTGAACACAATTGCTACATCAATCTCTTGAAGAATAAGATTTTATTGATCTTCAATTTTCCTTTAAACTTGTCACTTGGAAACTTGTCCAATATTGTGCAAACATTATCCATAAAGGATATTCTGTAACCTTTCTGTACTAACTGACCAACACTCAAAACATTATGTTTTAGTCTAGGTACAAAATAAACATCAGGTATAAACCTTCTTTCACCATTCTTTGCCAAAAAATTTGACACCTTTACCCATGACATCTACTATGATATCATTTCCTAATTTCACTTCTGATTTTACAGAATCATCAAGACTAGCAAACAATTATTTATTCCCTGTCATATGATTACTGCATCCACTGTCTAAAAACCAAATATCTCTACCTTTTCTTCTTGGCGCCTCCTTGCTGGCTATTTTCCTAACCAGGCTCTGATACCAATTTGTTAGAATCAAGAGAGCATACAAAAAACAAGAACTCAAACAAACAAATAAGAACTGAACACAATTGCTACATCAATCTCTTGAAGGATAAGATTTTATTGATCTTCAATTTTCCTTTCAACCTGTCACTTGGAAACTTGTCCAATATTGTGCAAACATTATCCATAAAGGATATTCTGTAACCTTTCTGTACTAACTGACCAACACTCAAAAGATTATGTTTTATTCTAGGTACAAAATAAACATCAGGTATAAACCTTCTTTCACCATTCTTTGCCAAAACATTTATGACACCTTTACCCATGACATCTACTGTGATATCATTTCCTAATTTCACTTCTAATTTTACAGAATCATCAAGACTAGCAAACAATTCTTTATTCCCTGTCATATGATTACTGCATCCACTATCTAAAAACCAAATATCTCTACCTTTTCTTCTTGGTGCCTCCTTGCTGGCTATTTTCCTAACCAGGCTCTGATACCAATTTGTTAGAATCAAGAGAGCATACAAAATCCAAGAACTCAAACAAATAAATAAGAACTGAACACAATTGCTACATCAATCTCTTGAAGGATAAGATTTTATTGATCTTCAATTTTCCTTTAAACTTGTCACTTGGAAACTTGTCCAATATTGTGCAAACATTATCCATAAAGGATATTCTGTAACCTTTCTGTACTAACTGACCAACACTCAAAACATTATGTTTTAGTCTAGGTACAAAATAAACATCAGGTATAAACCTTCTTTCACCATTCTTTGCCAAAAAATTTGACACCTTTACCCATGACATCTACTATGATATCATTTCCTAATTTCACTTCTGATTTTACAGAATCATCAAGACTAGCAAACAATTATTTATTCCCTGTCATATGATTACTGCATCCACTGTCTAAAAACCAAATATCTCTACCTTTTCTTCTTGGCGCCTCCTTGCTGGCTATTTTCCTAACCAGGCTCTGATACCAATTTGTTAGAATCAAGAGAGCATACAAAAAACAAGAACTCAAACAAACAAATAAGAACTGAACACAATTGCTACATCAATCTCTTGAAGGATAAGATTTTATTGATCTTCAATTTTCCTTTCAACCTGTCACTTGGAAACTTGTCCAATATTGTGCAAACATTATCCATAAAGGATATTCTGTAACCTTTCTGTACTAACTGACCAACACTCAAAAGATTATGTTTTATTCTAGGTACAAAATAAACATCAGGTATAAACCTTCTTTCACCATTCTTTGCCAAAACATTTATGACACCTTTACCCATGACATCTACTGTGATATCATTTCCTAATTTCACTTCTGATTTTACAGAATCATCAAGACTAGCAAACAATTCTTTATTCCCTGTCATATGATTACTGCATCCACTGTCTAAAAACCAAATATCTCTACCTTTTCTTCTTGGTATCAGAGCCTGGTTAGGAAAATAGCCAGCAAGGAGGCGCCAAGAAGAAAAGGTAGAGATATTTGGTTTTTAAACAGTGGATGCAGTAATCATATGACAGGGAATAAAGAATTGTTTGCTAGTCTTGATGATTCTGTAAAATCAGAAGTGAAATTAGGAAATGATATCACAGTAGATGTCATGGGTAAAGGTGTCATAAATGTTTTGGCAAAGAATGGTGAAAGAAGGTTTATACCCAATGTTTATTTTGTACCTAGACTAAAACATAATCTTTTGAGTGTTGGTCAGTTAGTACAGAAAGGTTACAAAATATCCTTTATGGATAATGTTTGCACAATATTGGACAAGTTTCCAAGTGACAGGGTGAAAGGAAAATTGAAGATCAATAAAATCTTATCCTTCAAGAGATTGTTGTAGCAATTGTGTTCAGTTCTTATTTATTTGTTTGAGTTCTTGTTTTTTGTATGCTCTCTTGATTCTAACAAATAATCTGTGAATGTGAATGGAATTTCCATAGAAAACTTTCAACTCGATGTAGAAATCCACCCCTGAAACACTATATGTACTAGAAATATTGAAACTATAATATGACAGACTAGCAATCTTGATATTGGAATACACAAATTTAGAAATTTCCAATATACAGATCTGAAAATTTCCACACAGCACAATGAGAAGATAGTTTATTTTATTTGTACCCAAAAAAATCCATGATTGCAAACTATAAGATAATAATACTGCTAGACTAGAATACTTCAAATAACTTCAATCCTCACAATAACTTAACCAAAAAGAAAATTAAATGACAAAAACTCTCCCTCGAACCTTAAGGTCTAATGCAATGGAAAATAAATTGGCTCTAGAAAAGGCTCTGATACTAAATGTTAGGAACTTAGAGCTCGTTTTTCACACAATAAGAGTCCAAATTGCATATATTGGACTCAAAACGCTGATTACACACAATTATTTTTATGGAAGGAATACTTTGTATCGTGGGTCTCTTCGAGGAGGCAACCTCCTATTAAAGCAAGATCTAATTACAAATAACTTCTTAGATGATTTACAAAATCATATGCCCCTTTATTTATACTAATTATCATCTACCCCACTCCTCATTCTAATGCACATGAGATTATTCTTATAATGCATTACTATTTATTACTATTACATTCCACTATTTATCCTACTATTTCTACTAGTTATTCTACTATTATACCCCTCTCTAGGTACATTAAATAGTTTAAAGATCATTTCTAAGATAATTTGCAATGGAATTATTTACATGTGAAAAGTAACATGCTAACCTTTGTGTACTCAAATTCTTGAGGTCTTGTTGAGACAACCAATGAAAAGATAATGGGATGAGTGATCCATTGATTTGGTTTGTTGGGCTACTTTAGTTGATGGATTTTGAGGGGAAGGGTTGGAAGACTTATTAGTTAGGTTGAGGTATAGGAGTAAGGATTTTTTAGCTGTATGGGGCAAAAGATGCTCATGGTGATACTAAAAGAGCAAACCTGCATCATACTATTTGTTTAAAGAATTGAAATGGGAAGAGATGGCATTCCAAGAACCCTTAGGAAGGATAAGGAAAATATAATATACTTCTTGGTAGATATTATTTTTGGAAAATTGGACAAAGTTACGTTGAAGGTCCCTTGGTACTTGGGCATCTCTATTGTGTTGGTTACGGCTAGTTAATGTCATTTGAAAAGTGAATGAGCTATGATGAGGCTAGATAAAAAAAAAAGGTGGTTGAGATTGACATAATCAAGACTAAATGTGTATTAGGAAATCAAGAAGACAAACTCAATAGAAAATAATAAAAAATGAAACTGAAATCATGAAAACTCAAGTGTTAATAAACAATTATAAAAAACTTGAACGGTGATGGAACCACTGCTATATGTAGGTGACAATTCTAAAACTGCTAAATTTTTTTACGAAATCATTAGGATAGTTTTTAGTACCGTCGTTATGGTTATGTAATTATCACAATGGTTGTATAAACCACCATGGCAATTTTTCCACGCTTAATATAATTTTAAAAGTAAAGGCCAAAGACAAAAAAAATGAAAGTTTGAAGTTTGCAAGGGATAAAAAAGAAGCAAAAGACTAGGAATAGGGAGAGGAAAAAATATAGCATGTCTTAGTGAAGATCATTACATCATCATTCAATTTTTCACAAAATGTTGCACTTTATAAAATTTGGGTCCATACATATTGTCCCTTAGGGGAGGTCCCCTGTCATGAGTGGCTATGATGTTTTCCCAAGTAATGGCACACTAAAAGGAGAAGGAAGGTTATGAAACTCACCTCACTTACCTTTGTGGCATAGTGATGCCAGTCAAGATGTCCTCATGACCTATGTGCAATAAACAAGAATTAAGTGTGATTTTATGAAAAAGCGAGATATAGACTAATTAATCAAAATGTAGGCAGGTGTTACTTATTATGTATACAGAGGCATGAATACGACCTGAATCATCCTATCAGGGGACTGAGCTTGGTGGTGAGTAATGTCAACCTCTAAGACAAATTAAAAAATCAACATAATTTTTAAAACAATTACAGAAAATGAAATGTTAGAATCCTTATTGTTTGATCTATTTCAGGTTAGTTTGGGAATATAAAGGTTATAAATACATCATGATATGTGAGAAGATGCAAATTTTGAAATAAAATTGCCAATAAAGGATATTTTTTGAAATGCAATAGCTGGTAATATTAACTACATATTTGAAAACTTTTCAAAAATGGAAATCATTTGAGAAGTTGAGCTCTAGGATCCTTATGGTAGAATCATGTGAGAGAGTATTTGAATTAAAGAGGATGAATAGAGGATGGTGGGTGTACTAGTTATAGTGGGCATCAAGCAGACACATGTGAGTTATACTAATTTTTGTGCCATATCCTTAGGTTTGAATTTTTGATGGAAAAAATGTTTAAATCTAGTAGGTTTTGAATTTTTATTCATGGGTGGGTTTGTGGTAGTGATTAGAGTAGGAAAATGATTTTTTCCCCTCAATCAATCCACCTTAAATTGACCTTGCATGGTAGTTTCATTCAACCCACCCAGCCCTAACCTACCTAGATAAATTTTGAGCTATTTAGGAGGGATTCTGGGTATGGTGTAGACAACTGGTGGAACTTCCAGTTTCATAGTTAAATTACCAGTCTGTGTAGACTGGTTACTCCTCCACTCTAACGGTTACATAACCATTGTGGTGGTTTCACTTTCATTAGCCTTCTACGGTGGTTACAACACTATAATTATGAAAATATTGATAGTTGCACAATTTTCCATGGTGGTTCCATAACTGCCATGTGCATTAAGTGGAGGTTTCACCACATGGGTATTTTAAAGGTTTTTAGTCCTTTTCAGAGGCTTCAGGACTAATTCAAGTCATTCCTCATTTTTTTATTAGGGTGCTTACATCCGTTGGAGTGAGGATATGGAGTAGGAGTGGATTCCAAGGGATCAGCTCTTGACTAATGCAAGTCTTCTTGTAGGTGTGAGTTGACATACTGATGCATTTTCACTGCTTATCATGGAGCATAGGATTTTATAAGATAGAGGGAAGAGAACGTCTATCTACAAGTGAGAGTGAAAAAAGTAGTCTTAAGTGAATAATATTAGTGACATTATTGGTGTGAGAGGTGGGTGGGCTTTCTCTAGCGGATAGATGTAGGAGGGATATCCTCCTAGGCATGCATCAATAGACAATGATACATGAATTGGAGTCATAGCCCTGGCCAATTTGCATTGGGTCCTTCTCAAAGGAGGAGGAGGAGTCCTAGGCATTTAGCCTCTAGAGGAGCTCAACATCCAAGGTGATTTAGGACTATGTTATGTACATCTTTTTCAAATTGTTTTGAATTATGAGACACACTTTCCATCTATGGGGTAGATTGTATTTAAACAATAATGTATGCAAACACACACACACACTCTCTCTCTCTCACACACACACAAAATATTTTGGACCATTTTTATGTGATGATATTCTAGCATCTTATACCATCTTGTAATGTTATATATGTTCTTCAATGTATGCACCTTAAATGGATAAAAATGTGATTAAATACTGTGTCTAAAAATTATTATTATTATAAACCATCATTTATACATTTTATTTATAATTAATAGATATAATAATATATTTGCAGTTATAAAATACATATGCATACTCTTAGTTACTATACAAAGACATCATTACTATACAAAGACATCTTTTAGCGAGGAAAGAATGTTCTTAATGGGAAGATCAATTAAAAAGTAGACGATCAATATCACTATACACAAACCATCCATTCAAAAGACATTGATGTAATTATTTTTGGTATTCTTGGGCTTTAAATTAGAAAGAAAAAAAATATAAAGAAGTGTTGGGATCTATTTTGAGGTGGTGTATTCAAAACAAATATATTTTTTAATTCTAAAAGTGAAAATAAGAAAGAAAACCTATAAAAAATAAAGATGGGCTTTAGAAGTCAATGGCACGCGTTTAAAACCAAAATTAGGCTAACACTCTAATGACATGCCATTTGAAAGCAAGGTAAGTCAAAGTAGGTACACGTTCTATTACATGGGAAAACGAGTTAACGGAAGAAAGTATATATATATATATATATATATATATTTTCTCGGATATAAAATTTTATATTTAGTTTTTAATTTTGTAAGAAATAATATATATATTATAAATAGATTTTAGATTTTAATTTGTATTTTTTATTTTCTAGATTTTTGTAGTTTTTTAGGTTTTTCTATTTCTTTCTCAAAATCTTGAGGCATGTAGTGAAATGGTAGTTAATTATTATTGAGCTAGTTCTTTGATTTTATTTAACATTTTGAAGTTTTTATTTTTAAAAAAAAAATTAATAACTAAATATATGGTGCATTCTCAGAATATACCTGCTCAAGATTTATCTCTAACGTCTTAGTTTTGACTTTGGCTCATAAAATGAGATCTTGACACTTTTTAAATATTTGTGTAGTTAGTCGGGGATTGTTTTATCTTTTAACTATGAAAACTTGTTTTTATCCATGCAATGATATCATGCCAAGTGCCAAATTATAAGGTTTCAACATGATCCATGTGACAAGATCATGCAACTTGTCAGTATTTCATGAATATAAAAATTCTACTTTACATTTGGTCTTTGTTTTCTTTATCTATCTGTGAAATGACAACACAACAGATGTCATATTCTTGTGTTGTTTGATGAATTTTATCAAGGCTCAATATTTCAATAGGTTATATGAAGTTGAGTTTTTATAAGTGTCGCGTTCTTGGATTCTCTTGTGTGTTAGCATTTCTTAATTCATAAACATAATTATACTCTATGAAACACGATTAGTCCATGTGGTGGCATCTTCTGGACTAAACTCACACAACATGGTGCTCATAGGTTTTCTCGAGATTTACCTTTTTTCAAGTTACCTATGGAGTGAGATTGAGATACTATCTTAATCTCATGAATTAGTGTCCCTAAAGGTAAAGATTTGTTGACTCCTTAGTTTCATGTCATTTTTATCTATGGGAAATGAGATAATTACATGTATTCAAGTTTATTGAACTCATTTAAAAAAGGGGTGCTTATTATTGATCTCAGTTTTTCTTTTGCCAAGATGCTCTATGTTGAGATAATGTGACACTCATCACATTTTCTGGGATTATGTATAGAACCATTTATCTTTAATTTGGAAATTTGGCTATGATTCATGTAATTAGATATCAACATGTGTCAAGATTTCATGCCCTAATGCACAACCTATTCTTAGAGAAGGTTATGATATATATTGTCTCTTTGGTTCCACTTTTTAGTTGGCTCTGTATAATGAGATGCTAACATGTGGCTTCATATCAAGTGTTCTTTTAGTTTCTTGATTTCTCTATTTTAACTCGAATGGACATGAAACTCAATTAAAATTAGATGTAACAGATCCAGAAGCTAAAAAGAGAATGAAATTTGATTATCATGACTAGATTTTAAATGACACTTGGGTTACATGAAAACATGAGATGAAAAAAGATAGTCTCTTGATATTCCTATGTGAATCTTGATTGAAAAAGCATTACTCAAGAAGATGAAATGGAAAAAGAAAACAAATCTCTAATTTATTTTCACAAGCTCTTATCAGAAGTCAATTGATTATCTCTAAAATTTAGATAGGGAGTTTTCTTAATTATATTGGGGAAGAAAAGCGATAAAGACAACTATACTTAGGAAGCAATCATGATTAGGGAGCTTGAGACCATATTTTTTTTAGAATTAGCTACATAAGGAAAGAAAACATGGCATCTTCGACGTGTGAAGCATGTTGTAGAAAAATAATTTTAGTAGAGCCCTTTTTCATTGCATATTTACCATGATTTATCACACTTGGCCTATTTTTGTACATTTGGCTCTTTTCGACCACTTTCCACTCACAATAGACCCTTCATAACCTTGAGTCATTAACATTTCCTCATAAACACCTTAGATCTCTCACTTGTCTACTTAGGTTCCATCTAATTATCGTAGTCCATCTTAATATATGTTTTAATCATTTTTATGGCATGACCATAACTATGGGTCTGTGACTTTGGAATAACTATAATCATGGGTTCATGAATCTAGTCACTTTCCATTTATGGGTCATTTTACTTAATTCAATTTTTCATGCCTTGATTTTCAATTTTTACTAATTTTCATGGTTGTCTTATGTGCATATTTTTATTTTAGGATCCTATTAATGCAACTGTAGTTAGAGATCTATATTAAGAGATTTCTTCTACCATGCAACCCACAAATGCACAATGTGAGTTCAAATTATAATTAGTAATTCTTACTTAACCTTACTTATATTTTTATATTTATTTTAATTAATTATAATTATGGTATGAAGCCAAATATTATGAATTCAATAAATACTTAGAATTATTTATCGAGTGAATCATCAATTATTGTCACCACTTAGCCCAAGTTCTTTTTAAGAACTTGGGGCTACTTATACAATTGATTCAAGTAACTAGTTACTTTTACATTGTCTACCCCTTTTGTTTCAATTCATGATGCTTTTCTATTTTATCCATTACCCATAAAAATGTAATTTTAAAGTTAGTTGATCTTCAAAATTTTGAACAAGGTATCAATAGAGCTTACTATCAAAATTGGGATTTTTTTTTTTTTTTTTGAATTTGAGATGAAAAGAAAGGATAATGAAAATATATTTGTAATAAGAGAAATTGAAATTAAATTGAGATATGAGAATAAGAAAATAAACTCAGTCATTATGAAAAAACTAAAGAGAAAAAAAGAAGAGATTGTAACTACTCAAACAAAAATTCTTGTGGATTTGACTAAGATTAAGAATCCAAAAACACTCTCCATGATTAAAACTTTTCAATGATGTGATTTTTGATAGAGTAACAAAAGACTATGAGGTGTAGAAGAAGAGGATTGTTGATCTAAAAGAAGAATTGAATCCAATAAAAGGGAGCTCAGATGACCTAATAGTTGTGAAAAGATAAATATACAAGATTTTCTCTCATATAGAGCTCACTTTAATTGACATATCTTAAGTCTTTTTATATTTGAATCAATACTTGTCTCAGGTCTTGACTTTGTTGAAGAATGTGAGAGGGGAAAAAAGATTAAATTGTTGGAAATCATAAAAATGATTGATATTATAGATAAAGCTTAGGTTCAATGTAGTTCAATTGAATTCAAAAAATTCAGATTAGAAATGGTTTTAAATTATGTGAATTATTTCTCATAGGGCTTAGAAGAAGTGAGAATAAAGATAGAAAATGATCTAGGCAATTGAATGTTTTGTAATAAAAACATGAGAGATATTTCTTCTTTTTAACCCCTAATTTACAAGATGAAATTGGAGCATGGATAACCCAATAATATTCAAGGACATGGTGGAAAAGATATTCAATATAGAAAAATCTAAGGTCACCAGCTGGTACCCAGTTTAAGACTACCTTATTGAAGGTTATGCCAATTTTATGGCTACAAAGGTGGAATGTGTGTACTTGCTAATAGTAGACACTACACATTCAATCTCAAAGATAAAAATGGGAATTTTTAAGGTAGAAAAATTATTTGAAAGATGTTAGTTGGTGGACATAGCTTATATACACACGTGTTCTTAAAAAGGAGGTAGTTCGTTAATTATAAATTCAATGATAAGGGGATCTTAGGTTTTTTAGTTATTAGAAATAATTTTCCCAAGTAACCATCTGTCTTTTCAGATTAATGGTGATTCGAAAGGATTAAAACACCTCGGTTATAAAATGAATTGGTTTGTGTTTTTTTTTTTTTTTCGTAAATGAAGGTTAAATTAATAGAAAATTTAGTAAGAAAACTTTTTTTAGATTTCATTACGTGTTATCTTAAGATAGTTTTAATTAGCAAAATCTCTCTAATATTTTATATTGCTTTATGTTCGTATAAAAACAATGCTTAAGGAGAAATATATAAAATAAGATCAACTACTATCTCAAATGGTATTTATATTTTTGAATTTGGTATATTTTTATTGTTGAAGTTTCTTTCAATATTAATTTTATTATTTTATATCAAATTTGAATATATACTATTTTTTATTAAGAAATTAATAAATATTAGAAACTATATACTAATCTGAATCCAAATTTGTAATGAAATGAAAACATTATAGATTCCTGTGGGAAGATGGTAGCAAGAATTTCTCAGAAAAATCATATTTCTATTGATATATTAGAAGTCTCCATTCCTATATATGTAGACTCAGGAGGAAGAGATTGGACAATTTTCAACAATAGAAAGAAACAAAGAGATAGGAAGGAATCAGAATCACTCAATATGATCCTCAATTCTTCTAATGGTATGGGCAGGTCATTGATTATGGATTAGAGTTACTTGGGATTTTTAAGCCCCTTTCTTTTCTTTTTTGTTGAATCATCAGGATGCTTTAGAGCAGTTGTTTTAATGCTAAATCGAAGCATATTCAGACTTTCCTTATTCTTTCTCTTCTAGAATATGGGTCCCTAATCTTAAAAAACTATCATTTATTTTTAATTAAGAAAAATAGATGTTAAAAGTTAGATTTTATCTTACTAATTGGTGAACATTTGAACCAGTGTTCTTTGGTTATTAATTAGTAAAAAATATCAAACTTGTGAATATCGTGGAAGTTATCTTTGCTTTTAATATTTAACTTAACAATGTTTAAAATTTAAAGTGGCAATCATTTCAATAATCTTAGGTTACTATTAGAATTATGAAATTTTAATTTATTTTTCAAAGAAGCATTTGAGTTATTAAAATAAAAATATGTTTCATGAAATTTTTGTTTATTTTTCAAAAAAACATCAAAATTGTCAAAATGAAAATATGATTTGTGAAGAATAGTTATATATTTTCTAAAATTAAACCTAAAAACAAAGATGTGGTGAACATAAAAAGATTATAATTTTTTTATACAATAGTAATGGTAATTACTCTCTTTTCTTATTATTTTCTTTTGAATCTCAATTTGAAATTGTAAATATTAAGAACATCTTAATGATTATAGAATAAGTAGTTACTAATTCAAAAAAATTGTCTCTTTGTCTTGATAATCTGCATTTTAATTTTCTATTAAAAACCTGAAATGGGAAGGTTTTCCCTGCATTCTTACTAAAACACGGACTAACAATTTTGTTTTGAGTTTCAGAATAATTTTGTTTTCTAGTATCTGTTTCTAACATCCAAATACAAGAGTCTTTGAGATTTGGATTAGGTGTTTTGGTTATTTTTTAAAACATTACAAACGTTTGGATGGGGCCACCCGGATTCTGCTTTCACCATATTTGGAAAGGAAAGTATATGGGTGGTCTCTGATTGAAATTTTTATTCAGAGGTTGATACATAAAACACTGATAATTACATTTCTATTGATTGGTATGGTTAGGATCTTTAATTTATGATGCTAGGTTTGGATACACATCAATGAAAAGTATATTCTATCATTGTTGAAGCAAAATGATGATATTTAATTATGTGTGATTGTGCTTATCGATTGTAAAGTGTGAAAAAAATTCTTAACTATTATTGATATATGTTATGTTTTCATTACATTGGGGATAAATAAATCATGATTACATGGGAAATGCTGAAAGTTGTACATTTGTTCAGTTTAAAAAATGGAAAATATTTCAAGAGAAATCTAACAGTTCATGTGTGTTGGACAAATATGGCAAACAATACAAATATATTTTAATATTTGAAAGAGATAAAAAAGTATATTAAGATTAAATATATATTATACTTTGCGTCACAAAATGAGATGGAGATTATAAATAAATGTTGTTTTAAGGGGTATCAAAGATATAATAAAGAATTCACATGTAAGAAACTAATAAATAAGAGAAACCTAAATCCAAGTTAAGAAGAATCTAATCTAACAAAATATAAATACTAAATGACTATAAAGATTCTAACTATATACAAAGGTAGTCAAAACTAACTTAAGAATGAAATAAGTAAATTTAACTATGGTTATATTCATAGACTTAGATAATCTACACTGGAATAATTTAGACGAAGAGGGAAGTAACAACAAATATACTACTCTAACAATATGCAAATTATATCTATCTAATAAAATAAATAAATGAAAGAGATTAGGGATAGGGACATTTAATTCGAGTAAACTTGTTTATGCATCCATCTCTCTATTGCTTCTAGTGTCATTTTGGAAGAGATATTGTACGTGAAGACTTTAGATGGAAAGGATGAAAACTTAAATGTCTTTAAATGGGGACTCCAAGATCAATGGAAACCTCCTTGGTTCAACTTCTTTATTTTGAGTTTCAAGGATTTTGAATAGATTAGACCTCTACAAAAATAAGCTCATATCTCACGATTCTGCTTATATAATTTTAACAGATTTTTTGTACATAAGTAGAGCATATTAGTGTTGCTCTCCAATAAAAATGTGATTTAGGCACCTTAAAAATACTAATAAAATTTGTAAAAGTGACTTAACTTGAATGCTGAAGAAATTGATCCAAATTGATTTAGTAAAATGAATCAAAATGAACACAATACTAGTTCAGCGATCTCGATCTAGTAAAAATAGGCAAATAACTTAATAGATCAGGATCAATTTTGTCAAAAATAGGGACATGAAAAAATAGATAGGGTTAATTTAGTAGGAAAAGGACACAGAGAAAAAACATATTAGATGACCATCTAAATCTAATAAAATGTACTAAAAATGATATACAAAATTAGATTGTTCAAGATTAATTTAGTTGTGAAAATTCAACGCACTAAGTAAAATTGGAAAAATGAAAGAAAAATTAGAGAAATGAAAGAAAAAGAGACATGGAGGAGGCTAAATAGAGCTAAATTCGTAACGATGATGATACGTAAATATAAAAAGATAATCTAAAAGTCTCTCATAAAAGACCATGAACCAACCCTACCTCTTTCTCAATACAATCCTTAAGATGTGCACTCCGATAGATTGATGTGCCAATACATCCTGTAAAAGATATCATGCATGAATGATTGAAATTATATATAAATGTATATAATTCAAACCATCAAAACAGGGTGCTAGAAGACTAGTGGAAAGGACCAAACTATTTACGCACATTTGGGAGAAAAGGGAAATAAGAAGAAGAAAAAAAAAATGAACTTAAGGTATGCTACCCATGGAGTAATACGCAATAATAAGATGCATGAGTATATTCTTGAACATGACAATTCAAATCTGGCGCAGGTAATGGGAAATATATAATTATGCAGACCCAGCTATTCCTTTTCCTTTTTCTCCTCCTTTATAAGATTGATATTGTTAGCCTTTTTTCTTTCTTACCTGATTATTATACTTGCTTTTATTTTATTGATTTGTAATGCAATCGTAGATATCATATTTGAGTTACAATTATGTTTAAAGGTTGCTAGTAACATTTTAATTAAGCATTATAATATTTTTTATGTCTAATTTATATACATAGTTTAGTTTAATGGTTAAGATTGAAATTGGTGGTGTCTCATAATATTATTAACATTTTAAAGTTTTTACATTTATGCAAACAAGGATGAATGTTTGGTCATAAAGGATTGTATGAAATGAACAACTTTACTAAAATTTAATTTTTAATTTTTTTATACAACTTTTATTATAAGATGACTTTTCTTTCCTTCTTCAAAATTTTCATATATGTTTTGAATGGACACATATTAATATATCACATGTTTGGGTTATAAATTTGAAAGGTATTTTTTTAATCAAGTGGGCTCCTTTATATACAAATAAAGAGTCAAAACATTTTATAATTAAATGATTTTTTTATAAAATAAATTTCTATATCAATAAATATAGAATGAGTCCTTTATCGTCAATTATTTTAATGGTTATTGGTACCCTCCCAAGTATTAGTCCCCTTCTTCTATATTCATTACAAATCATTAAATATCTGAACAAAAGGAATCAAGTGTGCAACATTGAAGAACAATGCAAATGACTTTTTCACATATTTTAAAAATATGATAATTTTTATAAATGTGTTAATGAAAATAATTTTATGACTCTAAATTTGAATTGAGTTAAATAAATCAATCAAACCTTAAATCAAACATTGTATTATTAGTATAGACTATTCAGATAACTATTGTATTCACTTTTTTATTAATTTAAATTATCAAATATGAAAACATATAGTTTTCACATTATTAAGTTTCAATATTAGCTTTGCAATACATATTGTTTTTTGGAAAAATAAAAAATTGAGCAAGATTATTTTTTTTTAATTTTATATTGGTTAGAGGAAAATGACAAGACTAATTTTTCGGATAAATTCAACTATTTTTCAAAATAAATATAAAAAACTCATCTCCGTCACATTATATAATTAATAGGTCCATAAGTACAAGTCCATAAGTACACTTCATAATAAAAAGTTATATCAAATTAATAATTCACTTTGGCCTTGATAGTTGTAACAATATTTATGTTTGGTCTGAAAATTTTGATGTTAATGCAGGGGATTCTTTCAATTTAGTTTTAAATTCTCTATGATATCACTAGTGAAATATATTAAATATTATTAATTTTTCATATCTAATTCAGTTTCAATATCAATTTGTTTGGACTCATCACTTACATGAATTTGATGCTTTTTTCATTTGCATATACCACTTTTCCTCTGAATGCAATTGTGAAATTATTCAAGATCGTTGTGAACTTATCTATAATTCAAATTCACTATTTCCTTCGTACACATGTGCCATTTTTTGTGTTTTTTGATAAAAATCATTATCTTTGCTTACAAATTCTTCATACTTTGTTCTCTCAAACTCAAAAAATGCTCTCTATGTTTATCTTAGTTTTCAAATAGAATTTATTAAAATGGAGGTTAACTGTGAACTATATTAATTATCAATAATATATGTGTATTTAATTTGATGTAAATCTGAATTTGAAATTCCATTGTATGTCAAATCTCATTCATCCTTCAATGTTGTGATTTAATGATGGTCGACATAAAATCACTATTCAAATTTTAATGAACAATAAATTTGTAGCCTTTATCAATATAATAATCTTGACTATCCATATGTCATATCCTACAACTTCTAAGGTCAAATAGGTCACATAATTGTAACATTCCTTTTTGTTGTTTAATTTGTATTTAGTGGACTTGAATTATTAATTACAATTTATTTATCCTTCCAACAAAAATATATAATATATGAAAAACAATTCCTCCATTTAAAAAAGCTTGTGCAAGGGAAGTCCAAATGATATTCATAATTCATTACAATGAGATATAAGGGAGGAATGCTAGAAACAATGAAAGCAATTTGGGTATACTCCTACATTCATTTATCAGAGGCATCGAAATGCAAAAATCTAATATTAATATAGTCAATTGTCCCCGACTCCTTACATACATACCAATACAAACATACAATTTATTATAACATTTTTTATTAACATGAATATTTTGTTTGGAAATAGTTTATTATATTTATAATATTATATATTTAAAAGATTGTTTCTTTTATTTACTTTATTTTTTTAAAAATAAAAAGAAAGAAAAAATAAAAGAAAAAAAAAAACATATAATTTTAAATACATATCATATATGTTTATTATCGAAGAGTCTTAAATGAAAGTTTTGTTCTATCCTAAATCTAACTAAAATTAATGTTGGCAAAATCAAATTAGTCTTTTAAACTTTCATATGACATAAAATCATAATATAAAAAAAGAAGTGGCTTTTATTCCTACTTCTTATTTGTTGTTTCCTATTTTTAATGTTCAAAGGTAATGAACTCGAAAATTATCAAGAACAAGAAAATTACTAATAAGTCAAGATTTTGAAACAATACTCAGAATTGATTTGTATTGATTATTTTAAATAATTATAAACCCAAACCATGTTTAAATAAGTCTAACTCAAAAATTAGAGTCTACATGTAAATTTTGAAAAAAACTAAAATTTAAAAAAAAGGTCTATTTTAACAACCGCTATTTATAGTAAGTTTTGCATGCAAGCACATGCGGCTCTAAAAATTTCTTGAAATAACTTAAATACTAAAATTATCTTATGAGATGAAATTCAACTGAAGTTGACTTTCGGTTCTAAAAATAAAAAAAATCCCAAAAAAATATTAAACGTTAATTTCGGACCCTCAGATGATCACGTTTGGGCCTCTGAAAAATATTAAAATCAAATCTAAGTGGATGAATGGCTTAGTAAAAAATTGAAATTTTTGATATGATCGTTTTGGTGATGGTAGAGCTCAAATGGAGTTATGGGTCAAAAGTTATGGCCTCTGAAAGGTTGGCCTACTTTTTATGCATCATTCTTCTCTGGTTGAAAACAACTCAGCTCCTACGAGTTGCCCTGATTATACTATTGTCATTTGTCTCTATCAATCTTCTTCAACTCCCATTCTGTAATCCAAGTGTTGTCTTCTTGCTGCAATCCTTCCCACTGCACCAAATGCCTATTATAATTCCCTTGCCTTGTGTTCACTATCTTCATATCCAAAATTTGCACTATTTTTTCTTTTTTCTTCTTTGGAACCTGCTACTCCCAATTTACTTCTTCATCTTTATTAGTTTCACCATCTTCTCTATGGAATTCATATAAATCTGAAACATTAAATATTGGAGATATATCAAAATTCTGTGGTAAACTCGCCTCATATACATTATCATTGATTTTCTTCACAATTCTACATGGCCCAATTTTTTTGTACTTTAATTTATTGTATGTGCCTTTTGAAAATCTCTCTTTCCTCAAGTAAACCATTACCAACTCTCCTTCTTCAAATACCTTGGATCTTCTGACATCTACTGCTGATTTATATCTTTCATTACTTTCCTATAACTTACTTCTTGCTACTTACAACTGTTGCATATGCTCTGCAAATACTTCTGCATCATCACTAATTTGATCTGCAATTATAAATTGTATCGATTCTAAAATACCCATAGGATTTATCCCATAAACAATTTGAAAAGGTGACTTTCTTATAGATCTATTCACTGAACTATTATATGCAAACTCAGCTTGTGTTAAAGCTAAGTCCCATTATTTTGGCTTCTCTCCCACTATACATCTCAATAAATTTCCCAAGCTCCTATTCACAACTTCTATCTATCCATCTATTTGTGGGTGATATGCACTATTGAATTGTAGCTGAGTACCCATATTCTTCCACAAAGTCCTCCGAAAATGACTTAAAATTTTTATGTCCCTATTTGAATAATAGTTTTTGGAACATCATGCAATCTCACAATATCTAAAAATAACAATTCTACAACTCTAGTGGTATCATTGGTTTTATTACATGCAATGAAATGAACCATTTTTCAAAATCTATCTACAACAACAAAAATTGAATCATTACCTATTTATGTGTTTGGTAATCCCAACACAAAATCCATACTTAAATTTGTCCATGGTCCTCTTGGAATTGGCAATGGCATGTATAGTCTAGTATTTTGTGCATGTCTTTTAGCCACCTAACATATTCTGCACCTTGAAACATACCTTGTCACATCTCTCTTCATCTTTGGCCAAAAATACTTTTCCTCCACCAAAGATATTATCTTCATCTTATCAAAATGCCCAGCCAAACCACCACTATGTAATTCTCTAATTATATTGTCTCGTAGCGACCCAACTGGAATGCATAATTTTTTCCCTTTAAATGGATAACCATCATGTATAAGATACTAATCATGAATAACATCTATCCCACCTATTAATGGAATCTTGTACTACTCAACTACATTGCTAAAATATGGATCAATATCATGTAATTCTTTAATAACTTCAAATCCAACTACTTCACTCACCATAGTAGTTAATAATGCTACCCTCCTCAATGCATCAGCTATCTGATTCTATTTTCTTGATTTATGTTTCAACACAAAAATATAACCGTGTAAGAAAGAAACCCACTTTACATGCCTACTATTCAACTTCTTTTGTGTATTCATATACTTCAAAGCCTCATGATCTGTAAATAGTATAAACTCCTCAAGCACCAAGTAATGCATGTCTTAATGCTTTTACAGTTGCATAAATTTCAATATCATAAGTAGAATAATTTGTTCTTACCTCATTTAATTTCTCACTGAAATATGATGTTGGCTTTCTTTCTTAACTCAACACAACACCAATTCTCACAAATAAAGTATCACAATCAACTTCAAACACTTTGTTAAAATCTGGTAATGCTAAAATTGGTATTCTTATAATCTTCTTAAAATTTTTAAAGATTTCTATTGTTGCTCTATTCCATGTAAATTCCTTCCCTCTCATGCAATTTGTTATTGGTGCCATAATACTACTAAATTTTTTAATAATTTTTCTATAAAAAATTGCTAAACCATGGAAACTTCTTATCTTTGTAATGATTTTTGGAATAGGTCACTCAATAATTGCCTTTATCTTTTTTTCATTCATTTTTACACCATCTACTGAAACTACAAATCCCAAAAATACCAAACTATTCTACATAAACCTGCACTTCTTCAAATTTGCATACAACTTCTCTTTTCTTAACAAATCCATTACCATTCTCAAATGTTGTAAGTGTTCTTCTTTAGTCTTACTGAATATCAAAATATCATCAAAATAAGTAACCACAAACTTACCAATATATTCTCGTAGCACTATATTCATCACCCTCATAAATGTGCTAGGTGCATTAGATAATTTGAATGACATCACCATCCACTCATATAAGCCATCCCTAGTCTTGAATGTAGTTTTTCACTCATTTCATTCATGAATTCAAATCTGATAATAACCACTCTTTAGATCAATCTTGGTAAAATATTTTGCTCCTACAAGCACATCCATCATATCATCTAAACAAGGTATAAGAAACCTATACTTTATTATAATTTTATTAATTGCCCTATTATCCACACACATTCTCCATCCTCCATCTTTCTTTGGAGTTAGCAAAGTTGGTGTTGCACATAGACTCATACTCTCCCTTATCACCTTCTTCCTTAGCAATTCAGTAGCTTGTTTATTTAATTATGCATGTTATGTTGGACTCATCCTATAAGCTACTTGATTGGGTATAGTTGATCTTGGAATCCAATCAATGTGATGCTGAATATCTCTCTTTGGTAGTAAACCATTTATTAACTCATCATGCATAATATTTACATATTATTTCAACACTCTTACTATTTCTATTGGTATTGGCACCATTTTTGTTTCTTCATTATTTACTACTAATACATAATAATAACCTACTACCTTCATATCTTGGATAAATTATTTAGTAAAAAGCATGCTTTCTATCTTCTCTTCCTCTTTAAGAGGTAAAAAAACTAACTTTGTCCCACCTTTCCAAAAAGTGCATGCATTTTTTGCTCCATCATGAACTACTTTCTTTTCAAATTGCCATTGTCTCCCCAATAACACATGGCATGTATCCATTGAAATAAAATCACACGATATTTCATCATTATAAGTTTTTCCTATAGAAAAATTGATTACACACTTTTTATCTACTATAACCTCATTCCCGTTCTTAAACCATGAAATCTGATAAGGTTTAGGATGTTTTTTACATTACAAATTTAGTTTTTCAATCATTTCTTTAGAAACCATCACAACTACCACCATCTATAATTACTTTGCATACCTTTCCACCTGAAGTACATCTTGTTCAAAAAATATTTGATCACAACCATCCATCACCATCAATTTTATTCTACACTTGATCCTTCCTCAGAGTGATCATGGTTCTTCTCATCATGAGATTCTCTCCAACATTGGCTGGTGCAACTTCAGTATTCTTATCTTCTATTTTAGCCTCAACTAGATTTACACTTAGGTGATCTTCTTGCTTTCTTTCTTGAATTTGATAGTGTGGAGAATCAAATACTATATGCCCTTCTTCTCCACAACTATAATAGACATAAGATCTATGTTGATTAAGAAACCATCCTTTAGCACCACCATAACCTCGTACTCTCTAAAATCCTCTTCCTCTTTGTTGGTATTTAAACCCTTGCCTATTATCATCTTGTTTTTATGTACCACATGATGATTCACCTTTATTGGCATTAAAGCCACCTCTGCTAGTACTAAACCCACCTCATCCCCTTATTAGAGGGGATCCACCTCTTTTTGGACCAATAGATGTCATTCTAAAATTCTATCTATTTTGTTTTTCTTCTGCCTTCAAAGCTAATTGATAAGGTTCCTCCATGTTAAGTATTCTATGTATGCTTAATTCATCTTGAATAGAAAATTTCAAACTATTTACATACCTTGCATCCATCTACTCTTTTGTTACCTTTGTTAATTATTAAACTTGCCTTTGCAGCCCTTGTATAGCCTGATTCATTTGTGAAATACCTCGTCATCCTCTCATCATTCGTTACTCCTCCAAGATTCAAACATGCTTTGATACTAGATAATGAACTCAAAAACTATCAAGAATAAAAAAATTACCAATAGGCCAAGATCTTGAAACAATACTCTGAATTGAATCATATTGATTTTTTAAAATAATTACAAACCCAAACCATGCTTAAATAAGCCTAAACTCAAAAATTAAAGTCTACATGCAAAATTAAAAAAAAAACTAAAATCTAAAAAAAATGTCTATTTTTAGTAGCCGCTATTTATAGTAAGTTTTTCATGCAAGCATGCATGATTCTAAATTTTTTCTTGAAATAACCTAAATACTAAAATTAGCATATGGGATGAAATTCAACTAAAGTTGACTTTCGGTTCTAAAAATATACAATTTCTAAAAATAGAAAATTCTCGAAAGAATCATAAACATTAATTTTAGACCCTCAGATGATCACGTTTGGCCTCCAAAAAAATTGGAATTAAATATAAGTGGATAAAATGGCTTAGATCAGAATATAACTTTTTGATGATGTTGTTTTGATGCATGGAAGAGGTCAAACAGAGTTACAAGTCAAAAGTTATGGCCTCCAGAAGGTTGGTCTATTTTTTCTACATCAGAAAGATAAGAAGCGTAGCATTATATCTTAATATTATCTCATATACATTTTTTTCTTGAAAACTACCCCTAACTACTCCACCTCATTAATCTTTTTTAAGTTACTTTATTAAATAGTTTGTCCTTAAAGTTTGTTGAATAAATGTCGTGACCCTTAAGTATCCCTACAGTTTATATTTTAGTGTATGGTGTGCACCCCTGGTTGCGATGTGGATTATTGGTATCAAACTTATATATTTTTCTCATTGTTTTCTTATTATTTTTGACATTAAGTTAGAGAAGAGAATCAATATTAGATGCACTTTCATATTTTCATTTTTCATTGTTGCAGTCATAAGTAAAATGAGTAAGAAGGAAAACAACTCCAATTGAAGGCATCCCTTTTTGAATCTCTAAATGAAAATGCATGCTTGGTTAATGAGAATCAACACCTCTAACATTATAACCAACATTTGCAATATGATCTCTAGTTTAATGAGAAAATATTCGGTCTTGCCATGGAGAAACCAACATATCTCATAATTTGAAGTATTCATCTAATTAAACTTATTTTTAATGGTTTTATTCAATCAAAGAATAGATATCTACAAATCATGTAGAAATTACATCAAGATATTTTTGTGAAGGAGAAAGAACTTGAGTGATTCAAAGTTGAGTGTGCATGGATCCAAGACCCTAATCAACCAATCATGAACTTATCACCTTGCCCAATTTTGACATAAGACATATACATTAACAAATGAGAATCTGGTAAGTTTGTGTCATTCCATATACTCTGATTTCACACCTTTATTTGGCAGTTTCGAGAAATACGTCAAATGATTTGGTTCCAAGTTACTAAAGAAAATGGGTTATGAAGTTCAAGGCCTATAAAAAATGGCTAAGGCATCATCAATCCTATCTAGATCACTATAATGTTTAGACCAATTAAAGTCACCTTTGTTGAAATTTGAACCCTAAAGTTGGATTTAAAGTTGCATGTGCAACGTGTCTATAGAGGATGATATTAGGGTGTATTTAGATTTCTTGACTTTAGCTAATAACATTAAGTAGGCTTTAAGAGTGAATTAAGGATAACATTGGCTAGCTTTTAGGAGTGACATTAGACTATCTTTACTTGATGACATTGTAATGACTGATTTATTGACATTGTTATGTCTTTAAATGTAACTTTGGAAACATTACTTAGGTGATGTTTATGTGAACCATTTGATAACATTAGTATGAATTCATTCTTGAATTTATATATGTTTGGAGGGTGACATTGGAGAACCTTTAACTGAAAACTTTTAGTTGACTTGATTTGTGACTTTATGTGCATCTTAAGAGGTTGACATTGTGGTGTTCTTAAATGCAACTTTTTCCCCTCCTTAACTTGTATTTAATATTCATCTCTAAGGGGTAACATTTGGGTTTCTATAATTGCAAAAACCTATTATCATTCCAAACTCAATATTCCCTAATTGAGCTCCTAATGCATTAACCAATCACTCAATTAATTGCATGGGGCACTTGATTAGGGCATATTGAATCCCCTAAACATATTTACGCCTAGCTAATATCATTTTGAACTTGATTTTGTCTAATTTATTTCTTCATGTAACCAATCGCTCAATGGGTTGCATGGGATACTCAATTAGGGTATATCAATCCACCTAAACACAATAGGGACAATCTAATGTCATTTTAGACTTGTTATGCCCTAATTGATTGGCCTCTTCAACCAATCACTTGATAATTTATATGAAACACTTGATTATGGAATATTTAGACCCCTAAACACATTTACAATAACTTAATTTCATCTGAGATTCATTTTTTTCTAACTGAGTGCTCCATATAACCAATTGCTTGATTAGATACACGGGGCACTTGAATATGACATATTTAGCACCCTAAACACAATTTTGACAACCTAATGTCATTATAGACTTGGTATGCTCTAATTGAATGCCTCATACAACCAATCACTAAGTTGGTTATCGATAGACAATATTATAATTTTATTTACTTTATCTTAGCATTTTGAATGCACTAAAAATCATGTTTTGTATTTCTGTCGCACCATGATTAGCCTCTCATAAACATTATGATGAAAATTGAAATTAAATATGTGAAAAGCTACCTTACATTAAAACTAAAAATAATGTGTAATGGGCTAATTTTAACCTTTCATAAACATTAATATCATTATCTTATCTTATCTTGATCTCTATTAAAAGAAGATTTCATGTCATATATTTTATATGATTTTAATCAGTATTCTCATCATTATATATTACTACTTTTCATTTTATTATAATAAAAATTTAGAGTTTATGATAGTTTTAATTATATTACTACTTTGTATTTATTACAACAAATTTAAAATGTAATAATAATAAAACTATTATTAATCCTGTTAGGAGTTTGAATCACGTTTAACATTCAATATATCTAAAAAAGATTTTATAAAAAAAATAGATAAAAAATAATACAAAATCCAAATTTATAGATACCTTATGGTCAATCCACTTCATAAATGGTAGGAAGTGTATATTAATAACTTAATATTTTTAAATTTCAATCCACATTAATAGTCCATATCTTTAATGTGCTAATTGTATTTGAAATTGTAATGTATTTTGTGTTAATTTAATTTGAGATATTTAGAAGGTAAGGTTATAGGTTAATAGGAGAAAGGTTGCTTATTAAAAATTGCAAAGTTCTCATATTATTTAAGTCTTTGAAAATAATTAAAAATAATATTGAATTGTCTTAATTATTATGTGATGGAATTTAATAGTATTGTAATAAAAATAATTAAATTATAAATTATCGTAAATATATTTGAGTTACAATATTTATGACATCTATAATAACAATAAAAATAATTTTAATATTAAATGAATATAATACATACATTCATGTGTTAGTAGTACTATAAATAAATAAAATGTATTAATAATAATAAATAAAAATCAACTATAAAAATTAAGAATAACATATTGTTAATTTAATATAAACACATTTTTAAATTTTACAATATATAATTATTATATAATAATATATTTTTTAAATTTTAATAATATCTTTATATAATATTTGTATTGTTTGTACATTTTATAAAATTGTTCAATAAAATAATTAAAAAGTGAAATATAAATAAATAAGAATATTAAATATTTTTTTATGACATTGCATTATTGTAAAATAAACATGTCAATGCCACTATTAATTTAAAAGAATATGCTTTAATAAACCCCAAGAAATATTTTATTATCTATGAAGTAGCTTTTTTTAAAATATCATAATTATCATTAAATTATATGTTTCAAATTATTTGATTAGATAAATAAAAACTAACTAATAGTAAAGTGAGCACAATTAATAATCACTTTTAATAATTATTTAATTAAACAACTTACATAATTTTTGGATTAAATGCCAATATTATTAGAACATTTTTTGATTATATTTTAATTATTTGAAAACTGTTTCCTATAATAAATGTGAAGTGGGGGACATGATGTACATGTCTTTTATTTATATAAATTAATAAATGCATGTACATGTCTCTTTTAAAAAAATTATTTTAAAATTAAAAAAAATATCACAAGAACATGAAACAAGTGTTGTGTAATCAATGAAATGAGAAATAATTATTTTTAATGGATTTTTTTATAGTTCAAAAATTATCATGTAATTAGGTATAGTAGCAATATCCCAAATAAAATCGAGAATACATTTATATATATATATTTTGAATAAATAAAAACTTAAACAATATAAAAATTCTTACATTTTATTAGTTCATTATATAAGAATTATTAGTTTTATTGATATTTTTAGAAAGTTAAAAAATTTAACTCCAATTTTTTAAGTGAAAATTTATCAATTTTTTTTATATTAAACTTTTATGTAAAAAAAGTTATCATTGGGGAATTACTATTTGTAATTTAATCTTAAAACAAATTGATACTCACATTTTTATATAGAGGTAATGTTTAGAGCTCACATTTGATAAAATAGTTTCATATACATTGAATGGGTTTTCATTTTCATGTCATCAATGAATATTGGAACCAAAAATAATTCTTATTAGGGTTTGGGGTATGCTTTTTTTATATCATTAATTTTACAAAATATCATTATTTATTTTTTAAGTTATTATTTTTTTCACAAAATATATATTGATTAGATTTGATATATGATAAATTATAGATATTTCACACTTCAATCTTTTATTTTTGTTATGCAATAATTAGATATTGATAAATAAAAAGATTAAGGTTCCCTTTGAGTTATCTATTGATATTTCTCAGCGTAATAAGAAATTAAGAAAAGTAATTACAAAGAGATTAATGCGAATTTAAGTTAGTACATTGAGAAGACAATATATTGGCAAAATAGGGAGATCCTTATAAATTCAATTAAAGGAACACATGAGAGACATCTTACATGAATGTATTGAAAGGTTTCTTAGAATATGAAAGGTTATGTATTAAGTAAAATCTTATTATATTGAGAGGTGTAATCTACAGTGATATCGATGAAGTGTAATGGCATGAGTTGTTCACTTTTATTCTCTGTGAGCCGATACATTAAAAAAAAATAAAAAAAATGTAATACAAAAATATATAATCAACTCACACATAGTTTGAAAATAAATATATTTATATGAAAAAAGATTCAACAAAAATATTGAAATTCACACCAAAAGCAAGAACAAGAAAACAACGAACGAATCTCTGAATCTCTAACCATATATTTTCTGCAGTCGAAACATATATTTTGAAGTGTTTTACCTCTCTTCAAAACTTTCCTTCTCCACGTAAACTTTTCCTGGTTCAATTTTAGGGTTTTATAGAAGCCCATAATTTATGATTTATTATGGAGTTCTAAATTCATCATTTTATGTTTTATTTTGGAAGTCCGTTGATATTCGTAATTATTTTTATATGTGTAAATTCATAATATATAATTTAGATTTAAATATTTTTTAATATTTGATATTAGTAATTATTTTTATATGTGTAAATCTATAATATGTGATTTAGATTTAAATATCAATTCTATTTAAAATTAAATTAGAGTTATATATTTATTAATATTTTATATAATTTTATTAAAATTTATAGATAAAGATTTTTTATTAATTAATAATTAGATAGGTTTATTGTATTTTAAAATTGTTAGGATAAATTTAAATGTTTTATGTTTATTTTTTATAGGTATGGTTTGCATATGAATGAATTTTGAAAGCGAAGAGCAATGAAACCCTTAAATATTCTAAATGTACCCTCAAATCCACATGTAATACATGTCAAGGACATGATTGAAAGCAAATGTATCTTTTAGGTTGCTCGATAATATCGAAGACAACAACGTGAACAAATGACAGTGGAACAAAGACAACAACGTAATGTGAATGAAAGAGAAAGACGTACAAAACATAGGGTTGAAATGCTAGTTGAAGAGCTAGAAGCAGAAATTAGGCAATATGCTCAAAGATTGATAGCATATCGTGAACGAACATCGCAAGATGATCAAAAAAGATTAAGACGAAGAATTCAAATAGAAATGCATTTGAATCAATTTATAGTGGAATAAAGAAACCAACTACAAGAATGTAATCGTGAATCAGTTCAAAGATATTGTCGAATGAATGCTAATACCGATGCTTACTCTAACGAAGTGAATTCCATGACCATAGAACGTGTATTAGACACGCCAGATAATAGAGAAAGAAATGCCATGGAAAACAATGTTGAAAATAATATACAAAATAGACATGATAATTGTGCAAATATTGAGGTAGATTGGAAGACATTACATATCATATTTTGTCATTGTCTAGAAAAATTGGCTTTGCCAAGTATGTGTTATATTTATCAAGAAAGTTACCTAGCATAAATATCTCTCAAGTCCTTAGAGTTCCAATTTTCCACAGATGTTGACAAGAGAAAAATGACCATCGATTTTTAGCATCGAACAATATGGACCCTAGTCCATAGCCACCAGAACTTGCACGCTTAACCCAAGTAGAAGAGATGTTGATAGCACGAGTCAATCCAATCCTTCAACTCATACATGCAATTGGAATTCAATATAAATATAAATAACACACAATCAATTTTTCACAAGAAGTGAAAGAAATTGTTAAGGTTTTACCACATCAGATAAAAGATTTGTCGATCATTGTTGTTCGAAGAAGAGATCAACATGGAATGAATTACAATTTTACAGTTAATGGAGAGAGAGTATATAGGGAACTAAAATATAAAATAAAACATGACAAGTTCTATAGAGATGTTTAGATTGATGAAAGTGCACTTATCAAAATTCCACCTAATTTTGAGAAAAATATCTTTGACTAGTTGAACTCTATACATATGGAATTTGATTCAGATGTGAATCAATATGTATTTCACGGTCTGATAATGGAAATGGATGAAGGAAATATCATGAATCACATGAATTCAATGGCCTCTAAACCCCCAAAGGCCATGAGAGGGATGGAATTGATTCATGCATGGGTGAGTGATCCTAATGCAGAACTTGGAGATCTGATGGATTGGCCAAAAATTAGTGCATCCCTATAAATGAGTATGTCACAGAAGGGTTAATTGATATGGCCTTCTCCACATTGTTTTCAGATAGAAGATGTGATTGGTTAGAACCAAGAATGAAATGGTTACATCTACATGAATTTGTTAAACATTTGATTCAATATAGGGATCATCATTTTGGATGACACCCATGATTCAGATATTACATGATGAATATGATTATTAGACATCGTGCAAAAAATTCATCTACAGTGTTTGTGAAAAAAAGTCTGCAAGACATGCCAATCACAATAAATGAATTACATGAGTATATGAACAGTGTGCCACACTCTCATCTAGCTGATGGTTTGATGCATTTTGGTACCACATTAAGGGGTCCAAGATCTTATTAGGTAAAAAACCATGCACAATTAAGTGACATGTTGCATCAAATTGGAACACCAATTTTTTTTTCATGTTGAGTGCAACTGATATGTATTTCCCTGATCTACATACACTAATGTCAAGACACCACCAACCAATCCCCAAGAATCATTAAAATGGCATCAATAGAATATTATTGACTATCCTCATATAGTGGCATATTACATGCACTTGCGACATATGATTTTTCAAAAGGAGATACTAGAAAAAGGAATGAAAGTGAAAGATCATTGGTCTAGATATGAATGGAAAAATAGAGGTTCATCACATGTACATGGATTCATATGGTTGGAGGGAGCACCAAACATGGAGAACCTTGATTGGACAAATAATTATGATCTACAAAATGCTAAAAAATACTTGGATTCTATTGTCCATGCCTGGAATCCGCGTGGATATCCACATCAACAAAACATACAAGTGTACTATCAATATTTTTCATATATATTTTTTACATAATAATTAAGTTGTCTCATACTAATAGATTAAATTTTGTATATTATTTTCTATATAGGTATTACAAAATTTTATGCAACATCCATGTATTCGAAATACATATCAACTGTCACAAGTGGATCTTGACCATGACTATGAAGAGTTGCCTAGTTGTGTAGAGTGTCATGGAAGGTGTAGAGAGGGTGCCTGCCTACATAAAAAAAGAGGAAACATGGTTTGTTGGTAAGATATTCATATGTTCATTTTTTTCTATATATAAATATAACATAATGTGCTTACAGAAACTAATTTTTTATATTTTTTATAGGTACAATACACCATGGCCGTTGAATATGAATGGATCAAAATTATTTCAAGACTGGGAAAATAAAATAAAAAATATCAGCCCGCAAGAAATGATGATCGTGTAAATACACATAACCGAAACATACTACAATTGTGGAGAGCAAATGTAGATTGACAACCTGTACTTTCAAAACATGCGGTAATCAATTACATTGCCAAATATGTGACAAAAGTTGAGAAGAGTTCTGAAACTTATCATCAAATGCTAATGCAACTTGCAAACATTGAAAACCCAGATGAATTAGTAGCTACAACATAGAGAAGACTCCTAACAAGAAACCCTTGTCGAAACAAACATTGGGGCATAGGAGACATGTCATATCTTGTTGGAGCTTCCATTGGTAGAGAGCAGTAGAGTGTTTGTCACTTTGAATGTTTCACGTGAAGTGTTCAAATGGGTGATGCATACCATAGACCTCGAAAATGATAAACCCTTAAAAGCTTTCATTGATGGATACATGAACAGACATTATGAAATGGAAAGTTTTTCACTTGTAGAGATAGCTAGATCAATGTCATATGATCCCAAGCGAAGGCAAGATAATAAATGGGAGTCTAGGAGTGTGGCAACTATTGTCATAGTATTCCCAAGGTTTACTACAATACCAGTACTGGAATCATAAAAATGGGTGGATTTTTGTTGGTCAGAGTTATTGCTTTACAAGCCATTTCATAATACAAGAAAATAACTTTCCAGACGGAACGTTGATGAAGAGAGACTCAAGTCCTTAGAATTACAATAATGTTACATATTCAATATCACATATATTATACTTATTTTCACATTTTGAATTATATGAAATTATTTTCTTTAATTATCATTGAATGTGATATATATTTCGTATTTGGATGAACATGAAATGATGCATTAATTGGTATTTATTGTTAGATGTGCATGCCATACCTGCGGGTACTACTAGCATAGATATCTTAAATACATCTATCTAAAATACATTGAGAGATATCAATCTCGAGGCACCTATCTAATCTACGTCACAATATAAGCGCTTTGGGATTGATATCTCTCGATATATTTTAAATAGATGTATTTAAGATATCTATACTAATTTATATTGTATCATTCTTTTCTTTACAGAAATAAATTTATTTTCTTTTAACAATGGATCCAGCAGAGGGACTAAAAATGTCAATAAATAAAACCAAATCAATCACACTTATTGGTAAAAAAACATATTTAATTCACATAAACCAAATCACTAAAACAATGTTCATATTATTAATCGTATGACCTACTGCTTTTAAATGCCAATACAACTTTTTCCTCATTGAAAAATTTTGATATCTTTTTCTCTTTCTTTTTTCTGTTTTGGAATTGTGTTAGACGCTACATTTTGATATCTTTTCCAGATTGCTTTTTTCTTTTTTCTGTTTATCTTCATCAATTCCATTAACGATTAGCCATTCTTGAACACCAGTGGATATTAATATCTTATGTCAATTAAATTTATTTTTGTTCGACTGACCGTGTTGTATACTGTGCAGGGAGACGTCAATCATATCATATACTATTTCTTGTGTCCTTTAAAAAAAAAAAAAAAAGCAATCTGATAAAAGAAAATGTAGAAATGGCAGATGATTAGGGTGTTGGTCCTTCCTTGTCTTGCAGATGCGTCTGACTTTTGCAGAAAATCAGACAGAATAATTTTATGATTTTGGAGAATCTGATTTCAGAGTTTTGTTCTATCTTGACTGCCACTGTAATTTATGTCGGCAAAAACAAATTACTCTTTTAACTTTCATATGACATAAAAGCATAATTTTTGTCTTATTTATTATAATTTTGTCACATCGACCTGTTATTAGTTATCTACACTAACCCAGAGAGTCGCTATTGGATGCGTCCGCATCTTTTCACTGCTAGGTAAAGCAAGAAAGAAGGAAAACAACCCCCAGATAAAGGTATCTCTTTCAGAATCTTTAGATGAGAATGCAAGCTTGTTCAAGAAGATCTAATAGCTCCAACACTAGAATCAACAGTTGTAAGATGTTCTCTAATCCAAAGAGAAAAGATTCAGTCTTGTCATGGAGCAACTAACAAATATTATTACTCGAAGCATTCATCTAGCCAAACCTATCCTCAATGGTCTTGCTCAACCCAAGAAGAGGCATCTTCAAGTCATGTAGAAGCTTCATCAAGGGGTTTCTGCAAGGGAGAAATAACTTGAGTGATTCAAAGGTGAGTTTGAATGGTTCCAAGTGCGTGATCACCTAGTCATCATCACGCCACCATGCCCAATTGTGACATGCGACACACATTCTATCACAAATGAGAATCTAGTAAGTTTGTGTCATTCCTCACAGTCCAATTGCACACCTTTATTTATTTTTGTCGAGAAATACACCAAATGCTTTGGTTCTAAGCTATTGAAGCAAATGGACTATGAAGGTCAAAGCCTAAGAAAAGATGGTTGAGGTATCATCATTTCTCTCGAGATCACTACAACATTTAGACTAATTAAAGTCATGTTAAAGTCACCTCTTTTGAAAATTTAACCCTAAAGTCTGACTTTAAGTTGTATGTGTAATGCATTTGTAGAGGATGATGTCAGGGTGTCTTTCGTTATACTAGCTTTAACTCATGAGTTTAGGAATACTTTAAGAGTGATAGTTATCACTTGAACCATGCACCCGTTGAATTGGAATATGGTTTGGTGAGATAATGGGATTGTCCCCCAAGGCATGGGACTCTTACACTCCTTGGAACAAGCCTCTAAAGAACACTGACTTCCTTAGAATCTAAGTGTATCCAATTTAGGACCAATGTACAGACCTACAAAGAGCAAAAAAGGGAATCTACAACTAATGCTAAACCTAATCTTAACGAAAGATAAGAGGGTAAGAGAGGGTAAGAAGCTTGATAAAATGGAAAGCAATGATGCACTAAGAATATAATGATCACCTCACCTGCTTAATGACACAATAAAACTATAAAACTGAATGCACACAATCTTCAAACTAGACACCAACTACATAAGTGTTTCATACAGAGGTATGGGAACACAATGTAGTGTTAATCAGGATGACAAATGATCCATAGATAATGCCTATGTAAACCTATTTATGCAAAGCGTGTGATCTACAGAGGATTTTGATTCCACATAGAGGTACAAAGAGAGGACAACAATGAGAGGCATGAATCTATAGAGGATGATGTTAGGGTGTCTTTAGCTATACTGACTTTAACTCATGACTTTAGGAATACTTTAAGAACTCTTATCACTCGAACCGTGCACCTGCTGAATTGGAAGATGGTTTGGTGAGATAATGGGATTGTCCCCCAAGGTGTGGGACTCTTGTACTACTTGGGCTGAACCTACGGAGAAGGTTGACTTCCTTCTAATATAAGTGCATCTAGTTTAGGACCAATGTGCAGACCTACAAAGAGCAGAAAAGGGAATCTACAACTAATGTTAAACCTAATCTTAACGAAAGAAAAGAGTGTAAGAAAGGGTAAGAGGATTTTTGAAATGGAAGTTAGTGATGCACCAAGAATAGAATGAACACCTCACCCACTTAATGACACAATACAACTATAGAACTGAATGCACACAGTCTTCAAACCAAACACCAGCTACATAAGTGTTTTACACGGAGATATGGGAAAAAATGGAGTGTTAATCAGGATGACAAACGGTCCATAGATAATGCCTACATAAACTTATTTATACACAACATGTGACCTACAAAGGATTCTGATTCCACGGAGAGGTGCGAAGAGAGGACAACAATGAGAAGGATAGACATCCATAGACAAAGATCAATAATTATTAACACACACAGAACACAAAGCATGAAGAAACCTAATTATGTTCTTATTAATTTCAAGGTTTAAGCTGATATTACAACTCAAATGGATAGAACTTTGTTATATCGAGGAGAGGGATTATTTTCATGATGAAACGTAGGGTTTATATAGAGATGGGCAAGATCCTATGTAATTAATTCAACACTTGAGATGGTAGATAGGGAACTTGAATTTGAAAGTTTACACTCAATACTTTAGGGAACCAGATTCTCATGCAATATCTACTGTGAACCATGCTCATTCAATTTAGGTTGACAATCTGACCATAGAAGTAGCTAGAAGGTCATTCTAGAATCTTTAGATGATCTAAACGTGCATCGAGGTCATGAGTATGCCTTTATGGCCAAAAGAGACGTGTGTATGCTCTGCAACTGGCTCACCACCTTTGAATTTAATTTTTATCTAATATGGCTCCCCTCAAAGTCCAATTGGGCTCAGCTACCACCTTTGCTTATTACCACCACCTATCATTTTTATGCATGTGATAGACTTTTATGCATGTCTCTCTCAGGGATCTTATGCACATTAAATCTTGTGCATTTTGGACTTTGTTGACTTTGTATTAGTTATGCATGTAAGGCTACTCACAGGGAATCTATGATGAAAGAGATTACATGTCTTTCATGATTCTTATAATCTTGGTTTTTCTCTACACATGGTTTGCACCTGCTTATATTTGGTATTCTAAATATTTACATTTAATCAAATAGCCAAGTGTGCACTTACATCATGTTTTTCCTATACATGGTTTGATACTTGAATGCATCCCGTGCAAAAAGTGCACATGAAAAGTTGCATAAGTGGACAAGCATTATAACATAATGACATCATGGTGTAGAGAAGCTATGAACCTACATAATGGTGTGAAGGGAAATATTTTTTAAGAGGCTTAAGGCCTTATTTTCCCCTACACCTAGTCCCTTTTGGTAAATTTTCAAGTCTATACCTTGCATTCAAGAGCTTACATTGGCCTACGAAGGAATTTTTACACAACAAAGATCGTAGACTACAAATTATGAGAGTGTAGGTGTGGATTTCTGTGATTGAGCCTATAAATTTATCATTTAGACATGAGGAACCTCTTAGATAGAAGTACATGAGAAGAACAAAGATCTTGGGCGTTCACTTAATGTTTTAACCTGCACTCTATGCACCTTACCCATGTACACTTTATATTTTGATATGTTCTGTGTAAATTTATGTGTAGGGCATTGATGCGGAAGGTCAGGCACTAAAGTATGATATCATAGATATGTTAGAGGGTTGCGAGCCTGCATAGGATGTAGTGTGCAACATTGGTCATGGTTTGAAAATCATGAAGGTGGAGATATATATCTCTACGACTAGGCATGAAAGTCTATCATTTAGACATAATAAGTACTCCAAAAAAGAAGGCACAGGGAGAATGAGGATATCATGTGTGCACACATAACTGAAGCCTATGCTTTGTATACTTCATTGTGCATGTTGTCTGAAGTCTTACAACCTTGTGTCCATGACCTACATGCACTTATAGTCCTAAATTTTAAATCAAGGTGAAAAAATATTTGGATGGGGTATACAACAAGGCTTTGCTCATAGGCACACATCAATATTTGGCTAATGTGTAAATCTACATCGATTTCCATCCTTGGGCACTTGTGGGGACCATCTACATGAAATCTTAATCTTGATAAACCGAATATTACGTAAGTATGAGGACCCTCTGCATAGGGGCCTATGAGCTCTACATAGGTTGGGGTGACCTGAAGGGTCAACACTTTTGGTGACCTCTATGGCTTGCTTGCTTACTAAGTAGGAACTTAGTATCCTTTGAAGTGATCCATTGGGCATGAAGTCGTTGAAGCTTGAAAACTCATCTCTTCTGACGTGTAATTCTTGCATGTGTAAGAATTCTACTTCACCTTCATATGCATTGGAATTGTGTCTCACCTTCATGTTGTGCACTCCTACACTATTCCCTACCTGGTAAATGCTTGGCTTACCACTGAACAGACTGAGGAAATAGGACCTTCCTCACATCAAAAATGGGGAAAACAAAAAACAATAGATGTATGAGATCACTTAGGGAAAAGGAATAAAAATAAGCTATCTTATGACTATATACATGTGCATGTAGGCACTTAAGGAAAATAAAGCTATTCTATTATACATAGCTAGAAACAAGGGCTTTGGTCCACCTAGGTCGAAACAATAGCCTTTGAGGTCACCTTTATTGTGCACAAGTCTATTGTTGAGTGAAAGACATAGATAGGTAAAGACTTGCTTTCCAAGCTAGTAGTACAAATTTCCAACTCTTCAGAGGAGGGGCTCAATGATGACCACTTGCTCAGGTCCTTCCTCCTCAATGGGCGGGATCCTTTTCTTATTTTTCCACTACTCCTCTAAATCAAATATGTCCTTTGAAAACTCCCCAACAAAGTGCCCATGAGGGTGAAAATGAAGTCCACTTACCATTGTAACCTGGGTTTGGCCTCAAAAGGGGGAAAATGTTGCTTTATGCGAGGTTGGGACCAAAATAGGCCTACATAATCTATTAGGGGTACATAAGCATTTGTAGAATCATCAAAGAGTTGATAAACATCATTGAAAATATCAAACAAATTAGCCTCTAACCCCTAGGAAAGAATACCTAATGGACTACTCCCTTCTTGCCTCTTGACTTGACTATCAAGGCTACACCCCATGACCTTAGCCAGACTGCAGTGCCTGTGAAGATGAAAATAACTTGCTACTAGGATCTCAAATAAGTCCTATAACTCACGACCACCTATTGGCATCTATGGAAAATTGTTGAGCTGATTGGGGTGTTCTTCTTGAAGCATGAGCTCCCCTTTGACATTTTGTTCATCCTCAAGGTCTTCTTCCATTATGTAAAGTGATAGCTCCCAAAATAAGATAATAGTCCTAACTTCTCCATCCTTCTTGGATGCTTCCTCTAGAGCAGGAGGAAGTGCACTTGTTTCTTCTTCAATGGATGGATAGATTTTCCCAAACATGTTGGAAGTCTAAAAATCTTCCTCATGAAGGAACTTCATCCCCTCATCCTTAGGGACCATCTCTTCCATGAGATCAAAACTAGGCTAGCTAGAATGATTTTCTTCATGCTACTCTAGATCTGATTTTTATGGTTTATTAATAGAGAGAGTTGCCAATAATTATCTCCTCATCATCCTCAATTGAGGCATCCTCCTCTTCACCTAAATGATCTTCATTTATTCTCCATACAATTGACCCTCTTTTTAAAGGGGAAATGGCAGGAGTGTATGAGATTTCAACTAGTGGTGTGAAATGGCAGGAGTGTATGAGATTATAATTGTGGTGTGAAACCAAATTTTATTAGTTCAATAAATACTTAAAATTATTTATTGAGTGAGTCATCAATGATTGTTACCACATAGCCCAACCTCTTTTTAAGAACTTGGGGCCACCAATTTTGAGCCACCAAAATAACAAAAAAATTGAAAATGTAAAATTCAAATGTAAGTCCATCTTTTACATAGATATTTTGATTATTTATTTTGTTTGATTCTTTATTTCTATTCCAACCCTCATATATATATATATATATTTAATTAATTTTAAAAAATAAATAAAAGTTTATATATTATAAGTGAAACCTGGGATATTATGTAAAATATAATCTCAATGTTTATATTTTAAATTCTCAAATTCATTTGATTTTATGTTTCCTTCTTATTCTTTTCTCATCCTAACCTTGGATATCTTTTTATCTTAAACAAATGCCCTGGCTTTCCTTATTTTCCTTAATGAAATGGGAAAGATTCACTTGGCTCCTTCCTGTCTCATATTATTCCCTTAGCTTCATAAAGTTATAGTTGAGTGACTGAAACACTGGGTTCTTCACAAATGTTTTTTGTGCACTTAGTAGCATAGAGGTATTGTCACATCAACATTCACAAACACCATTACTCCTTGGGTATGTGTGAATGCGACATGTGATATGCACTATTTTCATTAAGTGTTTCACTCTTTAGCATTTTTTTTTGTTTATTTATGTCTTGTCATTTATTTTAATTTGGATGGATTATTTTACTTGGGAGAAATAAAATGTAATTAATATGGACAAGCCATGATGTAACTATGTCAAATCTTTGAATGTGATAAGAATTGAAAGGGGTACTCTAATGTTTAAACTTTGAAGTGATTATTGGAAGCGGGCATGAGCAAGGTTGACATTAGAGTTTTAGTATTGCATTGTTGAGTTGAAGTTATATTCTAACAATGGCATCCAAAAAGATTCGCCTCTATCTCCAAGAAGAGAGACATGGTTTCTGTATCAGAAATGCGTATCGGGAGAAACTACAATAGTCAACAATTGTAAATAAATTGAATACCCCAACTATGAATAAAAATAGATGTGGAATATTATAATTACATACTTTCATAGAGTGAAAAAAATTAATAGTTTTCCTTTGTAGGGAATTGATTAGAGACATGTGCCACTATTTTGAAGTTAAGGATGGGTAAATTTACTCCCAAAGGGAAGAATTTTTATTGATATCTATATATTTTTCACTAGAAAAATGTTAATACATGAACATGAAAAGATTATTTGAGGAATGGATTATTAATTAGAAAAAAAATATAAAGTCCATGAGGTAATGAAAAAATGGAGTGAGCACCTTAATTCTTAGAGGAATAAGCATGATGTATATTTTTTTGTAAGGCTTTTTAAGTTACCTATTCATGAGGTTATGGTTATACTAATTAGGTTAGTTGGGTCATATTCAATAGGTTATTTAGGAAAACTTAGATGGATCGTGTTGACATTTTGTAGGTGACTTTGTTGCATAATTTTTTGAAAGAAGGAAAACCCACCAATTAGGATTAGTTAAACTCATTCTATCTCATCAAATCATTTAAATAATGTTAAAAAGGCAAAGATTTTCATATGGATTCTTATTTGATTGATTGTATCTACACATTGTCATTTAGTCCTCGTTTTTCTCATCTTTGTTTACACTTGGAGAAGAAGTGTATCCATGTCATTTTTAAGATTTTGTATAACCATGTACATTTTGTTAATTATCCCAAGCTTTGAAGTGAGTTTATCCCTAGTATCTATAAAGCCATTCATGACTCAAAATGCACCATAATATATGTTTTTTTGATAGAAAACATTTCCAAACATGGTAATTGGTTTTAATTTAAGGATTCCACTATAATAAGAGTTGAGGGAGCTTTTTAGCCACCCCATGTATTTTCTATGTACATACTAGATCACTTGGTTGTTATGGAAATTTCTTATCAATTATCCATAGGGATTGCTCTATTCCTGAAGTAAAAAAAATACTCTATGATAGCCAGGTTTCTTATGATGTTGGGTGAGGATATTTTTTAGTATTTACCATGTGGAATATAATAAGGGAGGAATTGACCTTATATGTTTTTTTATGAAATTGAGTATTGGCCTTGGGATTTGCTTAAGAGGGTAGAGTGGCATTGGTATTCAATATAACACAAAGCCAACATCAGCTACACACACTAGTCTCATTTAGAACATGATTTTTCTATGGATGTATCCAATAAAAAAGAGGCCATAATCAGGGTTGCTAAGGTTTGTAAGGTTAGTCATGAAGGAGAAATGTGAAGAATTGAGAAATTTAAGCTGAAAAAAGTTCAAGCAACTTAAACCTCTGAGGTTGAAAATAAAGAAAAATACTCAAAGTCTAGACTAGAGTTAGAGATAAACCTAAATCACTTTTTTCTTCCTCAAGTTTCTTAGGTTTTTGTGTCAATTGTTGATAGTTTCTCAATGAGTGATTTGTTAAATAAAGTATTAGTGTCTCATGGTTAACCACATGAATTCATTGATGTATAGGATGAAGTTGATACCCCTATTTTATTAATAAATAGTTCATAACCTATTGTTTCAATAATAACTTATGTATATATAACAATTGATTCAAGAAACTAGTTACTTTTACATTGTCTACTCTATTTGTTTCAATTCATGATGATTTTCTATTTCATCAATTTAAAGCTTACAATTTACACCATCTTCCATTGCCCCTAAAAATGTAATTGTAAAGTTAGTTGATGTACAGAATTTTGAACAAGGTATTAATAGAGCTTACTATCAAAATTGGGATATTTTTTTGAATTTGAGATGAAAAGAAAGGATAATGAAAATATAGTTTTAATAAAAGAAATTGAAATTAAATTTAGATATGAGAATAAGAAAATAAACTCGGTCACTATGAGAAAAATAAAGAGAGAAAAAGAAAAGATTGTAACTACTCAAACAAAAATCTTTATATATTCAACTAAGATCAAGAATCCAGAGACACTTTCCATGATTAAAACATTTCAATGATGTGATTTCTGATAGGGTAACAAAAGACTATGAGGTGTAAAAGAAGAGGATTGTTGATCTAAAAGAAGAATTGAATCTAGTAAAAGGGAGCTCAGATGACCTAATAGTTGTGAAAAGATAAATATACAAGATTTTGTCTCATATAGAGCTCACTTTAGTTGAGATATCTTAGGTCTTTTTATATTTGAATCAATACTTGTCTTAGGTCTTGACTTTGTTGAAGAATGTGAGAGGGGAGAAGATTAAATTGTTGGAAATCATAAAAATGTTTGATATTATAGATCAAGCTTAGGCTCAATTTAGTTCAATTGAATTAAAAAAATTCAAATTAGAAATGATTTTAAATTATATGAATTATTTCTCATAGGGCATAGAAGAAGTGAGAATAAAGACTGAGAAAATAGTCCAGGCAATTTAATATTTTGTAATAAAAACATGAGAAATATTTCTTTCTTTTTAATCCCTAATTTACAGGATGAAGTTGGAGCATGGATAATCCAAGAATATTTCAAGGACATGATGTGAAAAAAGTTCAATATATAAAAATCTAAGGTCACCAACTGGTAGTCAGTTTAAGATTACCTTATTTAAGGTTATGTCAATTTTATGGATACAAAGGTGGAATGTGTGCACTTGCTAATAGCAGACACTACACATTCAATCTCAAAGATAAAAATGGGACATTTCAAGGTGGAAAAATTAGTTGAAAGATGTTAGTTGGTGGATATAGCTTACATACACATGTGCTCTAAAAAAGGTGGTAGGTCGTTAATTATAAATTTAATGATAAGATCATAGGTTTTTTAGTCACTAGAAATAATTTTCCCAAATAACCATGTGTCTTTTTGGATTAGTGGTGATTCAAAAAGATTAAAACACCTCAGTTATAAAATGGTTTGGTTTGTGTGTGTGTGTTTTTTTTTAAAATGAAAGTTGAATTAATAGAAAATTTATTAAGAAATTTTTTTTTAGATTGCATTACTTATTATTTTAAGATAGTTTTAATTAGCAAAATCTCTCTGATATTTTATATCTCTTTATGTTCCTATAAAAACAATGCTCAAGGAGAAATACATAGAATAAGATCAACTACTATCTCAAATGGTATTTATATTTTTAAATTTCTAAATACAAGAGTCTTTGAGATTTGGAGTAGGTGTTTTGATCATTTTTTAAAACATTACAAACATTTGGATGGGGCCACCTATATTGTTTTTACCATAGTTGGAAAGGAAAGTATATGGGTGGTCTCTGATTGAAATTTTTATCTCAGAGGTTGATCCATAAAACACTGATAATTACATTTCTATTGATTGGTATGGTTAGGATCTTTAATTTATGATGCTAAGGTTGGATACACATCAATAAAAATTATATTTTATCATTGTTGAAGCAAAATTGATGATATTTAATTATGTGTGATTGTGCTTATCGATTGTAAAGTGTGAAAAAAAAATCTTAACTAATATTGATATATGTTATGTTTTCATTACATTGAGCATAGATAAATTATGATTACATGGGAAATGCTGAAAGTTGTACATTTTTTTCAATTTAAAAAATGGAAAATATTCCAAGAGAAATCTAACAGTTCATGTGTGTTGGACAAATATGGTAAAAAATACAAATATGTTTTAATATTTGAAAGAGATAAAAAATTATATTAAGATTGAATATATACAATAATTTATGTCACAAAATGAGGTGGAGATTATAAATAAATGTTGTTTTAAGGGGTATCAAGGATATAATAAAGAATTCACACGTAAAGAACTAATAAATAAGAGAAACATAAATCTAAGTTAAAAAGAATCTAATCTAACAAAATATAATACTAAATGATTATAAAGATTCTAGTTATATACAAAGGTAGTCAAAACTAACTTAAGAATGAATTAAATATATTTAACTATGATTATATTCATAGACCTAAATAATCTACACTGGAATAATCTAGATGAAGAGAGAAGTAACAACAATCATACTACTCTAACAATATGTAAAATATATCTATCTAATAAAATAAATAAATGAAAGAGATTACGGATAGGGACATTTAACTTGAGTAAACTTGTTTATGCATCCATCTCTCCATTGCTTCTAGTGTCATTTTGGAAGAGATATTGTAGATGAAGACTTTAGATGGAAAAGATGAAAACTTAAATGTTTTTAAATGGGGACTCCAAGATCAATGGGAACCTCCTTGGTTCAAATTCTTGATTTTGAACTTCAAGGATTTTGAATAGATTAGACCTCTACAAAAATAATCTCATATCTCACAATTCCTCTTATATAATTAGAGCAGATTTTTTGAGCATAAGTAGGGCATATTAGTGTTGATCTCCAATAAAAATGTGATTTAGGAACCTAAAAAATACCAATAAAATTCGTAAAATTGACTTAACTCGAATGCTGACGAAATTGACCCAGATTGATTTAGTAAAATGAACCAAAGTGACACAATACTAAGTCAGCTGTCTCTATCTAGTAAAAATAGGCAAATAACTTAATCGATCAGGGTCAATTTTGTCAAAAATAGGGAAATAAAAAAATTGATAGGGTTAATTTAATAGGAAAAGGACACAGAGAAAAAAAATACTAGATTGACCATCTAAATCTAATAAAATGTACTAATAATGATATATAAAATTAGATTGATCAAGATTAATTTAGTTGTGAAAATTCAATGCACTAAGCAAAATTGGAGAAATGAAAAAAAAAAGAGACATAGAGGAGGATAAACAGAGCTAAATTCATGACGATGATGATAGGTAAATATAAAAAGATAATGTAACCGTCTCTCATAAAATACTATGAACCAACCCTACCTTTTTTCAATACAATCCTTAAGATCAATAGATTGATGTGGCAATACAACCTGTAAAAGATATCATCCATGAATGATTGAAATTATATATAAATGTATATAATTCAAACCATAAAAACAGGGTGCTAGAAGACTAGTGGAAAGGACCAAACTATTTACGCACATTTAAGAGAAAAGGGAAATAAGAAGGAAAAAAAAAAAAGAACTTAAGGTATGCTACCAATGGAGTAATAAGCAATAATAAGATGCATGAGTATATTCTTGAACATGACAATTCAAATCTCGCACAGGTAATGGGAAAAATATAATTATGCAGACCCAACTATTCCTTTGCCTTTTTCTCCTCCTTTATAAGATTGATATTGTTAGCCTTTTTTCTTTCTTACCTGATTATTATACTTTCTTTTATTTTATTGATTTGTAATGCAATCGTAGATATCATATTTGAGTTACAATTATGTTTAAAGGTTGCCAGTAACATTTTAATTAAGCATTATAATATTTTTTATGTCTTATTTTTTATGTAGAAGCTACATCAAGGGCTTTCTGCGAAGGAGAAATAACTTGAGTGATTCAAAGGTGAGTTTGAATGGTTCTAAGTGCGTGATCACCCAGTCATCATCATGCCACCATGCCCATTTGTGACATGCGACATACATTCCATCACAAATGAGAATCTAGTAAGTTCGTGTCATTCCTCACAGTCCAATTGCACACCTTTATTTATTTTTATCGAGAAATACACCAAATGCTTTGGTTCTAAGCTGTTGAAGCAAATGGACTATGAAGGTCAAATCCTAAGAAAAAATGGTTGAGGATTCATCATTTCTCTCGAGATCACTACAACATTTAGACTAATTAAAGTCATGTTAAAGTCACCTCTTTTGAAAATTTAACCCTAAAGTCTGACTTTAAGTTGTATGTGTAGTGCATCTGTAGAGGATGATGTTAGGGTGTCTTTCGTTATACTAACTTCAACTCATGAGTTCAAGAATACTTTAAGAGTGACAGTTATCACTTGAACCATGCACCCGTTGAATTGGAAGATGGTTTGGTGAGATAATGGGATCATCCCCCAAGGCATGGGACTCTTACACTCCTTGGAACAAGCCTCTGGAGAACACTAACTTCTTTATAATCTAAGTGTATCTGGTTTAGGACCAATACATAGACCTACAAAGCGCAGAAAAGGGAATATGCAACTAATGCTAAACCTAATCTTAACAAAAAATAAGAGGGTTAGAGAGGGTAAGAGGCTTGATAAAATGGAAAGCAATGATGCACTAAGAATAGAACGATCACCTCACCTACTTAATGACATAATAAAACTATAGAACTGAATGCACACAGTCTTCAAACTAGACACCAACTACATAAGTGTTTCGTACAGAGGTATGGGAACACAATGTAGTGTTAATCAGGATGACAAACGATCCATAAATAATGCCTATGTAAACCTATTTATCCAAAGCGTGTGATCTACAGAGGATTTTGATTCCACGTAAAGGTACAAAGAGAGGACAACAATGAGAGGCATGAATCTATAGAGGATGATGTTAGGGTGTATTTAGCTATACTGACTTTAACTCATGACTTTAGGAATAATTTAAGAGTGACTCTTATCACTCGAACAGTGCACCTACTGAATTGGAAGATGGTTTGGTGAGATAATGGGATTGTCCTTCAAGGTGTCGGACTCTTGTACTCCTTGGGATGAACCTATGGAGAAGGTTGACTTCCTTCTAATATAAGTGCATCTAGTTTAGGACCAATGTGCAAACCTACAAAGAGAGAAAAAGGGAATCTACAACTAATGCTAAACCTAATCTTAACAAAAGATAAGAGGGTAAGAGAGGGTAAGAGGCTTGCTAAAATGGAAAGCAATGATGCACTAAGAATAGAACGATCACCTCACCATCTTAATGACACAATAAAACTATAGAACTGAATGCACACAGTCTTCAAACCAGACACCAGCTACATAAGTGTTTTACATGGAGATATGAGAAAATAATGGAGTGTTAATTAGGATGACAAACGGTCCATAGATAATGCCTACGCAAACTTATTTATACACAACATGCGACCTACAAAGGATTCTGATTCCACGTAGAGGTGTGAAGAGAGGACAACAATGAGAGGCATAAACATCCATAGACACATATCAATAACCATTAATACACATAAAACACAAAGCATGAAGAAAACTAATTATGTTCTTATTAATTTCAAGGCTTAAGTTGATATTACAACTCAAATGGATAGATCTTTGTTATATTGAGGAGAGGGATTCTTTTCACGATGAAAAGCAGGGTTTATATAGAGTTGGGCAAGATCCTATGTAATTAATTAAACACTTGAGATGGTAGATAGGAAACTTGAATTTGAAAGTTTACGCTCAATACTTTAGGGAACCAGATTCTCATGCAATATCTACTGTGAACCATGCTCATTCAATTTAGGTTGACAATCTGACCATAGAAGTAACTAGAAGGTCATTCTAGAATATTTAGATGATCTACACGTGCATCGAGGTCATGAGTATGCATTTATGGCCAAAAGAGACATGTGTGCATGCTTTGCCACTGGCTCACCACCTTTGAATTTAATTTTTCTTAACTTGGCTCGCCTCGATGTCCAATTGGGCTCAGCTACCACCTTTGCTTATTACTGCCACCTGTCATTTTTATGCATGTGATAGACTTCTATGCATGTCTCTCTCAGGGATCATATGCACATTAAATCTTTTGCATTTTGGAATTTGTTGACTTTGTATTAGTTATGCACGTAAGGCTACTCATAGGGAATCTACGTTGAAAGAGATTACATGTCTTTCATGATTCTTATAATCTTGGTTGTTCTCTACACATGGTTTGCACCTGTTTATCTTTGGTATTCTAAATATTTACATTTAATCAAATAGCCAAGTGTGCACTTACATCATGTTTTTACTACAAATGGTTTGATACTTGAATGCATCCTATGCAAAAAGTGCACATGAAAGGTTGCATAAGAGGACGAGTATTACAACATAATGACATCATGGTATAGAGACGCTATGAACCTACATAATGGTGTGAAGGGAAATATTTTTTAAGAGTCATAAGGCCTTATTTCCCCCTACACCTAGTCCCTTTTGGTAAATTTTCAAGTCTATGCCTTGCATTCAAGAGCTTACATTGGCCCGTGAAGGAAGTTTTACACAACAAAGATCACAGCCTACAAATTATGAGAGTGCAGGTTTGGATTTCTATGATTGAGCATGAAAATTTATAATTCAGACACGAGGAACCTCTTGGATAGAAGTACATGAGAAGAACAAAGATCTTGGGCGTGCACTTAAGGTTTTAACCTGCACTCTATGCACCTTACTCATGTACGCTTTATATTTTGATATGTTCTATGTAAATTTATGTGTAGGGCATTGATTTGGAAGGTCAGGCACTGAAGTATAATATCATAGAGATTTAGAGGGTTGCGATCCTGCATAAGATGTAGTGTGCAACATAGGTCATGGTTTGAAAATCATGAAGGTAAAGATCTAAATCTCTACGACTAGGCATGAAAGTCTATCATTTAGACATAATAAGTCCTCCAAAGAAGAGGGCTTAGGAAGAATGAGGATATCATGTATGCACACATAACTGAAGTTTGTGCTCTATGTACTTCATTGTGCGTGTTGTCTGAAGTCTTACAACCTTGTGCCCATGACCTACGTGCACTTATAGTCCTATAATTTAAATCAAGGTGCAAAAATATTTGTATGGGGCATACAAGGCTTTGCTCATAGGCACACATAAATATTTGGCTAATGTGCAAATATACATCAATTGCCATCCTTGGGCACTTGTGAGGACCATCTACATGAAATCTTAATCTTGATAAACCCAATACTACGTAAGTATGAAGACCCTCTGCATAGGGGCCTATGAGTTCTACGTAGGCTTGGGTGACCTGAAGGGTCAACACTTTTGGTGACCTCTATGGGTCGTTTGCCTGCTATGTAGGAACTTAGTAGCCTTTGAAGTGATCCATTGGGCATGAATTCGCTGAAGCTTGAAAACTCATCTAATCTTAAGTGCAATTCTTGCATGTGTAATAATTCTACTTCACCTTCATATGCATTGGAATTGTGTCTCACCTTCATGTTGTGCACTCCTATGCTATTCCCTGCCTAGTAAATGCTTGGCTTACCACTGAACAGACTAAGGAAATAGGACCTTCCTCACATCAAAAATGGGGGAAACAAAAAATAATAGATGTGTGAGATCACTTAGGGAAAAGGAATAAAAATAAGCTATCTTATGACTATATACATATGCATGTAGGAAATTAAGGAAAATAAAGCTATTCTATTATACATAGCTAAATTATGCTTGGAAGGAACATCCATGAGGAAGGTATAATCATTTTGATTATCTTATATTTGTTAATTGATTTCATGTTTTTCCCAATCTGAGGGATTATGCATGAGGTGTTTGTTTCATCACTTTGTTGTTTTGAATGGATTGACAAAGAAACTAACCCTGATTGTAATCATAATCTCTAAGTGGTTTCCTCTATGTTAGGATTTTATCCTATAGATTAATATTCCATATGTCCCATTGACATTTGGAAAGAAGTTTGGTTATGGTTTGCACATAACTAGCATCGATATGAGTTGATAATGTTTTACCATAAAGTGACATCCTCATAAGTCCATTGAGTGGATTAATATCTTATATAGTGTTAAGTGTTCCTTCTTATCAGAGTCATGTATCATCATTACTGGCTCGACTACATTCCTTAGCCTTTACAACATGGTGTATTCTACTTCGTGTTGGCTATAGTAGCTATATAGATGGAGTGGGTTGATGCTTTAATGTGGTTTAACATTTTCTCTTTTTTGGGGAAATATGTTGCGAACTTTGACACTTACATGTTGTAAATGTGTGGTGGTTTTATCAAATTGGAGGTACAATGCAAACTTCATAGATCGTGTTAGGGTATTGAAGAGTTATGTTTCTAGTTTGTTGATACCTTAACTCCATATTCTCCACTTGTGACTTTCTAGAGCCACATGATTTAGTGTTATTGTATCTAAAATTGTGAATTTTTACTATTTGATGTTGTGTACCTTAAAATTATTTTAGTGCTTGATTAGGTTTTTTAAATTTATTGGAATCATATTTTTATGGTTTTTTTGTTATGGATTTCGAGGCAGTTTAACCATTTATTATTTCAAACCTTTATTGAATGTTAGAGCTACTAATTTTATTTATTATCTTTAGTTTTAGATTGAATTGGGTTATTTAACCATTTTTACCTTAATTATTCTTTGGATTTTATTGGGTTATTTACCCTTTTATTTTTTTTTCCTTCATGGATTGAGCTTGGTTATTTAGCCAATTTAAAATTACTCCTCGATCGGATTAGAAATTTTCAATTTGTTAAACTATGTTATTTTTATGAGCCATTTTGTGGTATTTTTTTCCTTGTGTGAGTGTGGGAATAGCAGGTAAGTAGATGTTAGTCCTTGCTTATGAGATAAGCTTATGACATGTTCCATAACTTTTTGAGTAAATTTGAAAACATTGTCTCATTTTTGTTCTTCTCAAAAGCCTATAAGAATAATGACAGCCTTAGCTTTGTGGTTATGTTGATATTAACATATGTTTCCTCCTACCTTTAAGAGTTATGGACATGGGTTATGTCATGATATTAGATACATCTTGATGTATTGTGTGATCAGGGTTTGGGCATCGGGATGAGTGTCCAAATTCCTCCCAATGGTTTTTGTGATTGGGGATAAGTCTCCAAAGTCTTCCTAATGGATTGATGTATTAGGGTGTGGCATTGAGACTAACATATAGAGTCCTGCTAATTTCTCATTGATTATGGTTTGGGAATTGGGACTATGTCAAAACTCCTCCCAATGGATTATGGAAATAGGGTTTGGGCAACGATGATATAATAATCCCAAGTCAATTTATTGTACCTAAGTGAAGGGTTTGGAAAATGATAATAATGTAATTTCACAAAGTCCTTCTATAATTCCGTTGATTGGAAAGAATAATTCTTATTCATCTAATGGGTTAAAGACCCCTTATATTGATATGATCTATTATGTCTAACCTTGTGGGTTCCATGTGCTTGGAACTATTTCTACATTTTTGGCATAGTAAGAAAGGGAAAAGAAGGAAATTAAAATGCTCGTGGTCCTCTAAGATTAAAATAAATAAATAAATAAATAAATGTATAAAATTGTATTGAAATATATTACACGTGAATTTTGTTGTTGGTAAATATTTGAAAGAAGTTTATTTGGAAGGACTTAAACTATTTAAAACATTAGTTAAATCTATGACTCTTCATGTGGCCTTAAATGCAAAGGAAATTGGTATGTTGTTATAAATGTTTCTATTTTGAGATGTATTAAAGTAATTTGAACATAGTTTGGTTTATCTCATGAAATTATGATTGTCTTGTCAGTCCTAGTTGTTATCTATTGCATTAAGGTCGATTATTTTATAAGAGGGGGAGAACATAACACATCAATCTATATGAATGATCTCTCGCGAATAAATTGTTAACCTTACAACAAGGTTTCTAAATGTTTGGATCAACATATTAATTATTCGAATGAGTATATCGACTCAATACCCAATTTTGTTACTTAATTGTAAAAGAGTTTATCGTCCTACGATTAAATCCCTATTGACAAAGGAAATAGTCTCGATATAATTATATTAAACTATAATTATTTTATTAAATTATATATCACATTTTATAGTTGTATGAAAAATATGATCAGTTAATATATTATTGACTGTATATTATAAATAATGTAATACATATTTATGTTGTATAAATATCTTGATAAGCTGAAATGAAAGCTTTCATCAGTAATGTAATTAGATGATCGATTTTGTAAGATTCTTTTACTAATATATTTTTATGACATCATAAAATGACCTAATGAATTATCATTAAATAAATACATTTTCTTTCTTCTCTCGTACGTTTGGGAGCATTTATACAATGAGAGACGTAAGATTTTACTATAAATCAAATACATGATAAGTATTAAACATTTTGGGCTTCTCACACTTTATGATAAATAATAGTATTACAAATATTTTATAAGATCCATTTAATGGTTTATAAAGTAAATAATGATTGAATAATGTTAAGTGGAATCTTTCATGGGAAGAAATGAGGAAGTAATTTTTTTTAATGCTTGTCTGTATTTGTCATTATGAAGAAACCACCTTATTTATGGCCACCAAGGATTTTTGTGAGGGAGTGATTAATGCTCCATACTTTTCCACCAAACGATGGACCACCAAATCGACTTTGGCTTATGGCAAACAAGGCATGCAGGCTGTGGTGGGTGCACTGAATGTTGGAGGTGGTGGAGTGATTTGGAAACCATAGATTTCTGGTTGGAGAGTAAAGAGCACTGCATATATTTTCATATCCAAAATCCATGCTTTGATAACCACAAATGATGCAGGAGATGATGTTACTCTGTGGCAATATCTAGCAAGGTCAACATTTGATAGCAGCTGGTTTGTTTTAACAGCTGTCATGGGATACCAGTTAGGTGATGGGACCAGGTTGAAAGAACTGTGAGGAAAGCGTCATCCCACTGTGATAAGTTATATTGAAGAATGATTAAAAAACTCTAATATGTGGAAAAATTCTAGACTCATCATACAGTTGTAAAATAAGAAAGAAATACATAATTATTTAGAAATAATGTGAACAGTTATAAATAATTTAACCCATCCAGGCCAACCCATGTCTACAGTTTAACCTCCAATACGCCTTGTAATGCAACATAATTTAAAATAAATTTAGTTTCCAAAATGAGCCAAGATTAACTATTCTTAATCATGTTGTGTAATCTATGCCAATCCTTTTTTTATTTCACTATCACTTTGTTAAATGTCTGTGGACGGCCAGGTTGAATTTGATAGTGCTTAGATGTGACAGTTAGTAGAAGCATGATAAATAATAGATTTTTTTTTTTTTAATAATGCTGTTTACATTTGAAATTTTGATTAAAGAAAATATTATTTAAAAAAATAATTGTTATTATGAATATGAATAAAATTATTTATTAAAACCTAGAATAAGTGATTAAGATTTTAATGAAAATATATCTTGATTAATGATTTAGAAGAGTAGTAGTATAATATAACATAAATTATAAGAGTTAAGTTTGCTCAGATCTTTCAACTCACTTGAACCATGAAAACATTAGAATCTTCATTTCTATCATCTATTAAAATAATTATATAATATCAGTACTTATATGTTCATGTTTTAGTGCCACTATACTTTGAACAAGCCAATTTATGAGATATATTAATTTATAATATCAGAAGTTATATGTTCATGTTTTGGTGCCATTATACTTCGGGAAAGCTGATTTATGAGATCCCAATCATTTGACTTGATGAATTGTGATAAATAATTAAGACTTTTTTTACCTTATACTCTTAGAGATATATTTGGGTGATTTGTATGTGTTTAGATTAAAAATAAAACATTAATTATAAACAATTTATTATATTGAGCATATGTTTTGTTTGATATGTAATAAATGTGTGTGAGTTAAATGGATAATTTATTTGTTATATTGAGTATATGCTTTTTTTGATATATTAAGGGTTTTGGGTTATTTTTATATAAGTTTTGAGGTTGATTTTTGTGGTCTGGGTTTTAAGATTGTTTGATGTGTGCAGATCCTATTGGCAGCCTTCAAAAGATTAGTCTTGCCTCCGCTCGCCTCAATGAAAGTCATGGAGCAAAAGCGTGAAGTCCTAAACAAAACAGAGAATACCTCTAGATTTAAAAAAATACAAATAAATGTGTGAGAATTAAATGAACGTAATTTCGATAAAAAAATAAAAGGAACTTTATTGAATAAATTGTTAAAATAACACATAATCATTAAAGATCAAGATATTAACAAATATTATAGAAATTTAATTTATTTTTTCTGTGTGATGCAAACATAAAATAGAACATGAGAAGTGAACATGAAATATGGAATGCAATTAAGAAATAGAAACATTAGTCTTGATTTTAAACTATGAAAGGGCTAAAATATATCTTAATATAGTTATAGCAATAATTTAATATTTATTATTATCTATAGGGAAAATAATAATCATTATTATCACATGAGAAAAGATAGATGATATTGTAAGCTCTATTATACATTATAATATGTGATCATAAAGTTCAATATATTGTAGGATAATAAAATTATGTAAACCTTATTTAATGTATGGTTATGTAAACCCAAAAATATGTTGTTATATCCATGAGTATGGTAGTGTATGAGGCCATGAGAACTACTCCAGAGATATAACAAAAGCAAATGATTAATGTTTTAATTTACGCTTTTTGGGCTTATACATTATATAAACCCAAAAATATGTTGTTATATCCATGAGTACGGTAGTGTATGAGGCCATGAGAACTAATCCAGAGATATAACAAAAGAAAATGATTAATGTTTTAGTTTACACTTTTTGGGCTTATTTAAGCTTGCTAGACTTAGTGATAGTATTATCTATTTCATTGGCTTAGATAGCAAATCCTTTATTTATATGACATATTGTAGAGGAGAAGGTTTACTCATACAAATGAAGAGCTATATTTGATCTTAATTTTGAGGAGTGGACATATAGGTTGTCCAGTTGAGGGGACATCCGGTTTTATGTCTTTGGCTAGGTTAGGGTTGTCATTTCATTAATCCTTGAGGTAGGCCTCAATGATTTTTCAGAGATATTCAAATAATAAATATGTAAACACATACATTTTTAATTTAATGTATAAATATTTTCAACCTTACTATCGTGCATATAATGTGATTATGATTATTAACCTATGTGTTTTTTGTAGTAGAATAACAACTTTTCCTATGTGAGTGTTCACTAAAATAAATGTTTGTCAAGAACTAAGTCTATAAGTGATGTGGTATGTTAAACCTATTGAGTGTAACTATTATCCCATGTTTATTGAATCATCATTTTTGTGTTGAATGCCACTATTAAATGATTCTCCATAGTAGAATTTACTTGTGACCTCAAGTGTAAACCAAGCCATGTGATTGTCCAGAATCACCCAGTGACCCTTTTCAACCACATAAAAAGTTGAAATGTATCATGTATTCCAATAGATGCTTTAACACATTCTTTTGATGAAATATATCTATATATTAGAAAAATATATAATATACACATAATTCACAAAAAAAATAGGCAGTATGGAAGCATGCCTCAAAGTCAGACTAGGCCTAGCTTAGGAGCATGAAACAATAAATGCAAAAAAAAAATAGGCCCTGCCTAGGAACAAGTCATCAAAACATCATAAAAGAGAACATTGAGCTGCCAAAGCAATGCCAAAGGTGGAGGGTCCATATCATCTAGACCCCAACCTAAGTTTGGTAAGTCATTGCCATAAAAAATTGGCTCTCAATCAAAAGGTGTCATTATCATCTTGTGTCCGAGTAGGATAAATGGCTAGAGAGAGAGTCTAGGGAACTTATCCATCATGTATGTCCGACCTCCAAGTGGTATCCCCAAAGCATTTAGACGTAGAGGAGGAGGAGGAGCATCCCAACCATCCTACCCAATAGGGGAAGGAGGAGGGGGTTTCCACCCTCTCTACTACCTAAGAGGGGACATGCGTTGATATGGAGTGCCACTATGAGAGTGTCACTAAGACCGACTACATTGGTGCCCACCTCGAGGCAGATTGATAATTCTTCTATCAATTTAGTTATCCCTAGGTGGAGAAGGAGGAATTCATGCCATAACACAAGAAGCATCTCCCCAATGGGTGAGAAGGTCCTGGAGATGGCCAAGCTCAATGGCAACTTTATTTTCCTACACTTGTATCCACAAAAGAATATTGAAGATAATAGAGGATTTGTTGAGAGAAAAAAATTACAATATGAAGAAATATTGTTAAACACTGCATTATTTCTTTCTTTTCGTAACCAAAATAGAATCTCCACTCTGAAAGTATAACAAAATTAGTTGTATTTAAAAGGAAAGGTGGGTTTATATCCAAGAAGTATATGCTTCCATTGAAAAAAATTGGGTTGGAAAGGATTGAAAAGGTCATGGATCCCATGTCCAGACCCCTTGAGCTTTGGAGCAGTGCCAAAAAAGATGAGGGAGTGTTTTCAGATGACCATAGAAAGGGCATTTAGGAAGGGAAATACCTAAATGCACAAGCCTTCTACCTATAGGTAGGCTCTGATATAGAATACACCAAGTGAAGTGAGCTAGCTTAGGCTCCAAGAAAGTCTCCCAGACAATATGAAATCAAAAGCACCAGGTGTAAATGGAAGAATGAAAATCCCAACGAGAGTTAAACTCTACCATAGGCATGTGGGGAGTAAGCCAACTATAGCCAAGCCAAGGGGTGATTAAGAAATGACATTTCAACATACCACTTCCTGTCCTTCCACCAAGGATGAGTGGAGTAAACATAAGTTTTGTGAATCATAGCAAGTGAAACCACGTTAAGGATTGTTTGGTAAGATTATCTATTATCATTGGTTAGTCAGAATTTGATTTTCACTTCTTCCTAAGATAGACAAGATCGAGACTGATTACAAAAGATATCTTGGACAATATGAATGCCTCTTTGAAATAATTTAAGATCATTGATCCAAAGAACCTCAGCCAGAGGGACATCATTGAAATTGATAACAGGTGACCACCATAGCAAGTGTGAGTTAGTAGAGAACCCATCTCAAAACCCTAAACCATTCCAAAAAAGCCATGGTTTGATCCTTTCCCATGCTTTCCAGATAATTTTCACCACAAAGGGCCCTATAATATGAATAAAGGTTTTGATGATGAGGAGATTAGCGAAGCCAAGCCCTTTAAAAGTTTTTTCCTCTAAGTAGGCTTGAAGAGATGCAGTGTCAAAATAAAACCTTCCAAGATTCCTTTCTGTTAATGGCCCACACAATCCATTTGGTACATAAGGCAATTCCTTGATGAGCCACATCAATGAGCCCCATACATCCAATATCCTATGTGAGGTAGTAGTATTCCCACACAACCTTGTGGAATCCATAGCCATGTGAAGAATTGGCCCAAAGAAAATACCTAAGAAGTTTTTAAAGTTTATGATAAGAATTCTTGGAAGGTACCCAACATGAAGAGTAGTATACATGAGTGATCGTAATCACTTTTGAGTAGATTTGGAATTTACCTGCTAATTATAAGGGCTTAGTCACCCAATATTCCAGTTTCTTTAGTACTCTATCAACTACGTATTACCACATTATGGGTGAATAGGTATCAAAATCAAAAGGGATGCCAAGAAACTTGAAGGATTTCATCATGTTGGATCTAGGCCCACCCATACTTGGCATCCCATGCCAGTGGGGGGAGGTATGATTGCTTATAGAAATGAGTTTTTTTCCATTAGATTCTTGATCTATAGGTAAGGTAGAAGGTGTTGAGACACTATAAGGCATTGTCCACATTATCCTCTTCTTCAATAATAGTAAGGAAAAAATCATTAGCAAAGTGGCCATTTAGTAGTTGCATATATTTTTGAGGATCTTATTTATTCAAAGGGAGATAGATTCATTTAACAAGGACCCTAGCTTGGGCATTACTAAACATATATCCAAAATCCTTAGCTACAATCATATACAGGGTAGGTGCTAAAGGGCATCCTTAGCGAATAGATCAAAACAAACCAAATTTTAGAAGTGATTCCATTAATAAAGAGGATGGCTGAGGCATCTGAAAAAAACACCTAGATGATTTAAATGAAATTGGACCCAAACCCCAAGGATTTAAGCATGGTCAGGATGAAGGGCCAGTCAATATTGTCATAAGCTTTTTCAAAGTCAATTTTTATGAACACAGCTTGTTGCTTAGATCTTCTAGTCTAGTCCATTCCTTCCCAATCCACAATGATATTGTCTAATATATATTTACTTTTGATGAATCCTATTTGTTCAAGGTGAATGATGTGTGGTAGTAGATTACACAACCTGAGTGTCAGAGCTTTAGTAATTATTTTGTAGGAAACATTCAGGAGGGTGATGGGCTACCAATTATAGATCAATTCGAGATCCCCTTGCTTAGGTATAAATTTAATGTTTCCTTTATTTATATTATTCCTTAGAGAATGTGTGCATAAGGTTTTTTGATAAACACATTTCTTTTTAGTCTATCATTCAGTTTGGACCTTGGGGTGAAGGGGCCTACCAGGTCTATATAGGTAGTTGTAGGCCAATGGAGGGCTTGTAGCCAATTGTAGTAAGTGGGGCTAACATGAATGCGTAGTGACCATGTCTCCACTTTTTCATTGAAATATATTTTGTTTAGGCATGTGAGTTTTCTTTAACATTTTTAACACCTCTTTCCACAAAGATGGATATCCAATTGGAAGTGTAGGCATGTAGAATGTGCATTGTACATTCTCAAAAAAAATTATCTTATTTTTATGCTTTTTCATTCATGGAAATTTTAATAATGACACACATGAAAAGGTTTCAGAGGTCATTTATTGCATCCATTCAAGTTTTATATTCTTCTTATGAGTTCCAGTAGTGAACCCTTCCTCACTAGCATTGTTTACGTAACAAAGAAGTACAACTGTTAGACTTTTTAAATTAAATATGTAATAAAATGTACATGTGAATTGAAAATGGAAGAATATAAAAGAATTAATAACTACCAATTAAGTATGTAAATATATACACATGTGAATTGAGAATGAAAGAAAATCAAATAATTACCCTTGTACACTAAAGTGGTTGGGGTACGTCACTATAATAAACTTGTGGTATCTTTTAATCTACATTGTCTTCATCCTCCCATGAAAAATATGACTTTGTTTCTTGATCAAAGTTGATAATAGGTTACTATGCAGGTAAGAGAAAAATAAAAATATCACAATCATGTTTCATATCACTTAAAAAATTCACAAACGCCCAGATATAACCTTATCTATGGGACTATGTCCATGTCACTCGAAGAGGTTGAAAAACTATGTTGCGTTCGTTCAATCCTTTGGCTCTTCCTATGAGTGGAAAAAATGGACCCCACCTCAATATCTTTATTAAATATAAAATAAATGTAGTAGTTATAATTTAAAATTATAACTGAACAAAAGAATATTAATAATTGAATATAACAAATTAATAAAAATGAATCACCTTTTGAATAACTTCTTTATGTGTTCCCTTTTTGGTTGAAGTCATTAGAGGAACTCATGGAAGCTACTCCTAGGTATGGCATGGGACCCATGCTATGAATTATCATTAAAAGGTTGGATAATTAATAAATTATTTAAAAATTTACTAATTGTAATTAAACAAAATAATATAAGAGATGAATATTGATAATTTGTCTTATTAACATTTTGAAGGGGGATAGATTTAGGTTCGAATTCATAAACATTAACATATTGTGTTGGATATGAACCTTTAACAATTGTTTGTATCTTATTGGATATTTTTTTATACTTTGTATTTGTTACACCTCTTAGTTAATGTATAGCTAGGCACAATAATTGACACATTCTTTGCAAAACCAACAAATTCACATTTTGGTGATCCTGTAATTATTTTTTACTATGGAAATAATATGGGAAGTGTTATAACCCAAAGTTATATTGGGAACCATTATGGGTTGTATTATTGGCCCATGGTTTTAATACCCATGGCAGTATAAGTCTGGTTAGGTAGTTACCTATTGATGTACCTATAAATACTTGCATAGGTAGTAGCAATAAAATATGAATGAGAAGTAACTTATTGTTTTGTAAGAAGGTTAAGTTAATCCAATAGTAAAAGAGGTTATCATGTTGGGTTTTTTTCCATAAGGGTTTCCTAGGTGAAATCTTGTGTATTTTTTAATATTGTGTGTGCACAAATTCTCCTACTCAATTTTAACATAAATATTTTATTAGTATTTCTTCTCTTGTATTGTTTTATTGGTCAATTTATCCTCATTTCATATCAGAGCTAGATTTTAGACTCTTTGTGAAGATTCAAGGTTTCATTTACCAATGATAAACTATTTTGTGAGTGGGATCTTTGTGTGTGGGAATATTTATGTGAAGGAGAATGAATAAAAGCACAATGATAGAAATTAAAATTTTCAATGGTGAAAATTTTGAGTTGTGGAAGCTCAAAATGGAAGATATTCTTATGGATAGAGATTAGTGGGTCATTGTGTCAAGAGTGAAACCTATGGGTATGAAGGTAAAATACTGGGAAAAGATCGATAAAAAGGTGAAGAGTTCAATAATATTGTGTCTATCATATTCCATTCTATTGAATGTGACAGTGGAGAAAAATTATAAAGAATTGAGAAGTATATAATTGTATTGCAAGACAATTGCTACACCCTTAACCGTTAGCATGTCTAGGGATATGTGTAACTGAATTATGGATTGCATAACCCTCTTGCATATTATTTTACATTTATCTATGCACTTATATGCTTAGTAGGTCAGCCTATGGGTTGTCCATGGCCTTGGTAGACTATAAATAGGAGGTAAGGTTAGTTGTTCATCATCATATCAAAGTATTCATTTCTTATTGCAAGCATTTGGGAGGTTTCCCCCTCAAAGTGGTTTATCTATTATTCATGTTTTATGCTATATTTCCATATCGTTATGATCTATTCCTATTATTTTGATTATTTGGTGAAGTAATGTCACTATAAGTGGTATCAAAATGTCGATTTGTGCCATAATTAGGTCAAAACCCCTAGATCTTGGAATTTGGCTATATCTCACAGATAATTGCACATTTATTTGCAATATTTTTATTAGAGTTGGGTTAACAGGGAAAAATTAAGTTCACCATCAAGCCTTCTTATGTCTAGTCCTAACACTGGTGGATGGGGGAAAGGGCAAGACACCCTTAAAACTCCTTTAGGGGATGACATGGAGTTTGAATTATCTGATATGATGTGTTCATAGTTGATTTCTCAAATTTAGTTGAATATACATGGCCTGACACAGAATGATGTGCAAGTCCAAATTCAAATGTCAACAATGCAAAGGGAACTTCATGGCATTATAAATTAGTTACAGCATGTCATAACATAATTGGTTATCATTTCATCTCATTTACCACTCAACAATGCTCCACTTTTTCATTCCAATCTTCCCCCTCTCAACACTAACACTGCCAATATGGGGGTGAAACCAATGTTGCCAAAAGTATATTTGTAAAATTTTGATGGTAAATATCCACTCACTTGGATCACTAAAATTGAAAATCTATTTGATCTGCAACAAACTCCTAGCTCTCAAAAGGTTGTCGTGGCATCTCTATATCTAGAACTGAGCCATTCATTTGGTATCATTGGTTGTGTGCTTAAAAGAAGAAGACTAGTGCTCTTGTTACATGGTTAGTATTCTCTGAAGAATTGATGTCTCAATATGAGGATAATGTTTATGAAAACTAATTCAACTAGTTAGCCAAACTATGACAAATAGGAACAATAAAGCATTATATTCATTAGTTTCATAATTTATCATTATGTGTGGAGGACATCATTGAGACAAATTTGACTGACCTTTTTCTAGGTAGACTAAAAGATAGTATTCAATTGTAGGTTCACATTTTTAACCCCATAACTATATTTGAAGCTATACCAAGGGCATGCTTAGTAGAATAAAAAGAGATGAGTAAATGTCATCCTTTCACTATTAGTCGGGAACACACCTTCCCAACTCTATCATTGCCTCAAATTACTAGTTAACACCACAAAAAATTGAGAAGCATGCCAAATGATTTGGTTATGGTTGTAACAACAATGAAGAAAAGGTCATCGATGTACTTGTTGACCATTTTGGTCCTATAGGCTAAAAACTGGTCTCCTTCTTTCCCTGTTGTTATGAGCCATCGGTCTTGAATGTATCCACCTTACTGCAAATGCTCCATTTCCCTTTGCAATAAGTATTGTTATTATAAAGAGTTGAGAGATCTAAGGCCTGTAGGTTTTTGGTTCAATATGGAGCTTATTTCACTTTAAGCAATTGCCTTGGACAAGCCTTTTGGCAAAGGAATGGGCCAATCCAAAGAATGCAAGTCCTTTATAAATATTTGAAAGTAAAGTGCCCTCACGGAGGGTAGGTAGGTTGCAAATTGGACCATTCATAAGGCTTCGAAGGAAAACTTTAGACCCAAAGTGCCCTTGCGGAGGGTAGTGAGCACATTTGGGAAAGAGAAAAAGGCAAAAGATTCCTTCGGATTTTTTTTCTGAAGGAAATCCAAAGAAAAGACAAGGGATTCCTTCAGAATTTTGTCTGAAGGAAATCCAAGGAAGAACAAAAGGGTGAATTCCTTTGGATAAAGTGCCCGAAGGAATTCCTTCGGACATTTTGTCTGAAGAAATTCAAAAAGAAAGAAACTAAGGAAAATTCCTTCAAACTTTTGTCCGAAGGAATTTATTGAAGGAAAAGACTGAAAGAAATGATTGATACTTTGAAGGTAAGATTTCCTTTTGGAAAAATGTTTGAAGGAATTCCTTTAGACATTTTTTTCGAAGGAATTGAGAAGACAAGGGAGCCCAAATGATCCCAAAGGGCAAGTGCCCTTGTGAGGGATTCTCGGCTACCAAAAAGGGACCCTCTCCTCTCTTCTGAAAGGTCACCTTCCCTTTAGGAAGGTTCAATTGCAAAAGGCCAAAGGAATTGCAAAAGGACAAAGTTTTAGTTGCAAAAAGCTGAAAGAATTACCAAAGTGATGACGGGCCTGAGCACGTCAATTTTAGCATGGTGAACTAGCCATTGGAGGTTCAAACATCTGGTGACCAGCACATGAATGTCAAATTCAAGGAAACAAAATAACCATTGGTTTTCAAATGATGAAAGGCCTACAAACATTAATTTTGTGGTGATGAAATAGCTGTTAGTTTTTGAATACTGGCAGGCCCATAGACGTCAATTTTGATGGGATGTGTCAGCCATTGAAGAGAAACCAAAGGACCAATTTCTTTCAGGCATTTTTCCTAAAAGAACTCATGATAAGTAGCCAAAAGGAAATTTGGTGACCCATTGAGAAAGGAGCCAGAGTAGCCAAGAAAATATGAGAAGAATAGCCCAAGAGCTCAAATTGCCAAAAAGAGACAAGAAATAACAAGGAAAGAGGGAACAAAATAGAGAATCTAGAACACGGCTATGCACACATATGAACACATTTGGAATGTTCCAAAGGATACACCCAACCAAGCATAGACATGAATCAGATCATCCTAGGTGGAAAAAGAAGGTGTCGGTAGGAGAAGTTATTATTGTGGATGAAATAGTCTCCACCAAGTGGTCATCAAAGAGTGCAAGCATTCAATAGTGCGGCCTATTTTTCTTCATTTGAGCATTAATAAGTAGACAATTGTGTAAGTTTCATAAAGAGGGGTGGCTTTGTCGTTCAAATGATTAAGTAACCCATGCTTTTAAAGTGACATTTAATATGATTTAAGCACCAAAGTCAAGACTTGTGACAGGCAAAACATGGTTCCTTCAGCGAACTTCCTCCTTCCTAGGCATTCAATGTAGCATGGGCCACTTATTCTGAAAGGTGCCAAAGTCTTCTTCTTCATGCTATATATTGTAACCTCTCAGTTGAGAAAGATATCTCTCATTTTGTAAGGTAAAGCCCTGCCAAATTTTACCTTTGAATCAATAAGAATGCATTTTACCTCTATCTGAATGGTTATACTTTTGAGTATGCCTATGTATCAACTCTGTGTTCAGTCATTTTAGCTTGATGCTTTCATGGATTGACACCAACATACCTAGTGTAGCCAAGATCATTTCTACAGGTTAACAAGAAGTGCTTCATTTGGAGCGTAGAGACAAAGGAGTAGTTATCTGACAGTGTGTTTTCTATAGCACCTGTGGTAAGTTCCTTTTCATTGTGTCTTCATTAAGTCCCTGTTAAAGCTCCCTACAGTCTGGTCCTTTTGTCAAATAAAGTATCTGTTTGCTCCCTTCTAGTCTAAAGTGTTAAAATAGCTGAGTAGATCAAAATCATTTAGTGCATCACCATTTAGATAGTTTTTTTTTTTGGTTATATCCTTCTCCCTTTTCACCCCCCCCATTATTAGTAGTAGTAGTGAAAGACCTTAGAGATGCATCAAAGAGAGCTAGCCCTTATCTATAGATTCTCCCCTCAATTTTTCCAAGCCCATAACAAGAGGGGAGTCTCCATTGTGCTGTGTGGAAGAGAGAAGCTGAGCCTTCTTTCAAGGGTACAATCCATAGCATCAACAATTTTTGGCACACCTAGTGGGACCAATTTTAATGTTCAAAAAAGTTCCAGGATTGGTGCTAGTCCTATTACTGCAAGAATGAACCACTAATCCAGCATCTGGTGACTCCATTTTTAAGAACATCAGTCTCTAGTTAGAGATTAGTCTGACATCCCATGCCTAAGGTTACCACAAGATCTTCTGCCAAGGGTGTCCTTTTCGAATTCATTGAGCTCCCATTAAATTCAGTAAGGTGACTAAGGTTTGCAAGGACTCATCCCTATACAACAAGTCATTCTCCCAAAACTGCTATAAAATATACTTATGCAAGAAGACCCAGACAGAACCCTATTATCACCATGGATTTACCTTTTGTAGCCTTTCATGGTCAGAGCATGTTAAACCTTCTGCATTATGACCCAATTCTAGGGACAACCCTGAAGAGTGTTCCTCCCTTTAATAGAGAGGGGCCTATTACTGCTATTGATCACATCATAAATATCACCAACCTCTATAATATTCATAATGTCACTGAAGAGAACATAGCCATCAGGTTGTTGGTGTTGTATTTTAAGGGTAAGGTTCTAGACTGGTATGGAACTTTGCCTATGAATTTAGTTGGCACATGGAATGAATTAGGCACTCTCTTGAAAAATAGGTTTAGGGAGAAGAGTGACCACCTCTCACTTGTTGAGCAGCTGACCACCATGAAAAGAGCTCCACATGAATTCATGTAGGATTTCAATACCAGGTTTCAAAAGACCTGGGACAAAATTCCCATTTTGGTAAGGTTGACCCCAAGCTATGCCTTCCTCTATTACTTGAAATATTTGAACATCAACATTGTTGTCATGATACAGTCCATGGGAGGACAAGTGTTGCCAGCTTCCTATGAAATAGCCATAGCCACTAAAAATTTCCTGGTGCAAGCAGGAAAGATAGCCCCTGGACCTCATATGTCACTCTTTCTTGAATTGCCACCTCTAGTTCAGACCGTTACACCCACCTTAGCTCTTCTGCCTGACATAGAAAATCTAGCTACTACCTCACCCAATGACCATGAAGTTAAGAGCTTGTTACAAAGCATGACCAATGAACTAGTGGCTCTCAAAAGGCAACAAGCTCAAAACTATCAGCCAAATCAGGGATATCAGCAATTTGAACAAGAAAATATACCCTTTCTTTAAAATTATAATCAAGGATTGGGTCAATTTCACAAGCCAGACCATATCAAGGGTATAATCCAGGCACTCCTTCATCTTCCAAAGCTCTTGTGCCCGCTCAAAATAATATGGTGTAGGAACATCCTAATTACTCACCCTTGGGGTGTGGTCAAAAACATGTTGCTTATACAAATGAGACATCGAGTCAATATATGAATGCACAAGATGATCAAGTAGCTACCCAATTCCCAAGCTTTGAGGCATCAGCACAACCTGACATGGGCAATAGGCAGGCTCAGCTTGATTCCACTCTCATGAATCACCTGGAAGGTGAATTTTGTGCAGTAAACTGTGTGGGCAGTATGAACAATCAAGGTAATTATGTTGTAGCCAACACTAGGTCCAAAAGGAGAGCTATGGAGGAAGCTCAGGCAACTGCCCAAATTTTTGTAGTATTTTCTTCATCACATATGAACCATAAATTTCCAAATTATAGGCCGCCAATTGTGCCCTCAGCTCCTTAGCCTGCTCCTCAAGTTGCAAGTACCCCCAAATAAAATTTAAAAGGTAACAACCCTCATATCAATGTGTTAGACTAGAGGAATAAGTTGCACATGAATATCTCTTTGTGGGATTCATTAGCAATGACAGGACAAAAGGACATACTCCAAAAAGAATTGCATGGGCTAAATGAACCAGTTATCCCAACAAAAGTTGATAACATTTTGATCATGAATGGGCACCCTTCCACAATAGGCCAAGCAAAGAAAGATGAAAAGGTTCCCCCTTTATATCTATCCTTATTCATAGGAGATTTCTTGGTAAACAACTGCATTATTGATAGTGGGGCAAGCACCAGTAATGCCCAAATGCATAGTGGATAAGTTGGGACTCAAATATGAGGAGATGACCAATGGATTCTTGCAGCTATATGGATCACTAGCTAAGACACTAGGAGTGGTATGAGGCTTGAATATAACACAACATGTCTATCCCACTTTCTCAGTTCCCCATGATGTGGTAGTGGTGGATGTTCCTCCATACTTTTCTATCTACTTATCTAAGGATTTCACATCCAAAATAGGTAGGTACCTAGTAGTAAACTAGTCTTACATGGTTTTTAGAGCCAAATATGGGACTAAAGTCAAGATTGAGTCAGAGCCAATCCACAGAGATCATCTGGATCCATACTCACTCAAAGTGGTGAATGTCAGCTATGCCATTATTGATGAATAAGAATTACAAATAGACCAATCTCTACCCTCTGACCTTGAAGGAGTTGTTGACATACTCTTAGATGAATGGGGAAGTGACAACATTGAACATGACCCATACAATTTGATAGAATAGGTAGGTGTTAGAATTTATTGCATGCATGAAGAGGGTACTTTTATGCCAAATTTGATGAAGGCAAACCAAAAAATCTCAGGTTTATGGCAGCTCTTCTTTGATGGCTCACCCTCAAAGGAGAAATACTTCTCGACTTTCAGGTTCCAATTTTCTTGCACTTGCAATGTTGCAGAATATGAGTCTCTCATTCATGGTTTGGAGTGAGCAAGGAAAAGAGGAATTAAAGAACGAAAAGTTTTTGGAGACAAACATTTAATCGTAAATCAGGTGAGAGGCCAAAATTTGATAAAGAATTCATTTCTTAAGTCTTACAAGCACAAGGTATGGGACTTAGTAGAGATTTTCCTTACTTTCAATGTTATTTCCATTCCAAGATAATAGAATAAACAAGTGGACAAACTAGTAGCTGTTGGTGCCCAATTTGACGTCCCTAAGGAGATAGACTGAGATAGTAGTCTGTGCCATTTAAAAGTGGTAATCAGACCCTCCATGCCTGATAACGTCACCAATTGTCAAGTGTTTGACAATGATCTGTAGATAATGCTCTTCTTGCAATAGGACGTAGAGTTTGCCTTTAGAAATCAAGCCAAGCTACAACAATAGTATGGTAGCCAGATTGTTCAACTAAAGAACAACAAACTTCCCAAAGGCTTAGTCACTCTCAAGAGCATTTTAAATGAGGATGACTGACTGAAAAATGACAAAACTAGCATCACAACCAAGAGAGAAAACTATGAAAAAGTTGAAATATTCAAAAACAAGATGCTTCCACTTGGGAAGGTATGTACGAAGGATGAGAGACTTTCCTTCATTTTGCTATGTCAAGAGTTCACCGATGTTTTTGCTTGGGAGTATAGCGTCTTGAAGGGTTTTGACCCAAGATTGACCCAACACACCATTGAGCTAGAAGAAGGTGCCAAGCCCATCAAACAAAAATAAAGGAATGCCAATCCAAAGATTGAGCCTCTCATGTGGAAGAAACTCACCAAGCTGATTGAGTCCAGGATCATATTTCCCATCAAACACTCTTCTTGGCTAGCCAATCTAGTCCTTGTTAGGAAAAGGAATTGATAGACCTCAATAGAGTCTCATTGACAGATCACTATCCTCTCCCAAGTATGGAGCAAATCCTCCAAATGGTGATAGGTAGTAAACATTTCTCCCTACTAGATGGGTATTCAAGGTACAATCAGATTTTAGTACAAGATTGTGATAAGTACAAGACAGCCTTCACTACCAAGTGGGGGATGTTTGCTTATCAAAAAATGCCATTTGGACTATCCAATGCTGGAGCTACTTTTCAATGAGCCATGGACATGGCTTTCCAGGGCCTGATAAATAATATTGTATTGGTCTATCTTGATGATGTGACAATGTTTTCTAAGGAGGCAAGCCAACATCTCAAACACCTTAGGCAAATATTTGAGAGGTGTAGAGAGTTTGGTATCTCTCTCAACCCAAATAAATGCATGTTCTTTGTCCATGAAGGTAAACTCTTTGGCCATGTTGTTTCAAACGAGGGTTTAACCATTGATCTAAAAAGAGTCCACACCATCTTAGCGTTGTCCTTGCCTAAACATAAGAAAGGTCTGCAAAGCTTCTTTGGTAGAATAAATTTCATTAGGAGATTTATCCCAAATTTTGCTAAAATAGTCAAGCCACTGACCTCCATGTTGAAGAAAGATGAGAAGCTTACGTGGATAGCACAAAGGAATGATAGTTTTGAAGGGATCAAGCAGGCTATCGCTCAAGTTCCTACCTTGATCAATCCTGACTTCACCAAGGATTTCAACCTCTACACCTTCAAAAATGAAGAGGTAATCTCTACTATGCTTACCCAAGCAAATGACAAAAACCTTGAACAACCACTTGCATTATTTAGCCAAGGTCTAAAATGTTTTGAAACTAGGTACACATACATTGAAAAGTAAGTGCTTGTGGTCATATGAAGCCTAAATAAATTCAGACATATGCTATCTAATATCAAGGTTCATCTCCTAGTGCCACATCCCAGTGTCAAAAACTTCCTGATTAGCCGTGATCTAAATGAAAAGAGAGCAAGATGGATCACCAAAGTAATGGAATATGACAGATATCAAAACCACCAAGCTGGCAAGGGGGAAAGGCCTGTGTGAACATCTTGATACAAACCTTAAGAAATAGAAGGAGGAAATTTTTCTACTCCATGATGAAGCTACAATAGAGGAAGCAACAGTCATGAAAGATTGGCCATCAGACATGACACATTTCCTTCTCACCAGTGAGGGCCCACAGGGTCTTAATAGGACTAAAAGGAGGTATTTCAAACTCCAATCCCTCTTTTATGTCGTAGTTGATGGGGTGATATTTAAGAGATTTTTTAGGAGTACTCTTGAGGTGCATAGACCCAAGTTAGGTTGACAAGGTGTTGTTCGAGTTTCATGATGGGATAGCTAGTGGTCACTTTTATCCTAAGCCTACAGTTGCAAGGATTATGAGAGCTGGTTACTTATGGCCCACTTTATTCAGAGACACCCGTGCTTGGGTATGAACGTGCTGAAAGTGTTCACTCTTTGATGGAAATCAATGGCTAGTTGTGATGCCTCTACAACCTATTCAAGTAGAACAACCATTCATGCAATGGGGCCTAGACTTCATAGGGATGATCAACCCTCCTTCTAGTGCTAGCCAAAAATGGGTCTTGATTGCTACAAACTACTTCACAAGATGGGTATAAGCTATTACTTTGAAGGAGGCCAATGAAGGTGTAGTCTTGGAATTTTATGAAGGCCTGGTGACAAGGTTTGGAGTCCCAGCTACCATCATTTCAGACAATGCATTGGCTTTCTTGGGAACCAAAAAAAGTGAGTGGGCATTGGGATACAACATCTACCTTATCACTTCTTCCAACTACTACCCATAAGAAAATGGGCTGGCTGAGTCCACCAACAAGAATCTGATTAGAATTATCAAAATGACAATGGAGAAAAATTAGAGAACTTGGCATGCCAAGCTGAAAATAGCCATGTGGGCGGACAGGGTCACTCCAAAGAGGGTAGTTGGTAATTCACCATACACACTTGTGTATGGAAGGGAAGATAGGCTCCGTATTTCACTTGAATTGCCAGCCTTGGATCTTGTTCACTAGCTACAATTGGAAGAGGGAAACAACATGGAGGTTAGGCTTTGTGAATTGATGGAGCTTCAAGAGACAAGAGACCAAGCCATGGTTTTTATGACCAGCCGTCAGCAACAAATGAAGAAGCATTTTGATAAGAGATCCTCATCAAAAGGCTTTTCAAAAGGTGACATTATCTTAAAATTGGATGAGGACTGAGCTAAGCCTAGAAAACACAAAAAGTTTGATGCCTTATGGAGTGGTCCATATGTCATCACTCAGTGCAAAGAGCATAATACATTCCAACTCTCCAGGTTGGATGGTGAAGAACTGCATATCCTAGTTAATGGGATATATCTCAAGCATTGTCACTGAGCCTTCTCTCAGCATGTGTATATTTTTATTATTTCTTCTTGCTTCCCCTAAGTGCTTTTTTGCATGTTTGTAGTTTTTTAGCCTTGTGTGTGTGTGTGTGTTTTGTTTACCATTTGGGGGTAAAATATTCATGTTGATTATTTAGTCTCTTAAGTTTATTATCAAACTTTTTGGGCTATATTTTGACTCTGTGCCCAATAGACTTGTAGGATACCAGTCTTCCTAAGCATAGCAGGCATGCTTCCCCTAAGAATTTCCAAATTTGTTGACCATTTTGGTCCTGTAGGCCAAAAATTAGTCTCCTTCTTTCCCTACTATTCTAAGCCGTCAGTGTTGAATGTATCCACCTTATTGTAAATTCTCCATTTCCCCTTACAATAAGTCATATTCTTATAAAGAGTTGAGAGATCTAAGGCCTATAGGTTTTCAGTTCAATATTGAGCTTATTTCACTTTGAGCAATTGCCTTGGAAAAGTCTTTTGGCAAAGGAATGGGCCAGTCCAAAGAATGCAAGTCATTTATAAATATTTGAAAGTTAGGTGCCCTCATGGAGGGAAAGCAAGTTGAAAATTGGACCATTCAGTAGGCTTCGAAGGGTAACTTCAGACCCAAAGTGCCCTTGCAGAGGGCAGTAAGCACATTCAAGAAAGAGAAAAAGGCAAAGGATTCCTTCAGATTTTTTGTTAGAAGGAAATCCAAAGAAAAGACAAGGGATTCCTTCTGACTGTTGTCCAAGGTAAATCCAAGGAAGAACCAAAGGGTGAATTCCTTCGGATAAAGTGCCTGAAGGAATTCCTTCAGACATTTTGTCTGAAGAAATTCACAAAGAAAGAAACTAAGGCAAATTCCTTCAGACTTTTGTTTGAAGGAATTTTTCAAAGGAAAAGACCAAAAGAAATGGTTGAGACTTTGAAGGAAATATTTCCTTCAAGAAAAATGTTCGAAGGAATTCTGCCAAACAGTTTGTTTGAAGGAATTGACAAGACAAGGGAGCCTGAAGGAGCCCGAAGGGCAAGTGCCCTTGTGGGGGATTCTCAGCTGCTGAAAAGGGACCCTCTCCTCTCTTCTGAAAGGTCACCTTCCCTTCAAGAAGGTTCAATTACAAAAGGTTGAAGGAATTGCAAAAGGCCAAAGTTTTAGTTGAAAAAAGCCAAAGGAATTACCAAAGTGATGACAAGCCTGAGCACATCAATTTCAGCATGGCAAACTAGCTGTTGAATGTTCAAACATCTGATGATGGGTGCATGAACATCAAATTCAAAGAAGAAAAATAGTCATTGGTTTTCAAATGATGACAGACCTATGGACATCAATTTTATGGTGATGAAATAGCCATTGGTTTTCAAATAGCGACAAGCCCATAGACGTTAATTTTGATGGGATGCATCGGCTATTGAAGAGAAACCAAAGGACCAATTTCTTTCAGGAATTTTTCCTGAAAGAAATCATGATAATTGGCTAAAAAGAAACTCGGTGACCCACCGAGAAAGGAGCCTGAGTAGCCAAGAAAAGACAAGAAGAATAGCCAAAGAGATCAAATCATCAGAAAGAGACAAGAAATACAAGGAAAGAGGGAACAAAATAGAGAATTCAGAACATGGCTACACACATATATGACAACATATGAAATGTTCCAAAGGATGCACCTAGTCAAGCATAAACATGAATCAGATCAACCTAAGTGGCAAAATAAGGTGTTGGTAGGAGAAGTTATTGCTATGGATGAAATAGTCTCCACCAAGTGGTCATCAAAGAGTGCAAGCATTCAATATCATGGCCTATTTTTCTTCATTTGAGCGTTGATAAGTAGATAGTCACGTAAGTTTCATAAAGAAGGGCAGCATTGTCATTCAAATAATCAATCAACCCATGCTTTTGCAGTGACATCTAATACGATTTTAAGCACCAAAGTCAAGACTTGCGATAGCCACAACATGGTTCCTTCAGTGGACTTCCTCCTTCCTAAGCATTTAACGTAGCATGGGCCACTTGTTCTAGAAGGCACCAAAGTTTTATTCTTCATGCTATATATTGTAACCTCTCAGTTGAGAAAGATATCTCTCATTTTGTAAGGTGAAGCCCTACCAAATTTTACATTTGAATAAATAAGAATTTGTTTTACCTCTATCCAACTAGTTATACTTTTGAGTATGCCTATGTATCAACTCTATGTTTAGTCATTTTAGCTTGAAGCTTTCATGGATTGACACCAACATACCTAGTGTAGCCAAGATCATTTATGTAGGTTAACAGGAAGTGATTCATCTGGAGCGCAGAGACAGAAGAGTAGTTATCTGACAGTGTGTTTTCTACAACACCTGTGGTAAGTTCCTTTTCATTGTGTCTTCATTAAGTCCCTGTTAAAGCTCCCTATAGTCTATTCCTTTTGTCAGATAAAGTGTCTATTCACCCCCTTTTGGTCTGAAGTGTTAAAATCAATGAGTAGATCAAAATCATTTGGTGCATCACTATTTAGATAGTTTCTATTCTGGTTATATCCTTCTCCCTTTTCACCCCCCCCATTGTTAGCAGTAGTAGTGAAAGACCTCAGAGATGCATCAAAGGGAGCTATCCCTTATCTAGATATTCTCCCCTCAGTTTTCCCAAGCCCACAACAAGAGGGGGGTCTCCATTGTGCCACGTGGAAGAGAGAAGTTGAGCCTTCTTTCAAGGGTGCAATCCACATCATCAATAGTGCTGAAAAGAAGTTATTTTACATTGAAGGGGCCAACAAGGATGAAGAAGATGAGGAGACATCTAGTGAGGGCTTTGAAGTAACTGAGGATGAATCTATATATTCTCAACCTACTATCTCCTGCCATGCCCTTATTGATATTTCTACTCCTCAGACTCTTAAGGTGGTGGGTTTCCTTAAGAAATAGGTCACAATGTTTATTGACTTAGGAAGTACACACAATTTCATCAAAAGTAAGTTTTCTTGCAGGGGTGAGTTGACATACTGATGCATTTTCCGCTACTTATCATGGAGCATAGGAGTTTATCAGATAGAGGGAAGAGAATGCTTATCTACAAGTGAGAGTGAAAAAATTAGTCTCAAGTGGATAATATTAGTGACATTATTGGCGTGAGAGGTGGGTGGGCTTTCTCTAGTTGATAGATGTAGGAGGGATATCCTCCTAGGCATGCATCAATAGACAATGATATATGAATTGGAGTCATAGCCTTGGCCAATTTGCATTGGGTCCTTCTCAAAGGAGGAGGAGGATGAGGAGTCCTAGGCATTCGGCCTCTAGAGGAGCTCAACATCCAAGGTGATCTAGGACTATGTTATGTACATCTTTTCCAAATTGTTTTGAATTATGAGACACACTTTCCATCTATGGAGTAGATTGTACTTAGACACTAATGTATGCTCTCTCTCTCTCTCTCTCTCTCTCTCTCTCACACACACACACACACACACACACACACACACACACACACACACACACACACACACACACACACACACACACACACACAAATATTTTCAACCATTTTTGTGTGATCATATTCTAACATCTTATACTGTCTTGTAATGTTATATATGATTTTCCGTGTATGCACCTTAGATGAATAGAAATGTGATTAAATATTTTGTGTCTATAAATTATTATTATAAACCATCATTTATACATTTTATTTATAATTAATAGATATAATAATGTATTTTCAGTTATAAAATATATATGCATACTCTTAGTTACTATACAAAGACATCTTTTATCGAGGAAAGAATGTTCTTAATGGGAATATCAATTAAAGAATAGACGATCAATATCACTATACACAAACCATCCATTAAAAAGACATTGATGTAATTATTTTTGGTATTCTTGGGTTTTAAATTAGAAATAAAAATATATATAAAGAAGTGTTGGGATCTATTTTGAGGTGGTGTATTCAAAACAAATATTTTTTTTAATTCTAAAAGTTAAAAGAAGAAACAAAACCTATGAAAAATAAAGATACAATGGCACGCATTTAAAACTAAAATTAGGCTAACACTCAAATGACATGCCATTTGAAAGCAAGGTAAGTCAAATTATGTACATGTTCTATTACATGGGAAAATGAGTTGACAGAAGAATATATATATATATATATATATATATATATATATATATATATATATACACACACACACACACACACACACACTCGGATATAAAATTTTATATTTAGATTTTAATTTTGTAAGAAATAATATATATATATTATAAATATATTTTAGATTTTAATTTGTATTTTTTTATTTTTTGAGATTTTTTTAGTTTTTTTATGTTTTTTTATTTCTTTCTCAAATCTTGAAGCATGTAGTGAAATGGTAGTTATTATTGAGCTAGTTCTTTGATTTTATTTAACATTTCAAAGTTTTTCATTTTTATAAAAAGATTAATAACTAAATATATGGTGCATCCTCATAATATTCTTGCTCAAGTTTTATCTCTAACATCTTAGTTTTGACTTTGGCCCATAAAATGAGATCTTGACACTTTTTAAATATTTGTGTAGTTAGTCAAGGATTTTTTTATCTTTTAACTATGAAAATTTGTTTTTATCCATGCAATGATATCATGCCAAGTGTCAAATTATAAGGGTTCAACATGATCCATGTGACAAGATCATGCAACTTGTCAATATTTCATGAATATAAAAATTCTACTTTACATTTGGTCTTTCTTTTCTTTATCTATCTATGAAATGACAACAAAACAGATGTCATATTCTTGTGTTGTTTGATGAATTTTATCAAGGCTCAATATTTCAATAGGTTATATGAAGTTGAGTTTTTACAAGTGTCACGTTCTTGCATTCTCTTGTGTGTTAGCATTTCTTAATTCATAAACATAGTTATACTCTATGAAACACGATTAGTCCATGTGGTGGCATCTTGTGGACTTAACTCACACAACATGGTGCTCATAGGTTTTCTCAAGATTTACCTTTTTTCAAGTTGCCTATGTAGTGAGATTGAGATACTATCTTAATCTCATGAATTAGTGTCCCTAAATGTAGAGATTTGTTGACTCCTTAGTTCCATGTTATTTTTATCTATGGGAAATGAGATAATTACATGTATTCAAGTTTATTTAACTCATCTAAAAAAGGGACGATTATTATTGATCTCAGTTTTTCTTTTGCCAAGATGCTCTATGTTGAGATAATGTGACAATCATCACATTCTTTGGGATTATGTATAGAACCATTTATCTTTAATTTGGAAATTTGGATATGATTCATGTAATTAGATATCGACATGTGTCAAGATTTCATGCCCTAATGCACACCCTGTTATTAGAGAAGGTTATGATATATATTGTCCCCTTGGTTCCACTTTTTAGTTGGCTTTATATAATGAGATGCTAACATGTGGCTTCATATCAAGTGTTCTTTTAGTTTCTTGATTTATCTATTTTAACTCGAATGGACATGAAACTCAATGAAACTTAGATGTAATAGATCCAGACGCAAAAAAGAGAATGAAATTTGATTATCATGAGCAGATTCTAAATGACACTGGGGTTACGTGAAAGCATGAGATGAAAAAAGATAGTCTCTTGATATTCCTATGTGAATCTTGTTTGAAAAATCATCACTCAAGAAGATAAAATGGAAAAAGAAAACAAATCTCTAATTTATTTTCACAAGCTCTTATTGGAATTCAATTGATAATCTCTAAAATTTAGATAGGGAGTTTTCTTAATTATATTGGGGAAGAAAAGTGATAAAGACAACTATACATAAGAAGCAATCATGATTAGGGAGCTTGAGACCATATCTGTTTTAGAATTAGCTACATAAGGAAATAAAACATGGCATCTTTGATGTGTGAATGATGTTGTAGAAAAATAATTTTAGTAGAGCCCTTTTTCATTGCATATTTATCATGATTTATCACACTTGGCCTATTTTTGTACATTTGGCTCTTTTTGACCACTTTCCACTCACAATAGACCCTTCATAACCTTGAGTCATTAACATTTCCTCATAAACACCTTAGATCTTTCACTTGTCTACTCAGGTTCCATCTAATTATCCTAGTCCATCTTAATATATGTGTTAATCATTTTTATGACATGATCATAACTATGGGTCTATGAAGTTGGAATAACTATAATCATGGGTCCATGAATCTGGTCGCTTTCTATTTATAGGTCATTTTACCTAGTTCAATTTTTCATGCCTTGATTTTCAATTCTTACTAATTTTCATGGTTGTCTTATGTGCATATTTTTATTTTAGGATCCTATTGATGCAAATACAATTAGAGATCTATATTAAGAGATGTCTTCTACCATGCAACCCACAAATGTACAATGGAATTTCAAATGATAATTAGTAATTCTTACTTAACCTTACTTACATTTTTATATTTATTTTAATTAATTATAATTATGGTGTGAAACCAAATATTATGAATTTAATAAATACTTAAAATTATTTATCAAGTGAATCATCAATTGTTGTCACCACCTAGCCCAAGTTCTTTTTGAGAACTTGGGGCCACTTATACAATTGATTCAAGTAAGTAGTTAATTTTACATTGTCTACCCCTTTTGTTTGAATTCATGATGCTTTTCTATTTTATCCATTATCCATAAAAATGTAATTGTAAAGTTAGTTGATCTTCAAAATTTTGAACAAGGTATTAATAGAGCTTACTATCAAAATTGGGATTTTTTTTTGAATTTGAGATGAGAAGAAAGGATAATGAAAATATAGTTGTAATAGAAGAAATTGAAATTAAATTGAGATATGAGAATAAGAAAATAAATTCGGTCATTATGAAAAAAATAAAGAGAGAAAAAAGAGAGATTGTAACTACTCAAACAAAAATCCTTGTGGATTTAACAAAGACTAAGAATTTAGGGACACTCTCCATGACTAAAATTTTTCAATGATGTGATTTTTTATAGGGTAACAAAAGACTATGAGGTGTAGAAGAAGAGGATTGTTGATCAAAAAGAAGAATTGAATCCAGTAAAAGGGAGCTTAGCTGACCTAATAGTTTTGAAAAGATATATACACAAGATTTCCTCTCATATAGAGCTCACTTTAGTTGAGATATCTTAAGTCTTTTCATATTTGAAGCAATAATTGTCTCAGGTCTTGACTTTGTTGAAGAATGTGAGAGGGGAAAATAATAGATTGTTGGAAATCATATAAATGATTGATATTATAGATAAAGCTTAGGCTCAATGTAGTTCAATTGAATTAAAAAAATTCAGATTAGAGATGGTTTTAAATTATGTGAATTATTTCTTATAGAGCTTAGAAGAAGTGAGAATAATGATAGAAAATGATCTAGACAATTGAGTATTTTGTAATAAAAACATGAGAGATATTTCTTTCTTTTTAACCCTTAATTTACAAGGTGAAATTGGAGCATGGATAACCCAAGAATATTTAAAGGATATGGTGGAAAAGATGTTCAATATAGAAAAATCTAAGGTCACCAGCTAGTAGCCAGTTTAAGACTACCCTATTGAAGGTTATGTGTAATTATGGCTACAAAGGTGGAATGTGTGTACTTGCTAATAGCAGACACTACACATTCAATCTCAAAGATAAAAATGAGACTTTTTAAGGTGGAAAAATTAGTTGAAAGATGTTAGTTGGTGGACATAGCTTACATACACATGTGCTTTAAAAAAGGTGGTAGTTCGTTAATTATAAATTCAATGATAATAAGATCTTAGGTTTTTTAGTTACTAGAAATCATTTTCCCAAGTAATCATGTGTCTTTCTGGATTAGTGGTGATTCGAAAAGATTAAAACACCTCAATTATAAAATGAATTGGTTTGTGTTTGTGTTTGTGTGTTTTTTTTTTTTTTCTTTCTGTAAATGAAGGTTGAATTAATAGAAAATTTAGTAAGATTTTTTTTTTTTTAGATTTCATTACTTATTATCTTAAGATAGTGTTAATTAGCAGAATATCTTTGATATTTTATATCTCTTTATGTTCGTATAAAAACAATGCTTAAGGAGAAATATATAAAATAAGATCAACTACTATCTCAAATGGTATTTATATTTTTGAATTTGGTATATCTTTATTGTTGAAGTTTCTTTCAATATTAACTTTATTATTTTATATCAAATTTGAATATATACTATTTTTTATTAAAAAATTAATAGATGTTAGAAACTATATACTGATCCGAATCCAAATTTGCAACGAAATGAAAACATCATAGATTCCAATGGGAAGATGGTAGCAAGAATTTCTCAGAAAAATCATATTTCTATTGATATATTAGAAGTCTCCATTCCTATATACGCAGACTCAAGAGGAGGAGATTGGACAATTTTCAACAATAGAAAGAAACAAAGAGATAGGAAGGAATCAGAATCACTCAATATGATCCTCAATTCTCGTAATGGTATGGGCAGGTCATTGATTATGGATTAGAGTTACTTGGGATTTTTAAGCCCCTTTCTTTTCTTTTTTGTTGAATCATCAGGATGCTTTAGAGCAGTTGTTTTAATGCTAAATCGAAGCATATTCAGACTTTCCTTATTCTTTCTCTTCTAGAATATGGGTCCCTAATCTTAAAAAACTATCATTTATTTTTAATTAAGAAAAATAGATGTTAAAAGTTAGATTTTATCTTACTAATTGGTGAACATTTGAACCAATGTTCTTTGGTTATTAATTAGTAAAAAATATCAAACTTGTGAATATCGTGGAAGTTATCTTTGCTTTTAATATTTAACTTAACAATGTTTAAAATTTAAAGTGGCAATCATTTCAATAATCTTAGGTTACTATTAGAATTATGAAATTTTAATTTATTTTTCAAAGAAGCATTGGAGTTATTAAAATAAAAATATGTTTCATGAAATTTTTGTTTATTTTTCAAAAAAACATCAGAATTGTCAAAATGAAAATATGATTTGTGAAGAATAGTTATATATTTTCTAAAATTAAACCTAAAAACAAAGATGTGGTGAACATAAAAAGATTATAATTTTTTTATACAATAGTAATGGTAATTACTCTCTTTTCTTATTATTTTCCTTTGAATCTCAATTTGAAATTGTAAATATTAAGAACATCTTAATGATTATAGAATAAGTAGTTACTAATTCAAAAAAATTGTCTCTTTGTCTTGATAATCTGTATTTTAATTTTCTATTAAAAACCTGAAATGGGAAGGTTTTCCTTTTAACCCCTTAATAACCTGCATTCTTACTAAAACACGGACTAACAATTTTGTTTTGAGTTTCAGAATAATTTTGTTTTCTAGTATCTGTTTCTAACATCCAAATACAAGAGTCTTTGAGATTTGGATTAGGTGTTTTGGTTATTTTTTAAAACATTACAAACGTTTGGATGGGGCCACCCGGATTCTGCTTTCACCATATTTGGAAAGGAAAGTATATGGGTGGTCTCTGATTGAAATTTTTATTCAGAGGTTGATACATAAAACACTGATAATTACATTTCTATTGATTGGTATGGTTAGGATCTTTAATTTATGATGCTAGGTTTGGATACACATCAATGAAGAGTATATTCTATCATTGTTGAAGCAAAATGATGATATTTAATTATGTGTGATTGTGCTTATCGATTGTAAAGTGTGAAAAAAATTCTTAACTATTATTGATATATGTTATGTTTTCATTACATTGGGGATAAATAAATCATGATTACATGGGAAATGCTGAAAGTTGTACATTTGTTCAGTTTAAAAAATGGAAAATATTTCAAGAGAAATCTAACAGTTCATGTGTGTTGGACAAATATGGCAAACAATACAAATATATTTTAATATTTGAAAGAGATAAAAAAGTATATTAAGATTAAATATATATTATACTTTGCGTCACAAAATGAGATGGAGATTATAAATAAATGTTGTTTTAAGGGGTATCAAAGATATAATAAAGAATTCACATGTAAGAAATTAATAAATAAGAGAAACCTAAATCCAAGTTAAGAAGAATCTAATCTAACAAAATATAAATAATAAATGACTATAAAGATTCTAACTATATACAAAGGTAGTCAAAACTAACTTAAGAATGAAATAAGTAAATTTAACTATGGTTATATTCATAGACTCAGATAATCTACACTGGAATAATTTAGACGAAGAGGGAAGTAACAACAAATATACTACTCTAACAATATGCAAATTATATCTATCTAATAAAATAAATAAATGAAAGAGATTAGGGATAGGGACATTTAATTCAAGTAAACTTGTTTATGCATCCATCTCTCTATTGCTTCTAGTGTCATTTTGGAAGAGATATTGTACGTGAAGACTTTAGATGGAAAGGATGAAAACTTAAATGTCTTTAAATGGGGACTCCAAGATCAATGGGAACCTCCTTGGTTCAACTTCTTTATTTTGAGTTTCAAGGATTTTGAATAGATTAGACCTCTACAAAAATAAGCTCATATCTCACAATTCTGCTTATATAATTTGAACAGATTTTTTGTGCATAAGTAGAGCATATTAATGTTGCTCTCCAATAAAAATGTGATTTAGGCACCTTAAAAATACTAATAAAATTTGTAAAAGTGACTTAACTTGAATGCTGAAGAAATTGATCCAAATTGATTTAGTAAAATGAATCAAAATGAACACAATACTAGTTCAGCCATCTCGATCTAGTAAAAATAGGCAAATAACTTAATAGATCAGGATCAATTTTGTCAAAAATAGGGAAATGAAAAAATAGATAGGGTTAATTTAGTAGGAAAAGGACACAGAGAAAAAACATATTAGATGACCATCTAAATCTAATAAAATGTACTAATAATGATATACAAAATTAGATTGTTCAAAATTAATTTAGTTGTGAAAATTCAACGCACTAAGTAAAATTGGAAAAATGAAAGAAAAATTAGAGAAATGAAAGAAAAAGAGACATGGAGGAGGCTAAATAGAGCTAAATTCGTAACGATAATGATACGTAAATATAAAAAGATAATCTAAAAGTCTCTCATAAAAGACCATGAACCAACCCTACCTCTTTCTCAATACAATCCTTAAGATGTGCACTCCGATAGATTGATGTGCCAATACATCCTGTAAAAGATATCATGCGTGAATGATTGAAATTATATATAAATGTATATAATTCAAACCATCAAAACAGGGTGCTAGAAGACTAGTGGAAAGGACCAAACTATTTACGCACATTTGGGAGAAAAGGGAAATAAGAAGAAGAAAAAAAAAATGAACTTAAGGTATGCTACCCATGGAGTAATACGCAATAATAAGATGCATGAGTATATTCTTGAACATGACAATTCAAATCTGGCGCAGGTAATGGGAAATATATAATTATGCAGACCCAGCTATTCCTTTGCCTTTTTCTCCTCCTTTATAAGATTGATATTGTTAGCCTTTTTTCTTTCTTACCTGATTATTATACTTGCTTTTATTTTATTGATTTGTAATGCAATCGTAGATATCATATTTGAGTTACAATTATGTTTAAAGGTTGCAGGTAACGTTTTAATTAAGCATTATAATATTTTTTATGTCTTCTTAATATACATAGTTTAATGAGGTTAAGATTGAAATTTGTGGTGAGTCATAATATTATTAACATTAACATTTAAAATTTTTAAAAAGGATGAATGTTTGGTTATAAGTTTTCTTATTTTTAATAGTAAGGAAGGATTGTATGAAATGAATAATTTTATTAAAATTTAATTTTTAATTTTTTTTATACGATTTTCATTATATAAAATCTTATAACTTTTCCTTCCTTCTTTAAAATTTTCATATATGTTTTGAATGGACACATATTAATATATCACATGTTATAGGTTATAAATTTGAGAGGTATTTTTTTAATCAAGTGGGCTCCTTTATGTATAAATAAAGGGTCAAAACATTTTATAATTAAATAACTTTTTTATAAAATAAATTTGTATATCAATAAATATAGAATAGGCCCTTTACCGTCAATTATTTTAATAGTTATTGGTACCCTCCCAAATATTAGTCCTCTTCCTTTATATCCATTACCAATAATTAAATATGTGAACAAAAAGAATCAAGTATGTAACATTGAGGAACAACGCAAGTGACTTTTTCACGTATTTTAAAAATGTGATAATTTTTATAAATGTGTTAATGAAAATAATTTTATGACTCTAAATGTGAATTGAGTTAAATAAATTGATCAAACCTTAAATTGAACATTGTATTATTATTACATATTACACAGATAACTATTGTATTCATTTTTTTTTAATTAATTTTTTGAATAAATTCAACTATTTTTCAGAATAAAAAAATATAAAAAACTCATCTCCGTCACATTCTATAATTAATAGGTCCATAAGTACACTTCATAATAAAAGGTTATATCAAATTAATAATTCACTTTGGCCTTGGTAGTTGTAACAATATTTATGTTTGGTCTGAAAAATATGATGTTAATGCAGGTGATTCTTTCAATTTAGTTTTAAATTATCTATGATATCACCAGTGAAATATATTAAATATTATTAATTTTCCATGTCTAATTCAATTTCAATATCAATTTGTTTGGACTCATCACTTATATGAATTTGATGCTTTTTTCATTTGCATATACCACTTCTCCTTTGAATGCAATTGTGAAATTATTCAAGATCATTGAAAACTTATCTATAATTCAAATTCACTATTTCCTTCATACACTTGCACCAATTTTTTGTGTTTTTTGATAAAAATCATCTCTGCCTACAAATTCTTCATACTTTGTTCTCTCGAACTCAAAAAATGCTCTCTATGTTTATCTTAGTTTTCACTATGGAATTTATTAAAATGGAGGTCAACTGCGAACTATATTAATTATTAATAATATATGTGTATCTAATTTAATGTAAATTTGAATTTGAAATACCATTGTATGTCAAATCTCATTCATCCCTCAATGTTGTGATTTAATGATGGTCGACATAAAATCACTATTCAAATTTTGGTCATTATAATTTTAATGAACAATAAGTTTGTAGCCTTTGTCAATATCATAATCTTGACCATCCATATGTCATATCCTACAACTTCAAAGTCAAATAGGTCACATAATCGTAATATTCCTTTATGGTGTTTACTTTCTATTTAGTGGACTTGAATTATTAATTACAATTTATTTATACTTCCAACAAAAATATATAATATATGAAAAACAATTCTTCCATTTAAAAAAGCTTGTGCAAGGGAAGTCCAAATGATATTCTTGCACAAAGAGAATCTAAATATTAGAAGCATTTTCCCTTAAAACACCATTCATAATTCATTACAATGAGACATAAGGGAGGAATGCTAGAAACAATGAAATCAATTTGGGTATACTCCTACATTCATTTATCAGAGGCATCGAAATGCAAAAATCTAATATTAATATAGTCAATTGCCACCGACTCCTTACATACATACCAATACAAACATACAATTTATTACTAACTTGAATATTTTATTTGGAAATAATTTATTATATTTATAATATTATATATTTAAATGATTGGTTTTTTTATTTACTTTATTTTTTAATCAAAAAGAAGAAAGAAAGAAAGAAAAAAACACATAATTTTAAATACATATCATATATGTTTATTATTGAAGAATCTTAAATGAAAGTTTTGTTCTATTGAAGAATATAATAATGTCTATGAAATTATGAAGAGTTCTAAAACTTATCATCAAATTGCATTAGAGTTGCTTAGTTGTGTAGAGTGTCATAGAATGTGTAGAGAGGGTGCCTGCCTACATAAGAAAAGAGGAAACATGGTTTGTTGGTAAGATATTCATATATTCATTTTTTTCTATATATAAATATAACATAATGTGCTTACAAAAACTATTTTTTTATATTTTTTACAGGTACAATACACCATGGCTGTTGAATATGAATGGATCAAAATTATTTCAAGACTCGGAAACAAGAGATAAAAAATATGAGCCTACAAGAAATGATGATCGTGTAAATACACATAACCGGAACATACTACAATTGTGGAGAGCAAATGTAGATTGACAACCTGTACTTTCAAAACATGCGGTAATCAATTACATTGCCAAATATGTGACAAAAGTTGAAAAGAGTTCTGAAACTTATCATCAAATGCTAATGCAACTTGCAAACATTGAAAACCCAGATGAATTAGTAGCTAGAGCATATAGAAGACTCCTAACAAGAAACCATTGTTGAAAGAGACATTGGGGCACATGAGACATGTCATATCTTGTTGGAGCTTCCATTAGTAGAGAGCAATAGAGTGTTTGTCACTTTGAATGTTTCACGTGAAGTGTTCAAATGGGTGATGCATACTATAGACCTAGAAAATGATAAACCCTTAAAAGGTCTCACTGATGGATACGTGAACAAACATTATGAAATGGAAAGTTTTTCATTTGTAGGGATAGCTAGATCAATGTCACATGATCCCAAGCGAAGGCGAGATAATAAATGGGAGTCTAAGAGTGTGGCAACTATTGTCATAGTATTCCCAAGGTTTACTACAGTACCAGTACTGGAATCATAAAAATGGGTGGATTTTTGTTGGGTAGAGTTATTGCTTTACAAGCCATTTCGTAATACAGGAAAATAACTTTCCAAACAGAATGTTGAAGAAGAGAGACTCAAGTCCTTAGAATTACAATAATGTTACATATTCAATATCACATATATTATACTTATTTTCATATTTTGAAGTATATGAAATTATTTTCTTTAATTATCATTGAATGTGATATATATTTCGTATTTGGATGAACATGAAATGATACATTAATTGGTATTTATTGTTAGATGTGCATGCCACATCTACGGGTGCTACTAGCATAGATATCTTAAATACATCTATCTAAAATCTGTTGAGAGAAATCAATCTCAAGACGCCTATCTAATCTACATCACAATATAAGCACTTTGGGATTGATATCTCTCGACATATTTTAAATAAATGTATTTAAGATATCTATGCTAATTTAGATTGTATCTTTCTTTTCTTTACAAAAATAAATTTAATTTCTTTTAACAATGAATCCAGCAGAGGGACTAGAAATGTCAATCAATAAAACCAAATCAATCACACTTATTGGTAAAAAAACATATTTAATTCACATAAACCAAATCACTAAAACAATGTTCATATTATTAATCGTATGACCTACTGCTTTTAAATGCCAATACAACTTTTTCCTCATTGAAAAATTTTGATATCTTTTTCTCTTTCTTTTTTCTGTTTTGGAATTGTGTTAGACGCTACATTTATAAATTGGAATAATGTTTTATCTTCATCAATTCCATTAACGATTAGCCATTCTTGAACACCAGTGGATATTAATATCTTATGTCAATTAAATTTATTTTTGTTCTACTGACTGTGTCGTATACTGTGCAGGGAGATGTCAATCATATCATATACTATTTCTTGTGTCCTTTAAAATTAAAAAAAAAGCAATCTGATAAAAGAAAATGTAGAAATGGAAGATGATTAGGGTGTTGGTCCTTCCTTGTCTTGCAGATGCGTCTGGCTTGTGCAGAAAATCAGACAGAACATTTTTATGATTTTGGAGAATCTAATTTCAGAGTTTTGTTCTATCTTGACTGCCACTGTAATTTATGTCGGCAAAAACAAATTACTCTTTTAACTTTCATATGACATAAAAGCATAATTTTTGTCTTATTATAATTTTGTCACATCGACCTGTTATTAGTTATCTACACTAACCCAGAGAGTCGCTATTGGATGCGTTCTCATCTTTTCACTGCTAGGTAAAGCAAGAAAGAAGCAAAACAACCCCCAGATAAAGGTATCTCTTTCAGAATCTTTAGATGAGAATGCATGCTTGTTCAAGGAGATCTAATAGCTCCAACACTAGAATCAACAGTCGTAAGATGTTCTCTAATCCAAAGAGAAAAGATTCAGTCTTGTCATGGAGCAACTAACAAATCGTATTACTCGAAGCATTCATCTAGCCAAACCTATCCTCAATGGTCTTGCTCAACCCAAGAAGAGACATCTTCAAGTCATGTAGAAGCTACATCAAGGGCTTTCTGCCAAGGAGAAATAACTTGAGTGATTCAAAGGTGAGCTTGAATGGTTCCAAGTGCGTGATCACCTAGTCATCATCACGCCACCATGCCCAATTGTGACATGCGACACACATTCTATCACAAATGCGAATCTAGTAAGTTCGTGTCATTCCTCACAGTCCAATTGCACACCTTTATTTATTTTTATCGAGAAATACACCAAATGATTTGGTTCTACGCTATTGAAGCAAATGGACTATGAAGGTCAAAGCCTAAGAAAAAATGGTTGAGGCATCATCATTTCTCTCGAGATCACTACAATATTTAGACTAATTAAAGTCATGTTAAAGTCACCTCTTTTGAAAATTTAACCTTAAAGTCAGACTTTAAGTTGTATGTGTAATGCATCTGTAGAGGATGATGTTAGGGTGTCTTTTGTTATACTAACTTTAACTTATGAGTTTAGGAATACTTTAAGAGTGATAGTTATCGCTTGAAGCATGCACCCATTGAATTGGAATATGGTTTGGTGAGATAATGGGATCGTCCCCCAATGCATGGGACTCTTACACTCCTTGGAACAAGCCTCTGGAGAACACTGACTTCCTTATAATCTAAGTGTATCCAGTTTAGGACCAATGCACAGACCTACAAAGAGCAGAAAAGGGAATCTACAACTATTGCTAAACCTAATCTTAACAAAAGATAAGAGGGTAAGAGAGGGTAAGAGGCTTGCTAAAATGGAAAGCAATGATGCACTAAGAATATAATGATCACCTCACCTGCTTAATGACACAATAAAACTATAGAACTGAATGCACACAGTCTTCAAACCAGACACCAACTACATAAGTGTTTTGTACAGAGGTATGGGAACACAATGTAGTGTAAATCAGGATGACAAACGATCCATAGATAATGCCTATGTAAACCTATTTATGCAAAGTGTGTGATCTACAAAGGATTTTGACTCCACATAGAGGTACAAAGAGAGGACAACAATGATAGGCATGAATCTATAAAGGATGACGTTAGGGTGTCTTTAGCTATACTAACTTTAACTCAGGACTTTAGGAATACTTTAAGAGTGACTCTTATCACTCGAACCGTGCACCTGTTGAATTGGAAGATGGTTTGGTGAGATAATGAGATTGTCCCCCAAGGTGTGGGACTCTTGTACTCCTTGGGATGAACCTATGGAGAAGGTTGACTTCCTTCTAATATAAGTGCATCTAGTTTAGGACCAATACGCAGACCTACAAAGAGCAGAAAAGGGAATTTACAACTAATGTTAAACCTAATCTTAACAAAAGAAAAGAGTGTAAGAAAGGGTAAGAGGCTTTTTGAAATGGAAATCGGTGATGCACCAAGAATAGAATGAACACCTCATCCACTTAATGACACAATAAAACTATAGAACTGAATGCACACAGTCTTCAAACCAGACACCAACTACATAAGTGTTTTACACGGAGATATGGGAAAATAATGGAGTGTTAATCAAGATGACAAACGGTCCATAGATAATGCCTACGTAAAATTATTTATACAGAACATGTGACCTACAAAGGATTATGATTCCATGTAGAGGTGCGAAGAGAGGACAACAGTGAGAAGGATAGACATCCATAGACAAAGATCAATAATCATTAATACACACAGAACACAAAGCATGAAGAAAACTAATTTTGTTCTTATTAATTTCAAGGCTTAAGCTGATATTTCAACTCAAATGGATAGAACTTTGTTATATCGAGGAGAGGGATTCTTTTCATGATGAAAAGCAGGGTTTATATAGAGCTGGGCAAGATCCTATGTAATTAATTCAACACTTGAGATGGTAGATAGGAAACTTGAATTTGTAGGTCTGCGATGAGAAAAACTAGGACTAAATGACAATGTGTAGATACAATCAATCAAATAAGAATCCATATGAAAATCTTTGTCTTTTTAATATTATTTAAATGATTTGAAAAGATAGAATGAGTTTAACTAATTCTAATTGGTGGGTTTTCCTTCTTTCAAAAAATTATGCAACAAAGTCACCTATACAATGTCCTAGTTTTGCTCAAAGTCTAGACTAGAATTAGAGATAAACCTAAATCGTTTTTTTCTTCCTCAAGTTTCTTAGGTTTTTGTGTCAATTGTTGATAGTTTCTCAATGAGTGATTTGTTAAATAAAGTATTAGTGTCTCATGGTTAACCACATGAATTCATTGATGTATAGGATGAAGTTGATACCCCTATTTTATTAATAAATAGTTCATAACCTATTTTTTCAATAATAACTTATGTATATATAACAATTGATTCAAGAAACTAGTTACTTTTACATTGTCTACTCCATTTGTTTCAATTCATGATGATTTTCTATTTCATCAATTTAAACCTTACAATTTACACCATCTTCCATTGCCCCTAAACATGTTATTGTAAAGTTAGTTGATGTACAGAATTTTGAACAAGGTATTAATAGAGCTTACCATCAAAACTGGGATATTTTTTTAAATTTGAGATGAAAAGAAAGGATAATGAAAATATATTTTTAATAGAAGAAATTGAAATTAAATTTAGATATGAGAATAAGAAAATAAACTCGGTCACTATGAGAAAAATAAAAATAAAAAATAAAAGGATAATCTAAACGTCTCTCATAAAATACTATGAACCAACCCTACCCTTTTTTCAATACAATCCTTAAGACCAATAAATTGATGTGGCAATACAACCTGTAAAAGATATCATCCATGAATGACTGAAATTATATATAAATGTATACAATTCAAACCATTAAAACAGGGTGCTAGAAGACTAGTGGAAAGGACCAAACTATTTACGCACATTTGGTAACAAAGGGAAATAAGAAGAAGAAAAAAAAAAATGAACTTAAGGTATGCTACCCATGGAGTAATAAGCAATAATATGATGCATGAGTATATTCTTGAACATGACAATTCAAATCTGGCGCAGGTAATGGGAAATATATAATTATACAGACCCAGCTATTCCTTTGCCTTTTTCTCCTCCTTTATAAGATCAATATTGTTAGCCTTTTTTCTTCTTACCTGATTATTATATTGATTTGTAATGCAATCGTAGATATCATATTTGAGTTACAATTATGTTTAAAGGTTGCTAGTAACATTTTAATTAAGCAATATAATATTTTTTTTCTTATTTATATACATAGTTTAGTGAGGTTAAGATTGACATTGGTGGCGAGTCACAATATTATTAACATTAACATTTTAAAGTTTTTATATTTATGCAAACAAGGATGAATGTTTGGTCATAAGTTTTTTATTTTTAATAGTAAAGAAGGATTGTATAAAATGAACAATTTTACTAAAATTTAATTTTTAATTTTTTATACAACTTTTTTATTATATAAAATGATTTTTCTTTCCTTCTTTAAAATTTTCATATATGTTTTGAATGGACACATATAATATATCACATGTTATGGGTTATAAATTTGAAAAGTATTTTTTTAATCACGTGGACTAAATAAAAGGTCAAAACATTTTATAATTAAATGATTTTTTTATAAAATAAATTTGTATATCAACAAATATAGAATGGGCCCTTTACTGTCAATTATTTTAATAGTTATTGGAATGCTCCCAAGTATTAGTCCCTTTCTCCTATATCCATTACCAATCGTTAAAAATGTGAACAAAAGGAATCAAGTGTGCAACATTGAGGAACAACGCAAGTGACTTTTTCACGTATTTTAAAAATATGATAATTTTTATAAATGTGTTAAAGAAAATAATTTTATGACTCTAAATTTGAATTGAGTTAAATAAATCGATCAAACCTTAAATCGAACATTGTATTCTTAGTACATACTACACAAATAACTATTGTATTCATTTTTTTTATTAATTTACATTATCAAATATGAAAACATAGAGTTTTTCACATATTAAATTTCAACATTAGTTTTGCAATACATATTGTATTTTGGAAAAATAAAAAATTGGGGAAGATTATTTTTTTTAATTTTATATTGGTTAGAGGAAAATGACAAGACTAATTTTTTAGATAAATTCAACTATTTTTCAGAATAAAGAAATATAAAAAAATCGTCTCCGTCACATTATATAATTAATAGGTCCATAAGTACACTTCATAATAAAAAGTTATATCAAGTTAATAATTCACTTTGGCCTTGATAGTTATAACAATATTATATATTTAAATGATTGTTTTATTTATTTAATTTATTTTTTAATAAAAAAGAATAACAAAGAAAGAAAAAAAACACATAGTTTTAAATACATATCATATATGTTTATTATCGAAGAATCTTCAATGAAAGTTTTGTTATATCCTAAATCCAACTAAAACTAATGTTGGCAAAATCAAATTAGTCTTTTAAACTTTTAATGACATAAAATCATAATATAAAAAGGGAGTGGCTTTTATTCCCACGTCTTATTTGTTTTTTCATATTTTTAATGTTCAAAGGTAATGAACCTGAAAACTATTAAGAACAAGAAAATTGCTAATAAGTTAAGATTTTGAAATAATACTCAGAATTAATTCATATTGATTGCTTGAAATAGTTACAAACCCAAACCATGTTTAAATAAGCCTAAACTCGAAAATTAGAGTCTACATGTAAAATTTGAAAAAAAACTAAAATCTTAAAAAAAAAGTCTATTTTTAGTAGCCACTGTTTATAGTAAGTTTTGCATGCAAGCACGTGTGGCTCTAAAAATTTCTTGAAATAACTTAAATACTAAAATTAGCATATGGTACGAAATTCAACTGAAGTTGACTTCCGGTTCTAAAAATATACAATTTCTAAAATAAAAAAATTTCCTAAAAAATCATTAAACATTAATTTCGGACTCTCAGATTATCACGTTTGGCATCTAAAAAATATTGAAATCAAATCTAAGTAGATGAATGGCTTATGACAAAATTAAAATTTTTGATATGATCATTTTGGTGATGGTAGAGCTCAAACAGAATTACAGGTCAAAGTTATGGCCTCCGAAAGGTTGACCTATTTTTTTTGCAACATTCTCCTTTGGTTGAAAACAACTCAGCTCTTACAAGTTGACCCAATTATACTATTATCATTTTTATTTATTAATCTTCTTCAATACCCATTCTGTAATCCAAGTGTTGTCTTCTTGTTGCAATCCTTCCCACTGCACCAAATGCCTTTTATAATTTCTTTGCATTGTGCTCACTGTCTTCATATCCAAAATTTGCACTATTTTTTCTTTCTTCTTCTTTGGAACTTACTTCTCCTAATTTAATTCTTCATCTTTGTCAGCTTCATCATCTTCTCCATGGAATTCATATAAATCTAAAACATTAAATACTGGAGATATATCAAAATTTTGTGGTAAACTCACCTCATATGCATTATCATTGATTTTCTTCACAATTATACATAGCCCAATTTTCTTGTACTTCAATTTATTGTATGTGCCTTTTGAAAATCTCTCTTTCCTCAAGTAAACCATTACCAAATCGCTTTCTTCAAATACCTTGGATCTTCTTCTGACATCTACTGTTGCTTTATATTTCTCATTACTTTCATATAACTTACTTCTTACTCCTTGAAACTGCTGCATATACTCTACAAATACTTCTGCATCATCACTAATTCAATCCGCAATTGGCAATTACACTGAATCTAAAATAAACATAGGATTTATCCCATAAACAATTTGAAAAGGTGACTTTCCTGTTGATCTATTCACTGAACTATTATATGCAAACTTAGCTTGTGGTAAAGCTAAGTCCCATTGTTTGGGCTTCTCTCCCACTATACATATCAATAAATTTTCCAAGCACCTATTCATAACTTCTGTCTATCGATCTATTTGTGGGTGATATGCACTACTGAATTGTAGCTGAGTACCCATCTTATTACACAAAGTCCTCCAAAAATGACTTAGAAATTTTGTGTCCCTATCTAAAGTAATAGTTTTTGAAACACCATGCAATCTCACAATATCCAAAAATAATAATTCAGGAACTCTAGTGTCATCGTTGGTTGTCTTACATGCAAGGAAATGAACTATTTTTAAAAATCTATCTACAACAACAAAAATTGAATCGTTACCTCTTTATGTGTTTGGTAATCCCAACACAAAATCCATACTTAAATTTGTCCATGGTCCTCTTGGAACCGATAATGGCATGTATAGTCTAGTATTTTGTGCATGTCTTATAGCCACCTGACATATTCTGCACCTTGAAACATACCTTGTCACATGTCTCTTCATCTTTGGCCAAAAATACTTTTCCTCACCAAAGATATTGTCTTCATCTTACCAAAATGCCCAGCCAAACCACCACTATGTAATTCTCTTATTATATTATCTCGTAGAGACCTAACTAAAATGCATAATTATTTCCCTTTGAAGAGATAACCATAATGTATAAGATACTAATCATGAATAACATCTATCCCACCTGTTAATGGAATCTTGTACTACTCAACTACATTGCTAAAATATGGATCAGTATCATATAATTTTTTAATAACTTTAAATCCAACTACTTCACTCACCATAGTAGTTAATAATGCTACCCTCCTACTCAATGCATTGGCTATCTAATTTGATTTTATTGATTTATGTTTCAACACAGAAGTATATCCCTGAAAGAAAGAAACCCACTTTGCATGCCTATTATTCAAATTCTTTTGTGTATTCATATACTTCAAAGCCTCATGATCTGTAAATAGTATAAAATCCTTCGGCACTAAGTAATGCCTCCAATGTCTTAATGTTTTTACAGTTGCATAAAGTTCAAGATCATAAGTAGAATACTTTGTTCTTACCTCATTCAATGTTTCACTGAAATATGCTATTGGCTTTCTTTCTTGACTCAACACAACACCAATTCCCACAAATGAAGTATCACAATCAACCTCAAACACTTTGTTAAAATCTGGTAATGCTAAAATTCACATTTTTATAATATTCTTCTTTAAAATTTCAAAACTTTTTATGGCTGCTCTAGTTTATGCAGATTCCTTCCCTCTCATGCAATCTATTATTGGTGCCATAATACTACTAAATTTTATAATATTTTTTCTGTGAAAATTTGCTAAACCATGGAAACTTCTTATCTTTGTAATGCTTTTTGGAATAGGCCCCTCAACAATTATCTTTATCTTTTCTTCATTTATTTTTACACCATCTGCTGAAACTACAAATCCCAAGAATACCAAACTATTTTGCATAAACCTACACTTCTTCAAATTTGCATACTTCTCTTTTCTTAACAAATCTATTACCAATCACAAATGTTGAAAGTGTTCTTCTTTAGTCTTAATGAATATCAAAATATTATCAAAATAAATAACCACAAACTTACCAATATATTATCATAGTACTCTATCCATCACCCTCATAAATGTGTTAGGTGTATTAGATAATCTGAATGACATCACCATCCACTCATATAAGCCATCCCTAGTCTTGAATGTAGTTTTCCACTCATCTCATTCACGAATTTAAATCTAATAATAACCACTCTTTAGATCAATCTTGGTAAAATATTTTGCTCTTAAAAGCACATCCATCATATCATCTAAACAAGGTATAGGAAACCTATATTTTATTGTAATTTTATTAATTTGCCTTACTATCCACACACATTCTCCATCCTCCATCTTTATTTGGAGTTAGCAAAGTTGGTGTTACACATGAACTCATACTCTCCCTTATCACCTTCTCCTTTAGCAATTCAGTAACCTGTTTATTTAATTCTGCATATTCTATTGGACTCATCTTATAAGTTGCTTGATTGGGTAGAGTTGATTCTAAAATCAAATCAATGTGACCCTGAATATCTCTCTTCAGTGGTAAACCATTTGGTAACTCATCGAGGATAATATTTACATATTCTTTCAACACTTTTACTATATCTGTTGGTATTGGCATCATTTTTATTTTTTCATTCTTTGCTACTAATGCATAACAACCTGCTACCTTCATATCTTGGATAAATTCTTTAGTATAAAACATGATTTCTATCTTTTCTTCTTCTTTAAGAGGTAACAAAACTACCTTTGTACCACCTTTCCAAAAAGTGTATGTGTTTTTTGCTCCATCATGAACTAATTTCTTGTCAAATTGCCACAGTCTCCCCAATAACACATGGCATGCATCTATCAGAATAACATCACACCATATTTCATCATTATAAGTTTTTGCTATAGAAAATTTGATTAAGCACCTTTTATCTACTGTAACCTCATTCTCTTTCTCAAACCATGAAATTCGATAAGGGTTAGGATGTTTTTTACATTGCAGATTTAGTTTCTCAATCATTTCTTTACAAACCATATTTTTACAACTACCACCACCTATAATTACTTTGCATATATTTCCACCCAAAGTACATCTTGTTCAAAAAATATTTGATCGCAACCAAGCATCACCACCTTCTTTATTCTGCACCTGATCTTTCCTTGGAGTGGTCATGATTCTCTTCATCATGAGATTCTCTCCAACATCAATTGGTGCAACTTCAATATTCTTCTCTTCTATTTCAACCTCAACTAGATTTACTCTTAGGTGATCTTTTTACCTCTTTTCTTGATCTTGATATTGTGGACACTAAAATGCTTTATGCCCTTCTTCTTCTCATCTAGAACAGATATAAGATCTATGTTGATCTAGAAACCATCCTCTAGCACCACCATAACCTCATCCTATCTGAAATCATCTTCCTCTTTGTTGGTATTGAAACCCTTGCCTATTATCATCTTGCCTTTCTGCATCACATGATGATTCACCTTTATTGGCATTAAAGCCACCTCTGGTAGTATTAAACCCACCTCATCCCCTTACTGGAAGGGATCCACCTCTTTTTGGACTAATAGATGTCCTTCTAATATTCTATCTATTTTGTTTTTCTTTTACCTTCAAATCTAATTGATAAGCCTCCTCCATGTTAAGTATGCTATGTATGCTTAATTCATCTTGAATAAAAAATTTCAAACCATTTACATACCTTACATTCATCTGCTCTTTTGTTACATTTTTTAATTGTTGAACTTACCTCTGCAACTCCTATATAGTCTGATTCATCTATGAAACACCTCCTCATCCTCTCATCATTCTTTACTTATCCAAGATTGAAACATGCTATGATACCAGATAATGAACCCAAAAACTATCAAGAATAAGAAAATTACCAATAGGCCAAGATCTTGAAACAATACTCAGAATTGATTTGTATTGATTGATTAAAATAATTATAAACCCAAACGATGCTTAAATAAGCTTAAACTTGAAAATTAAAGTCTACATGCAAAATTAATAAAAAAATTTAAATCTAAAAAAAACGTCTATTTTTAGCAGCCGCTATTTATAGTAAGTTTTGCATGCAAGCGTGCACGATTCTAAAAATTTATTGAAATAACTTAAATAGTAAAAATAGCATATGAGAAAAATTCAACTAAAGTTGAATTTTAGTTCTAAAAATATATAACTTCTAAAAATAGAAAATTCTCAAAAGAATAATTAAACATTAATTTTAGAGCCTTAGATGATCACATTTGGCCTCCAAAAAATATTAAAACTGAATATAAGTAGATAAAATGGCTTAGAACAGAATCAAACTTTTTGATACGGTCATTTTAATGCATGGAAGAGCTCAAAGGGAGTTACAAGTCAAAATTTATGGCCTCCGAAAGGTTGGCCTATTTTTTCTACATCAAAAGGATAAGAAGCATAGCATTATATCTTAATATTATCTCATATACATTTTTTTCTTGAAAATTGCCCCTAACTACTCTGTCTCATTAATCTTTTTTATGTTACTTTATTACATAGTTTGTCCTTAAAGTTTGTTGAATAAATGTCGTGACCCTTAAGTATCCCTAGAGTTTATATTTTAGTGTATGGTGTGCACCCTTGGTTGCGAATGTGGATTATTGGTATCAAACTTATATATTTTTCTCATTGTTTTCTTATTATTTTTTACATTAAGTTAGAGAAGAGAATCAATATTGGATGCACTTTCATATTTTCATTTTTCATTATTGCGGTCATAAGTAAAATGAGTAAGAAGGAAAATAACTCCAATTGAAGGCATCCCTTTTGAATCTCTAAATTAAAATGTACGCTTGGTTAATGAGATTCAACACCTCTAACATTAGAACCAACATTTGTAATATGCTCTCTAGTTTAATAAGAAAATATTTAGTCTTGCCATGGAGAAACCAACATATCTCATGATTCGAAGTATTCATCTAATTAAACTTATTTTTAAAGGGTTTGTTCAATCCAAGAATAGATATCTTCAAATCATGTAGAAACTACATCAAGAGATTTTTGTGAAGGAGAAGGCACTTGAGTGATTCAAAGTTGAGTGTGCATGGATCCAAGTCCCTAATCAACCAATCATCAACTTATCACCTTGCCCAATTTTGACATAAGACACATACATTAACAAATGAGAATCTGGTAAGTTTGTGTCATTCCCTATACTCCGATTTCACACCTTTATTTGGTAGTTTCGAGAAATACGTCAAATGATTTGGTTCCAAGTTACTAAAGCAAATGGGCTATGAAGCTCAAGGCCTAGAAAAAATGGCTAAGGCATCATCAATCCTCTCTAGATCACTATAATGTTTAGACCAATTAAAGTCACCTTTATTGAAATTTGAACCCTAAAGTTGGATTTAGAGTTGCATGTGCATCATGTCTATAGAGGATGATATTAGGGTGTATTTAGATTTCCGAACTTTAGTTCTTGACATTAAGTAGGCTTTAAGAGTGAATTAAGGATAACATTGGCTAGCTTTTAGGAGTAACAATAGACTATCTTTACCTGATGACATTGCAATGACTGATTTATTGACATTGTTATGTCTTTGGATGCAACTTTGGAAACATTACTTAGGTGATGTTTATATGAACTATTTGATAACATTAGTATGAAGTCATCCTTGAATTTATATATGTTTGGAGGGTGACATTGGAGAGCCTTTAACTGAAAACTTTTAATTGACTTGATTTGTGACTTTATGTGCATCTTAAGAGGTTGAGGTTGGGGTGTTCTTAAATGTGACTTTTTTCCTTCCTTAACTTGTCTTTATTATTCATATTTAAGGGGTAACATTTGGGTTTCTATGATTGCAACAACCTATTATCATTCCAAGCTCAATATTCCCTAATTGAGCTCCTCATGCATTAACCAATCACGCAATTAATTGCATGGGGCACTTGATTAGGGCATATTGAATCCCCTAAACATATTTACACCTACCTAATGTCATTTTGAACTTGATTTTCTCTAAATGATTTCTCCGTGTAACCAATTGCTCAATTTGTTGCATGGGATACTCAATTAGGGTATATCAATCCACCTAAACATAATAGGGACAATCTAATGTCATTTTAGACTTGTTATGCCCTAATTGAGTGGGCTCTCCAACCAATCACTTGATAATTTATATGCAACACTTGATTATGGAATATTTAGACCCCTAAACACATTTGCAACAACTTAATTTCATTTGAGACTCATTTATTTCTAACTGAGTGCTCCGTATAACCAATCACTTGATTAGGTACATGGGGCACTTGATTATAACATATTTAGCCTCCTAAACACAATTTTGACAACCTATTGTCATTATAGACTCGATATCCTCTAATTGAATGCCTCATACAACCAATCATTTGGTTGGTTATCGATAGACATTATTATAATTTCATTTACTTTATCTTATCATTTTGAGATGCACTAAAAATCGCTTTTTATATTTCCATCGCACCATGATTAACCTCTCATAAAGATTATGATGAAAATTGAAATTAAATATGTGAAAAGCTACCTTACATTAAAAATTAAAAAAAATTATAATGGGCTAATTTTAACCTTTCATAAACATTAATATCATTATCTTATCTTAATCTCTATTAAAAAAAGATTTCATATATCATATATTTTCTATAATTTTAATCAGTAGTCTCATCATTATATATTACTACTTTTCATTTTATTATAATAAAAATTTAAAGTTTATAATAATTTTTATTATATTACTACTTTTTATTTATTATAACAAATTTAAAAAGTAATTTTATTATATTATTTTTTTTACTTTTATTATAACCAAAATTTAAAATTTATGATAAATTCTATTGAAAAAATATTTTATATATCATATATTTTCTAAGCTTTTAATCATTAGTCTCATCATTATATACATTACAAATAAAATCTATCATAAACTCTAAACTCTCTCTAAAGAAAATGTAATAATAATAAAACTATCATTAATCCTGTTATGAGTTCGAATCACGTTTAACATTCAATATATCTAAAACAAGATTTTATAGAATAAATAGCTAAAAAATAATATAACATCCGAATTTATAGATACCTTATGGTCAATCCACTTCATAAATGGCAGGAAAGGTATATTAATAACTTAACATTTTTAAATTTCAATCTAGATTAATAGTCCACTTATTTTTAATGTGTTAATTGTATTTGAAATTGTAATGTATTTTGTGTTAAGTTAATTTGAGATATTTAGAAAGTAAGGTTATAAGTTAATAGGAGAAAGATTGCATATTAAAAATTGTAAAGTTCACATATTATTTAAATCTTTAAAAATATTTAAAAATAATATTAAATTATTTTAAATATTCTATGATAAAATTTAACGGTATTGAAATAAAAATAATTAAATTATAAATTATCATAAATATATTATAATTACAATATTTATGACATTTATAAGAACAATATAAATAACTTTAATATTAAATAAATATAATACATACATTCACGTGTAAATAGTACTATAAATAAATAAAATGTATGAATAATAATAAATAAAAAACAATTTAAAAAATTAAAAATAATAACATATTGTTGATTTAATATAAACTTATTTTTAAATTTTACAATATATAATTATTATATAATAATATTTTTTTAAAATTTTAATAATATTTTTATATAATAATTGTATTGTTTGTACATTTTATAAAATTGTTTATTCTTAAAAAAAAAAAAAAGTAAAAAGTGAAGTATATATAAATAAGAATATTAAATAATTTTTTATGATATTGCATTATTGTAAAAGAAACATGTCAATGCCACCATTAATTTAAAAGAATATGCTCTAATAAACCCTAGGAAATATGTTACTATATATGAAGTCAAGTTTAGAATAATAACATAATTATCATTAAATTATTTGATTATATAAATAAAAACTAACTAATAGTAAAATGAGCACAATTAATAATCAGTTTTAATATTTATTTAATTAAACAACTTACATAATTTTTGGATTAAATGTCAATATTATTAAAATATTTTTTAGTTATATTTTAATTATTTGAAAAATTATTTTTATAATAAATGTGAAGTGGGGGACATGATGTACATTTGTCTTTTATTTGTATAAATTAATAAATGCATGTACATGTCTCTTTATATATATATATATATATATATATATATATATATATATATATATATATATATATATATATATATATATATATATATATATATATATATATATATCACAAGAACATGAAAAAAGTGTTGTGTAATCAATGAAATGAGAAATAATTATTTTTAATGGATTTTTTTAAAGTTCAAAAATTATCATGTAGTTGGTTAAGGGTTTTGGGTTTGTCCCATATAAGTTCCAAGGTTGATTTTCATCGTCCAGATTTTTAAGGCTGTCTGGTGCGTATAGGCCCCATCAATAGCCCCTAGAGAATTAGTCTCACCTCCGCTCATCCCAATGAAAATCGCTAAGACATAGTCGCAGTGTCCCAATTAAAATCGAAGATGCATCCTTTTTTTTTATTAATAATTTTAAATTATTGATGTTTTTAGAAAGTTAAAAAATTTAACTCCAATTTTTTAAGTGAAAATTTATCAATTTTTTTTATGTTAAACTTTTTTTTTGTAAAAAAGGTTATCATTGGGGAATTACTATTTGTAATTTAATCTTAAAACAAATTGATACTCACCTTTTTATATAGAGGTAATGTTTGGATCTCACATTTGATAAAATAGTTTTAAATACATTGAATGGGTTTTCATTTTCATGTCATCAATGAATATTGGAATCAAAAATAATTATTATTAGGGTTTGGGGTATGATTTTTTTATATCATTAATTTTTCACAATATCATTATATTTCTTTTTAAGTTATTATTTTTTTTATTAATTAAATTCGATATATGATAAATTATAGATATTTGACACTTCAATCTTTTATTTTTGTTATGCAATAATTAGGTATTGATAAATAAAAAGATTAGGTTCCCTTTGAGTTATCTATTAATATTTCTCAGTGTATTAAGAGATTAAGAAAAGCAATTACAAAGAGATTAATGAGAATTCAAGTTAGTACATTGAGAAGACAATATATTGTCAAAATAGGGAGATCCTTACAAATTCAATTAACGGAACACATCAGAGACATCTTACATGAATGCATTGAAAAATCGGCACTAGCAAAGCATTCATTCAATCTCAAATTGCATATGCATGGAAGAGGCAAGCTAATTGCGTAGGTAGACTGAAGGAACGAAGGATTCGAGAGACGCTCAAAATAAAAAAGACTTAATAATCTAAACAAGGATGATGGACTCATTATTAGCAAATTTTGAAAACCCTTAATTCATTTAATGAAGAATAGATAATGAAAGGTTTCTTAGAATATGGAAGGTTAGAATATGGAAGGTCATGCATCAAGCAAAATCTTATTACGTTGAAAGACGTAATTTATAGTAGCATTGATGGAATGTAATGGCGTAAGTTGTTTACTTTTATTCTCTGTGAATAGATATATTAACAAAAATTAAAAAAAAGCTGACACAAAAATATATAATCAACTCACACGTTCGTTTGAAAATAAATATATTTATATGAGGGAAGATTCCACAAAAATATAAAAATACACACCAAAAGCAAGAACAAGAAAACAGCGAATGAATCTCTGAATCTCGAACCATATATTTTCTGCAGCCTAAACATATATTTCGAAGCGTTTTACCTCTCTTCAAAACTTTCTTTCTCCGCGTAATCGTTCACCTACAAATTGTCTGTGCCACCGCTATTTCTTTCCGCCACTATTTTTTTCAGCGCTTGCTTCTGCTATTTCATTCAGCACAGGGATGAAAAAAAGTGTTTTATTTATTTTATTTCTTGGCTACTTTCCCAGAAAATATTTTGCAGCATTTTCTGTTTGCTCAAAACCTTCTCCTCCAAGTCATCTCGCCGTGCCACCATTTCTGACTGACGTGGTGTTTAAAAAAATTAATTTCGGTTTTATAGAAGTCCATAATTTATGATTTATTATGGACTTCTAAATTCATCATTTTATGTTTTATTTTGTAAGTCCGTTGATATTTGTAATTATTTATATATGTATGAATTCTTAATAAATAATTCAGATTTAAATATTTTTTAATATTTGATATTTGTAATTATTTTTATATGTGTAAATTTATAATATGTGATTTAGATTTAGATATTTTTTAATATTGATCAATTCTTTTTATAAATTAAAATAGAGTTCTATATTTATTATATAATTATTAATATTTTATATAATTTTATTAAAATTTATAGATAATTTTTTTTTATTAATTAATAATTAGATAGGTCTATTGTATTTTAAAATTGTTGGATAAAATTTTAAATGTTTTATGTTTATTTTTTATAGGTATGGCTCGCGTACGAATGAATTTTGAAATCGAAGAGTAGATGCTCGATAATATCGAAGAAAACAATATGAATAAATGACAGAGGAACAAATACAACAACGTAATGTGAATGAAAGATAAAGACGGGCAAAACGTAGGGCTCAAATGCCAGTTAAAGAGCTAGAAGTAGAAATAAGACAATATGCTCAAAGAATGATAGCATATCGTGAACGAACATCACAAGACAATCAAAAAAGATTAAGAAGAAGAATTCAAAGAGAAATGCATTTGAATCAATTTACATTAGAAGAAAGAAACCAACTACAAGAATGTAATCGTGAATTAGTTCAAAGATATTATCGAATGATTGCTAATATCGATGCTAACTTTGACAAAGTGAATTCCATGACCATCAAACGTGTGTTTGACACGCTGGATAATAGAGAAAGAAATGCCATGGATAACAATGTTGAAAATAATATACAAAATAGACATGATAATTGTGGAAATATTGAGGTAGATTTGAAGACATTGCAGATGATATTTCGTCATCATCTAGAAAAATTGGCTTTGCCAAGTATGTGTTATATTTATCAAGAAAGTTACCCCAGCATAAATATCTCTTGAGCACCTGAAGGTCCAATTTGTCACAGATGTTGACAAGAGAAAAATGGCCATCGATTTTTAGCATCGAACAATATGGATCCTGGTCCACGGCGACCAGAACTTGCATGCTTAACCCAAGTAGAAGAGATGTTGATAGCACAAGTCAATCCAATCCTTCAAGTCACACATGCAACTGGAAGTCAATATAAATATAAAGGACATACAATCAGTTTTCTACAAGGAGTGAAAGAAATTGCTAATGTTTTACCACATTAGATAAAAGATTTGCCGATCATTATTGTTTGAAGAAGAGATCAACGTGGAATGAATTACAATTTTACAGTTAATAGAGGGAGTATATAGGGCACTAAAATATAAAATATAACATGACAAGTTATATAGAGATGTTTAGATTGATGAAAGTGCACTCATTGAAATTCCACCCAATTCTGAGAAAAATATCTTTGACTAGTTGAACTCTATACATATAGAATTTGATTAAGATGTGAATGAATATGTATTTCAGGGTCTGATGATGGAAATGGATAAAGGAATTATCATCAATCACATGTATTCAATTGCCTCTAAACCCCTAAATGCCATGAGAGAGATGGAATTGATCCATGCATGGGTGAATAACCCTAATGCAGAACCTGAAGATTTGATGGATTGGCCAAAAATTGGTGCATCCCCTATAAATGAGTATGTCACAGAAGGGTTAATTGATATGGCCTTCCCCACATTGTTTCTAGATGGAAGATGTGATTGGTTAGAACCAAGAATGAAATGAGTACATCTACATGAATTTGTTAAACATTTGATTCAATACAGGGATCATCATTTTGGATGACACCCACGATTCATATATTACATGATGAATATGATTATGAAACATCATGCACAAAATTCAAATACAGTGTTTATGAAAAAGAGTCTGTAAGACATGCCAATCACCATAAATGAATTACATGAGTATATGGATAGTGTGTTGTACTCTCATCTAGCTGATCATTTGATGTATTTTGGTACCACATTGAGGGGTACAAGATATTATTGGGTAAAAAATCGTGAAAAATTAAGTGACATGTTGCATCAAATTGAAACACCAAAAATTTTCTTCACATTGAGTGCAATTGATATGCATTGGCCCGATCTACATGCGCTAATTCCAGGACACCCCCAATCAATCCCTAAGAATCACAAAAATGGCATCGATAGAATATTATTGACTATCCTCATATAGTGGCATATTACATGCACTTGCGACATATTATTTTTCAAAATGAGATACTACAAAAAGAAATGAAAGTGAAAGATCATCGGTCTAGATATGAATGGCAACATAGAGGTTCATCACATGTACATGGATTCATATAGTTGGAGGGAGCACCAAACATGGAGAACCTTGATTGGACAAACAATCATAATCTGTAAAAATATTCTAAAATACTTTGATTCTATTGTCCATGCTTGGAATCCGCGTGGAGATCCACATCAACGAAACATACAGGTGTACTATCAATATTTTTCATATATATTTTTTCCATAATAATTATGTTGTTTCATACTAATAGATTAAATTTTGTATACTATTTTCTATATAGGTATTACAAAATTTTATGCAACATACATGTCTTTGAAATACACATCGACTGGCACAAGTGGATCTTGACCATGACTATGAAGAGTTGCTCAATTGTGTAGAGTGTCATAGAATGTGTAGAGAGGGTGCCTGTCTATGTAAGAAAAGAGGAAACATGGTTTGTTGGTAAGATATTCATATGTTTATTTTTTTCTATATATAAATATAACATAATGTGCTTACAAAAACTATTTTTTTATATTTTTTATAGGTACAATACACCATGGCCGTTGAATATGAATGGATCAAAATTATTTCAAGACCCAGAAACAGGAGATAAAAAATATGAGCCTGTAAGAAATGATGATCGTGTAAATATACATAACTGAAACATACTAAAATTTTGGAGAGCAAATGTAGATTGGCAACATGTGCTTTCAAAACATGCGGTAATCAATTACATTGCCAAATATGCGACAAAAGTTGAGAAGAGTTCTGAAACTTATCATCAAATGCTAATGCAACTTGCAAACATTGAAAAACCGGAGGAATTAGTAGCTAGATCATATAAACAACTCCTAATAGCAACCCTTATCGAAAGAAACATTGGGGCATAGGGGACATGTTGTATGTTGTTGAAGCTTCCATTGGTAGAGAGCAGTAGAATGTTTGTCACTTTGAATGTTTCACATGAAGTGTTCAAACCGGTGATGCATACTATAGAACTAGAAAATGATAAACCCTTAAAAGCTCTCATTGATGGATACATTAACAGACATTATGAAATGGAAAGTTTTTCACTTAGATAGACAGCTAGATCATGGTCATATGATCCCAAGCGAAGGCGAGATAATAAATGGGAGGCTAGGAGTGTGGTAACTATTGTGATAGTATTCCCAAGGTTTAATACAGTACCAGTATGGGAATCAAAAAAATGGGTTGATTTTTGTTGGTTAGAGTTATTGCTTTACAAGCCATTTCGTAATACAGGAAAATAACTTTCCAAACGTAATGTTGAGGAAGAGAGACTCAAGTCCTTAGAACTACAATAATGTTACATATTCAATATCACATATATCATACTTATTTTCACATTTTGAAGTATATGAAATTATTTTCTTTAATTATCATTGAATTTGATATATATTTCGTATTTGGATGAACATGAAATGATGCATTAATTGGTATTTATTGTTAGATGTGCATGCCACACCTGCGGGTGCTAGTAACATAGACATATTAAATACATCTATCTAAAATACATCGAGAGATATCAATCTCGAGGCGCCTATCTAATCTACGTCACAATATAAACGCTTTGGGATTGATATCTCTCGACATATTTTAAATAAATATATTTAAGATTTCTATACTAGTTTGTATTGTATCATTCTTTTCTTTATGTAAATAAATTCACTCTCTTTTAACAATGGGTCCTATAAAAAGCCCTGAAATGCCGAAGTCTTTTATTTTGTTAGAGTTTTTGCAGAAATCTCTTCTTCAAGATGTTTCCTACCTGCTTAAAAATCCCTTAATTTAAAAGTAACTCTCAATAGATTTTTGAATGGAATCAAATCAATAACTCTTTTAAAATGAAAATTAAGAACATATAGAATTATGTTCTTAAAGACTTTCATGAATCTCTTAGAAATTTTATTCAATATAAAGACTAAAAATACTTAACTATACTTATCACTTAGACATTTCAACTTCCATTAAAAAAAACTTTTAGATTAAATTTTTTATATATTCAAAATTCTAAAATAATCAATCACACTTATTGGTAAAAAAACATATATAATTCACATAGACCAAATCACTAAAACAATGTTCATAGTATTAATCGTATCACCTACTGCTTTAAAAGCCAATACAACTTTTTCCTTGTCGAAAAATTTTGATATCTTTTTCTCTTTCTTTTTTCTGTTTTGGAATTGTGTTAGACGCTACATTTATAAACTGGAATAATGTTTTATCTTCATCAATTCCATTAACGATTAGCCATTCTTGAACACCAGTGGATAGTAATATCTTATGTCAATTAAATTTATTTTTGTTCTACTGACTGTGTTGTACACTGTGCAGGGAGATGTCAATCATATCATATACTATTTCTTGTGTCCTTTAAAATTAAAAAAAAGCAATCTGATAAAAGAAAATGTAGAAATGGCAGATGATTAGGGTGTTGGTCCTTCCTTGTCTTGCAGATGCGTCTGGCTTGTGCAGAAAATCAGACAGAACATTTTTATGATTTTGGAGAATCTAATTGCAGAGTTTTGTTCTATCTTGACTGCCACTGTAATTTATGTCGGCAAAAACAAATTACTCTTTTAACTTTCATATGACATAAAAGCGTAATTTTTGTCTTATTTATTATAATTTTGTCTTATTTATTAGTTATCTACACTAACCCAGAGAGTCGCTATTGGATGCATTCTCATCTTTTCACTGCTAGGTAAAGCAAGAAAGAAGGAAAACAACCCCCAGATAAAGGTATCTCTTTCAGAATCTTTAGATGAGAATGCATGCTTGTTCAAGGAGATCTAATAGCTCGAACAATAGAATCAACAGTTGTAAGATGTTCTTTAATCCAAAGAGAAAAGATTCAGTCTTGTCATGGAGCAACTAACAAATCCTATTACTCGAAGCATTCATCTAGCCAAACCTATCCTCAATGGTCTTGCTCAACCCAAGAAGAGACATCTTCAAGTCATGTAGAAGCTACATCAAGGGCTTTCTGCCAAGGAGAAATAACTTGAGTGATTCAAAGGTGAGTTTGAATGGTTCCAAGTGCGTGATCACCTAGTCATCATCATGCCACCATGCCCAATTGTGACATGTGACACACATTCTATCACAAATGAGAATCTAGTAAGTTCGTGTCATTCCTCACAGTCCAATTCCACGCCTTTATTTATTTTTATCGAGAAATACACCAAATGCTTTGGTTCTAAGCTGTTGAAGCAAATGGACTATGAAGGTCAAAGCCTAAGGAAAAATGGTTGAGGCATCATCATTTCTCTCGAGATCACTACAATATTTAGACTAATTAAAGTCATGTTAAAGTCACCTCTTTCAAAAATTTAACCCTAAATTCAGAGTTTAAGTTGTATGTGTAATGCATCTGTAAAGGATGATGTTATGGTGTCTTTCGTTATACTAACTTTAACTCATGAGTTCAGGAATACTTTAAGAGTGACAATTATCGCTTGAACCATGCACCTGTTGAATTGGAATATGGTTTGGTGAGATAATGGGATCGTCCCCCAAGGCCTGGGACTCTTACACTCCTTGGAACAAGCCTCTGGAGAACACTGACTTCCTTATAATCTTAGTGTATCCGGTTTAGGACCAATGCACAGACCTACAAAGAGCAGAAAAGGGAATCTACAACTAATGCTAAACCTAATCTTAACAAAAGATAAGAGGGTAAGAGAGGGTAAGAGGCTTGCTAAAATGGAAAACAATGATGCACTAAGAATAGAACGATCACCTCACCTGGTTAATGACACAATAAAACTATATAACTGAATGCACACAGTCTTCAAACCAGACACCAACTACATAAGTGTTTCATACAGAGGTATGGGAACACAATGTAGTGTTAATCAGGAAGACAAACGATCCATAGATAATGCCTATGTAAACCTATTTATGCAAAGCATGTGATCTACAGAGGATTTTGATTCCACATAGAGGTACAAAGAGAGGACAACAATGAGAGGCATGAATCTATAGAGGATGACGTTAGGGTGTCTTTAGCTATACTGACTTTAACTCATGACTTTAGGAATACTTTAAGAGTGACTCTTATCACTCGAACCGTGTACCTGCTGAATTGGAAGATGGTTTGGTGAGATAATGGGATTGTCCCCCAAGGTGTGGGACTCTTGTACTCCTTGGGATGAACCTATGGAGAAGGTTGACGTCCTTTTAATATAAGTGCATCTAGTTTAGGACCAATGCACAGACCTACAAAGAGCAGAAAAGGGAATCTACAACTAATGTTAAACCTAATCTTAACGAAAGAAAAGAGTGTAAGAAAGGGTAAGAGGCTTTTTGAAATGGAAATCGGTGATGCACCAAGAATAGAATGAACACCTCACCCACTTAATGACATAATAAAACTATAGAACTGAATGCACACAGTCTTCAAACCAGACACCAGCTACATAAGTGTTTTACACGGAGATATGGGAAAATAATGGAGTGTTAATCAGGATGAAAAACGGTCCATAGATAATGCCTACGTAAACTTATTTATACACAACATGTGACCTACAAAGGATTCTGATTCCATGTAGAGGTGCGAAGAGAGGACAACAATGAGAAGGATAGGCATCCATATACAAAGATCAATAATCATTAATACACACATAACACAAAGCATGAAGAAAACTAATTATGTTTTTATTAATTTCAAGGCTTAAACTAATATTAAAACTCAAATGGATAGAACTTGTTATATCGAGGAGAGGGATTCTTTTCATGATGAAAAGCAGGGTTTATATAGAGCTAGACAAGATCCTATGTAATTAATTCAACACTTGAGATGGTAGATAGGAAACTTGAATTTGAAAGTTTACGCTCAATACTTTAGGGAACTAGATTCTCATGCAATATCTACTGTGAACCATGCTCATTCAATTTAGGTTGACAATTTGACCATAGAAGTAGCTATAAGGTCATTCTAGAATCTTTAGATGATCTACACGTGCATCGAGGTCATGAGTATGCATTTATGGCCAAAAGAGACATGTGTGCATGCTCTACCACTGGCTCACCACCTTTGAATTTAATTTTTCTCTAACTTGGCTCCCCTCGATGTCCAATTGGGCTCAGCTACCACCTTTGCTTATTACCGCCACCTATCATTTTTATGCATGTGATAGACTTCTATGCATGTCTCTCTCAGGGATCATATGCACTTTAAATCTTGTGCATTTTGAACTTTGTTGACTTTGTATTAGTTATGCACGTAAGGCTACTCACAGGGAATCTATGTTGAAAGAGATTACATGTCTTTCATGATTCTTATAATCTTGGTTGTTCTCTACACATGGTTTGCACCTTCTTATCTTTGGTATTCTAAATATTTACATTTAATCAAATATCCAAGTGTGCACTTACATTGTGTTTTTCCTACACATGGTTTGATACTTGAATGCATCCTGCGTAAAAAGTGCACATGAAAGGTTGCATAAGAGGACGAGCATTACAACATAATGACATTATGGTGTAGAGAAGCTATGAACCTACATAATGGTGTGAAGGGAAATATTTTTTAAGAGGCATAAGGCCTTATTTTCCCCTACACCTAGTCCCTTTTGGTAAATTTTCAAGTCTATACCTTGCATTCAAGAGCTTACATTGGCCTGTGAAGGAAGTTTTACACAACAAAGATCGCAACCTACAAATTATGAGAGTGTAGGTGTGGATTTCTGTGATTGAGCATGAAAATTTATCATTTAGACATGAGGAACCTCTTGGATAGAAGTACATGAGAAGAACAAAGATCTTGGGCATGCACTTAAGGTTTTAACCTGCACTCTATGCACCTTACCCATGTACGTTTTAAATTTTGATATGTTCTATGTAAATTTATGTGTAGGGTATTGATGTGAAAGGTCAGGCACTGAAGTATAATATCATAGAGATGTTAAAGGGTTGCGAGCCTGCATAGGATGTAGTGTGCAACATAGGTCATGGTTTGCAAATCATGAAGATGAAGATATAAATCTCTATGACTAGGCATGAAAGTCTATCATTTAGACATAATAAGTCCTCTAAAGAAGAGGGCACAAGAAGAATGAGGATATCATGTGTGCACACATAATTGAAGCCTATGCTTTGTGTACTTTGTTGTGCATGTTGTCTGAAGTCTTACAACCTTGTGTCCATGACCTACGTGCACTTATAGTCCTAAATTTTAAATCAAGGTGAAAAAATATTTTTATGGGGTATACAACAAAGCTTTGCTCATAGGAACACATAAATATTTGGCTAATGTGCAAATCTACATCAATTGCCAACCTTGGGCACTTGTGGGGACCATCTACATGAAATCTTAATCTTGATAAACCCAATACTACGTAAGTATGAAGACCCTCTGCATAGGGGCCTATGAGCTCTACGTAGTCTGGGGTGACTTGAAGGGTCAACACTTTTGGTGACCTCTATGGGTCGCTTTCCTACTAAGTAGGAACTTAGTAGCCTTTGAAGTGATCCATTGGGCATGAAGTCGTTGAAGCTTGAAAACTCATCTAATCTGACTTGCAATTCTTGCATGTGTAAGAATTCTACTTCACCTTCCTACGCATTGGAATTGTGTCTCACCTTCATGTTGTGCACTCCTACACTATTCCCTGCCTGGTAAATGCTTGGCTTACCACTAAATAGACTGAGGAAATAGGACCTTCCTCACATCAAAAATGGGGAAAACAAAAAACAATAGATGTGTGAGATCAGTTAGGGAAAAGGAATAAAAATAAGCTATCTTATGACTATATACATGTGCATGTAGGCACTTAAGGAAAATAAAACTATTCTATTATACATAGCTAAAAACAAGGGTTGTGGTCCACCTAGGTCGAAACAATAGCCTCTGAGGTCACCTTTATTGTGCACAAGTATATTGTTGAGTGAAAGACATAGACGGGTAAAGACTTGCTTTCCAAGCTGGCAATATAAATTTCCAACTCTTCAGAAGAGGGGCTCAATGATGAACACTTGCTCAGGTCCTTCCTCCTCAATGGGTGGGATCCTTTGCTTATTTTTCCACTGCTCCTCTAAATCAAATATGTCCTTTGAAAACTCCCCAACAAAGTGCCCATGAGGGTGAAAATGAAGTCCACTTGCCACTGTAACTTGGGTTTGGCCTCAAAAGGGGGAAAATGTTGCTTTATGGGGGTTCGGGACCAAAATAGGCCTACATTGTCTATTAGAGGTACATAAGCATTTGTAGAATCATCAAAGAGTTGATAAACATCATTGAAAATATCAAAAAAATTAGCATCTAACCCCTTGGAAAGAATACCTAATGGACTACTCCCTTCTTGCCTCTTGACTTGACTGTCAAGGCTACACCCCATGACTGTAATATCCCTTCGAATATCAAAACAAAGCTCTGAATTGCTTATCTGAATTTCTACAAAATATCTTCAAATAGATAAATAAATCATAGTATAAATTCTTATTTATTTGCTCATAAGCTTACAATAGAGGTCCTCTGTCAAGTATACAAAGAATATTGAAAGTACGGCCTTAATAGCCTGAATATTCTGCAAATTGGGAAAGAAATCTGAATCTGGTACGTCTCGGCCTGCTGTGTAAAAAACACAGTCACCGACGTCGGTTATACTACCGTCGTCGATCGACCTGTAGTCGTTAACTTACCGACGTCGGTGATATGTCGACCGATGTCGGTCTCTGTAGGTCTCTGTTCGCCGATGTCGATGCCTAAACTTTCTGTTGATGCGTACGAATTTTCACGAATCTGTACGGAAGTCGTACGGCCACTGATATCGCACAACCTGTATGCTTGATCCTGATCTGTAGAATTATGGGCTAATACAAAAGATCTATATCTGGATAATTCTTGAATCAAAACCCAAAATAATGAAATACCTGTAAACCCTTGTGATAGCTTTTGTGTGAAGTTATCTCTCAAACTTGTAAACACTTGTGATAACTTTTGTATGAAGTTATCTCTCAATTTGGCAATAGATCGGCTGATCTCTCACAACCTCTGAATCACACACAATGAAGAGTTGACGTTCTTCAATGCAAATGGAATCCTGGAACCCTTGGCTCAATCTTCACAGAAGAATTTCTTAACAAGAATCAATATCAATAATAATCATGAATACAAACTCTCTCCCATGAGAGATTCTTATACCCTTCCAAAGGTGTGCTTGTTAAAATTAGATTCCCTTAAATTAGACTTAGGGCTTCCTTAAATTAGAACTATGGTCTTAAAATTAGACCAATTCTTAATTTAGAATTAGGATCCTAAAATTAGACCACTAATTAATAATTAATTAAAATTAGACCAAATAATTAATATTTGATTAAATCAATCAAATATTAATATCTCCCTTAATTCATGTCTGAAAGAGCCCGAACGAAATCCAACCCTTCTCCATCAAGACCCTCTATCCATCCCATCAGCCTACGAGGGTCGCATAATAGGCTAATCATCCGCTCGAAAAGATGTCAACTAGAAGGGGACATGACAGTCTGCCCCTCCTGAAATTGCTTGTCCTCGAGCAATCTCAACTCTGGATGCTGTAGAATATCCTCGCTTTCCCATGTCGCATCCTCAACTGGCAAATCTTTCCACTTTACCAAATATTCCCTGATAGTCCTCCGACACAACTGTCTCTCTCTAGATTCCAAGATGGACTCAGGTACTAAAATCAACTTTCCCTCATCATCTAAGGGAGGTAAAACTGTAGAAGGTATCACACGGTGTCCTAACGCCTTTTTGAGGCGTGATACATGAAAGACATTGTGTACCTTGCTCTCTGTAGGAAGCTCTAGCTCATAAGCCATCTCTCCAACACGTCTCAGGATCCTAAAAGGACCGTAGTAACGTGGCTTAAGCTTCTCTGCCCCACTCTTCTTAAGAGTAGACTGACGGTAAGGCTGCAGCATAAGATAGACCATGTCTCCTACCTCAAAAGATCTCTCGATCCTCCACTGATTTGCATACTGCTTCTGCTAATTCTGTGCCTTAGCAATATTCTCCTTGAGAGTCCTCATAGTATCCTGACTCTCCTGCAATAAGTCTCTAGCACTCAACACTCTACTGTCACTCAGTAGCAAATCTAGAAAACTCGGTGCCTCATACCCGTACAATGCCATAAAAGGAGACATCTGAATGGTCATGTGGAAAGTCATGTTATAGCAATATTCGCACAAATGAATCCACTTGACCCAAGCTTTTTGCTGCCCTGCAATGTAGTTCCTGAGGTAGCCCTCCACCCATTTGTTCACTATCTCCGTCTGTCCATCAGTCTGCGGGTGGTAGCTAGTGCTAGGTGTAAGCTCGGTCCCACAGAGTCGGAACACCTCCTGCCAGAAGTGACTTAGGAACCGACTATCCCTGTCGCTCACTATGCTCCGAGGTAATCCATGCAGTCGGAATACCTCTCGGAAGAAAACCTCTGCTACCTGTGTAGCTGTATGTGTGGTAGTAATCGGGAAGAAGTGGGCATACTTCGTTAACCGATCCACAACTACATATATGCAATCTTGTCTTTGGGATTTAGGCAAGCCCGTAATGAAATCCATCGACAAACACTCCCACTTCCTGTCAGGAATTGGAAGTGGTCGCAACAATCCTGCTGGGTACGTGTTCTCCTGCTTGTTCTGCTGGCAAACAGGGCACTCACGTACATACTGAAGAACATCTGCTTTGAGGCCTTTCCATGTGAATCTCTCCCTGACCTGTCTGTAAGTCTTAAAATATCCGGGATGTCCTGCAGTAGGTATATCATGAAAAGCTCGCATGATAATGTTCTTCATTGATGATCCTGGGATCAAATAAACCCTGTTCTTGTAAATGATCAAGTCATTCACAAGATTATATCTGGTGTCAACCGTCGATCCCTCAACAATGCTAGATGCCCATGTATCCTTGGCATACTATGCCACAATCATATGTCACCAATCCTCTGTAATGTGAACCATGGTACTCAAATACGGCCTGCGTGAAAGAGCATCGGCCACAACATTCTGGGTGCCCTTGATGAAAGAGATGTCAAAGTCATATGCCTGTATTTTACTCACCCACTTCTGCTGACGATCATTGAGGTCTCGCTGCCCCAAGAAATGTCTCAAACTGTTGTGGTCCGTTTTGATGCAAAATTTGCTACCCAAAAGATATTGCCTAAATTTTGCTAAGGCATGCATGATAGCGAGCGTCTCCTTATCATATATGTTGTACAGTCTCTCTGGTCCCCTGAGCTTATGGCTCTCATATACTATGGGGTGCTTGTCCTGCATAATCACCGCTCTAATGCCATTGCCGGAAGCATCGCACTGAAGCTCGAACGGCTTCGAAAAATCAGGTAGTGCCAAAACTGGGCACGTAGTCATCAACCCCTTAAACCTTTCGAAACACTCCTGTGCTTCAGGTGTCCAACAAAAAGCCCCCTTTTTAGTCAAATCTATCATAGGAGCTGCATGTCATGAATAACCACTCACAAACCTCCGATAGAATCCACACAAACCTAGAAATCCCCTTAGCTGTGTTAGGTTTGCCGAAATAGGCCAATCTATGATAGCGCGGATCTTCTTAGGATCCATCCGCACTCCCCCTGCACTGATAATATGACCCAAGTATAACAATTCGATCATCCCCAAATCACATTTGGACTCCTTGGCATACAAGGATTCCCTCTCCAAGATGCTGAGTACAGTCTCCAGATGAGCCAGATGCTCCTGCCAAGTCCTACTGTATATAAGAATGTCATCAAAAAAATCAAGTAAAAACCTCCTCAGCAATGAATGGAAGATTCTATTCATGGTGGACTGAAATGTTGCTGGCGCATTAGTGAGCCTGAATGGCATCACTATAAATTCATAGTGTCCACAATGGCAACGAAAAGCTGTCTTCTCCACGTCCTGCTCGCGAACCCTGATATGATGATACCCTGACCTTAAGTCTATCTTCGTGAAGTAATGTGAACCATGGAGCTCATCAATAAGCTCATCAATACGAGGTATAGGATACCTGTTTTTAATGGTTCTCTTATTTAGGGCTCTGTAGTCAATGCACATGCGTAGGGTGCCATCCTTCTTCTTCACTAGAACAACTGAAGAAGCAAACGGTGATTTGCTAGGCCGAATGTGACCCATAGCCAGTAACTCCTTAATTGTTTTTTTGATCTCATCCTTCAACCGCTTAGGATGTCGGTAAGGAGTAATCATAATGGGCTTAGCGCCCTCCTCAAGCTCAATAATGTACTCAATGCCCCTGTCTGGAGGTCTCCCTGGTGGAATGTCACTAAATACCTTATCATGCTTGACTCTCAACTGCTAAATGTCAGGATGATACTAGGTCTTCTGCTGTCCCTCCTGCATTGGTGCCAATGTGCACTCGGCAGCCCACTCTACCATGTCATGTCGCATGAGCCTCTCCATCCGATGTAGAGAAATAGTCTTGATGTTGCCGTCTCGTATTGCTTTAAGAATGTGAGTCTTCCCATCTACATCAAAACAGATCTCCATATCCTTAAGACTAAGAGTGACTACTTCAAGGGAATGAAGCCACTTCATGCCCAAAACCAAATCTATATCTCCCATGTTGACCACATAATAATCCGCCTTGAACTCATAGTTGTTCAAGTGCAATGGGAGATCTCTGATCATCCGCTCACACCTGAGGGTGTAACCGTCAGCTACCTTAACTCTAATGCCCTCGAACTCTTCTGTGGTGAGTCCACACTTCTCCACAAATCTAGTATCAATAAAATTATGTGTGGCTCCCGTGTCAAGAAGGGTAATGACCCTCTGTCCTGCCAAAACTCCTCAGAGTCTGAATGATCCCTCGTGCTGGATGCTAGATAGACGTGCCTCTTGAATCTAGAGCTCTGACTCTGCCTCGACCCTAGGCTCTGAAGTCTCAGCCTCTGGCTCCTCGAAACAATCGTGATGTTCAGAATCTTCTGATTCCTCATCCTCATAATAGGCCCACATCACCCGATTTGCTTTGCCCTTAGGCCTCAACGGACAATCGTGATTAGCATCATATGGACCTTTGCAATAGAAACAAAGCTTCTTCCTTCGTAGATCATTAAGAGCCTCTCTATCTAACGGTGGTGCTGCTGGGTTGGCCTTTGAATTATTCTTAACACCTGATTTATCTATGTTGAAACCTGGTCTTTCTCTGTTCCTGTTGAAGCCCTTACTGTCCCTGGATGAAGAAGTACCTCTGGAGTTAGATCTACTTGATGGGTCTGCCATCTCCATACGACGCGCCTTCTTCATAGCTTCCTGTAATGAAGGAGGATCAAAGCCTTTGATCCAACCTCTCAATGGTTCTGTCAATCCCTCCATGAAGAGTACTACTAGTCGCCTCTCTGAAATGTCAGGAACCATAACTGATAACTTTTGGAAGTCACCAATGTAAGACTCTAGACTGCCGCTTTGGCGCAACTGTGCCAACTCTCAGAAATAGGACTCTGGATCCCTCCTATCAAAATGCTCTACCAACCTATCCACAAACTCCTGATAAGATGTGATCTGATCATGATGGAGTGTTACCATCCCGTGGTGCCACCAATCGTGAGCTACTCCCTCAAGATGTAGTGTCGCATATCTGATAGCATCTTCCTCAGCCATTGGACGCAATGTGAGAAAGGTGTCCAACTTACTAATCCAAGCCTGCACTGTGACCTTACCACTTCCGTCGAATATCGCGAGTGTGAGCCTGCTTGTAGCATGCTTAAGATCATTGTTCTGGTGTCTAGGTCTCCCATTCTGTCGACCTCGGTAATGTTCCTTCCTTTGTGTGAGGAATCGGTCAAAAGTAATCATCTCCCTGACCACAGGTGGTAATGATGCCCACTCGTCAGTTGCTGCCCTAAGAGTGTCCGTAAATTCTTCCTCATGCTCTTCACTTGCTATTACCTCCTCTGCCTCCTGTCTCGCAAAGATAGGCCTAGTAGGCCTGTTAGCTGTACGAGAAGCAGTCCCAAGGCCTCTCTGTGATCCTGCATCACTCCTGACTTCATCACGATGTGGGGAATGTCCTCTTGGAGTACCCAATCTCGGCAGTGCTGCTGCCAACTGCTGTAGTACTGCGTTATTCTGCCTTTGCCCTTCTCGTATGTCTCTAAGAGTAAGTAGAAACTCTGCATCATCTTGATCTCTAGGATAGTGAGGAATACGGGGCCTGTCAATATCATCACCCATGTCTACCGGCGGTTGTTCTAAAACTTGAGTGCCTTCAAGCAAAGCTCTACTGCGCGTGAAATACCCATGTGCTCCTGACCCTTATGGCTGCATAAGATTGTCAGCCCCTCAGGATGGCAGGATTTAGATCTGATACCACTGTAATATCCCTTCGAATATCAAAACAAAGCTCTGAATTGCTTATCTAAATTTCTGCAAAATATCTTCAAATAGATAAATAAATCATAGTATAAATTCTTATTTATTTGCTCATAAGCTTACAATAGAGGTCCTCTGTCAAGTATACAAAGAATATTGAAAGTACGGCCTTAATAGCCTGAATATTCCACAAATCGAGAAAGAAATCTGAATCTGGTACGTCTCGGCCTGCTATGTAAAAAACACAGTCACTGACGTCGGTTATACTGCCATCGTTGGTCGACCTGTAGTCGTTAACTTACCGACGTCGGTGATATGTCGACCGATGTCGGTCTCTGTAGGTCTCTGTTCGCCGATGTCGGTGCCTGAACTTTCTGTTGATGCGTACAGATTTTCACAGATCTGTACGAAAGTCGTACGGCCGCTGATATCACACAACCTGTATGCTTGATCCTGATCTGTAGAATTATGGGCTAATACAAAAGATCTATATCTGGATAATTCTTGAATCAAAACCCAAAATAATGAAATACCTGTAAACCCTTGTGATAGCTTTTGTGTGAAGTTATCTCTCAAACTTGTAAACACCTGTGATAAATTCTGTATGAAGTTATCTCTCAATTTGGTAATAGATCGGCTGATCTCTCACAACCTCTGAATCGCACACAATGAAGAGTTGACGTTCTTCAATGCAAATGGAATCCTGGAACCCTTGGCTCAGTCTTCACAGAAGAATTTCTTAACAAGAATCAATATCAATAATAATCATGAATACAAACTCTCTCCCATGAGAGATTCTTATACCCTTCCAAAGGTGTGCTTGCTAAAATTAGATTCCCTTAAATTAGACTTAGGGCTTCCTTAAATTAGAACTATGGTCTTAAAATTAGACCAATTCTTAATTTAGAATTAGGATCCTAAAATTAGACCACTAATTAATAATTAATTAAAATTAGACCAAATAATTAATATTTGATTAAATCAATCAAATATTAATATCTCCCTTAATTCATGTCTGAAAGAGCCCGAACGAAATCCAACCCTTCTCCATCAAGACCCTCTATCCATCCCATCAGCCTACGAGGGTCGCATAATAGGCTAATCATCCGCTCGAAAAGATGTCAACTAGAAGGGGACATGACAATGGCCTTAGCCAGACTGCAGTCCTTGTGAAGATGAAAATATCCTGCTACTAGGATCTCAAATAAGTCCTACAGCTCATGACCACCTATTGGCATCTATGGACAATTGTTGAGCTGATTGGGGTGTTCTTTTTGAAGCATGAGCTCCCCTTTGCCATTTTGTTCATCCTCAATGTCTTCCTCCATTATATAAAGTGATAGCTCCCAAAATAAGCTGACAGTCTCAACTTCTCCATCCTTCTTGGATGCTTCCTCTAGAGCAGGAGGAAGTGCACTTGTTTCTTCTTCAATGGAGGGAGAGATTTTCCCAAACATGTTGGAAGTCTAAAAATCTTCCTCATGAAGGAACTTTATCCCCTCATCCTTAGGGACTGTCTCTTCCATGATATCAAAACTAGGCTAGCTAGAATGATTTTCTTCATGCTACTCTAGATCTGATTTTTATGGTTTAGTAACAGAGAGAGTTGCCAATAATTATCTCCTCGTCATCCTCAATTGAGGCATCCTCCTCTTCACCTAAATGATCTTCATTTATTCTACATACAATTGACCTTATTTTTAAAGGGGAGATGGTAGGAGTGTAGGAGATTTCAACTAGTGAGGTAGGAGTAGCCTTAACTAGGTTGGGCACCCTGAAATCTAGATGCTTAGTCCAAGAACGATGCCATGGTTTGGTCTAAGGCACTTGAGGAAGAATGGGCTTTTGAGAGGGTTATTCCCGAGGGATAATAAGCTAAGTTCATGTAGGTATAGGCTCTCTCAAAGAAAGGGGCCTTTGAAACTTGGGATTTTGAAATCGAGAGGCCTATTTGAAGGATCAGAGGACTCCCCCTGCCTAAAGATTGGGACTTTGAATGTATAAGCTCCCCCTTTCCTAAGATGGTTTACAGTTGTAAGAGAGGCTAACTTGAAACTAGGGATGTAAGGGACTGCTTGAGGCCCAATCTCTTGTGTTATATAATAACATGATCACTTTATGGCTCAATAATCACCGAGCTGAAATTCAAATAACGTGATTGCATTAATTAAATAACATGATCATGTTTTTAATTAATGCAATCACGTTACCTATAATGTCCACAGAATTGTCCCCTAACTCTGTGCACTTACCCATGGCTTTTTTGCCATTATTTCTTGATTTGAATATGATGTTTAATTTACCAGATATTTATAAGTTTTTTTTAAAAAGCTAATAGAAATTGCCAATAATTTTATACCTATGTGGTGATTTTTCTAAAGATTCACAAGTGGAATTATACCTGAACTCTAGGATTTGCTAATATTTTATAATAAGTTTTAGGGGTCCATTCTTAAAATTATTCCTGATGGCCACTTTAAAATTTATGGGTCATTTTCCTTTGATTTAATTTTTTGTGCCTTAATTTTTAATTCTCACTAATTTTCATGATTGTCCTATGTGCATATTTTTATTTTAGAATCCTATTTGATGCAACTGCAGTTTGAAGTCTCAATTAAGAGATGCCTTCTATCACACAACCTACAAATGTACAATGAAAATTCACATAGTAATTAGTTACTCTTACTTAAACTTGCTTACATTTTTATATTTATTTAAATTAATTATAATTGTGGTGTGAAACCAAATTTTATTAGTTCAATATAATACTTAAAATTATTTATTGAGTGAGTCATCAATGATTGTCACCACATAGCCCAACCTCGTTTTAAGAACTTGCGGCCACCAATTTTGAGCCACCAAAATAACATAAAAATTGGAAATGTAAAATTTGAATGTAAGTCCATCTTTTACATAAATATTTTGATTATTTATTTTGTTTGATTTTTTATTTCTATTCCAACCCTCATATTTTTTTTTTAAAATTAATTTGAAAAAATAAATAAAGATTTATATATTATAAGTGAAACTTAAGATATTATGTAAAATATAATCTCATTGTTTATATTTGAAATTCTCAAATTCATTTGATTTTATATTTCCTTATTCTTTTCTCATCCTAACCTTGGATATCTTTTTATCTTAAACAAATGCCCTGGCTTTCCTTATTTTCCTTAATGAAATGGGAAAGATTCACTTGGCTCCTTCCCGTCTCATATTATTCCCTTAGCTTCATAAAGTTATAGTTGGTTCTTCACAAATGTCTTTTGTGCACTTGGTAGCCTAGAGGTATTGTCACATCAACATTCACAAACACCATTACTCCTGGGGTAAGTGTGAATGCGACATGTGATATGCACTATTTTAATTAAGTGTTGCACCCTTTAGCATTTTGTTTTGTTTATTTATGTTTCGTCATTTATTTTGATTTGGATGGATTATTTTACTTGGGAGAAATAAAATGTAATTAATATGGACAAGCCATGATGTAACCATGTCAAATCTTGGAATGTGATAAGAATTGAAAGAGGCACTCTAATGTTTAAACTTTGAAGTGATTATTGGAAGTTGAGCGAGGTTGACACTAGATCTTTAGTATTGCATTGTTGAGTTGAAGTTATATTCTAACAATGGCATCCAAAAAGAGTCGCCTCTATCTCCAAGAAGAGAGACATGGTTCTGTATCAGAAATGCGTATCGGGAGAAAATACAATAGTCAACTATAAATAAGAGAAAAATAAATCTAAGTTCAGAAGAATCTAACAAAATATAATACTAAATGATTATAAAGATTCTAGTTACATATAAAGTAGTCAAAACTAACTTAAAGAATGAATTAATTATATTTAACTATGATTATATTCATAGACCTAGATAATATACACTAGAATAATTTAGATGAAGAGAGAAGTAACAACAATCATACTAATCTAACAATATGTAAAATATATCTATCTAATAAAATAAATAAATGACAGAGATTAAGGATAGGAACATTTAACTTGAGTAAACTTGTTTATGCATCTATCTCTCCATTGCTTCTAGTGTCATTTTGGAAGAAATATTGTAGGTGAAGACCTTAGATGGAAAAGACGAAAACTTAAATTTCTTTAAATGGGGACTCCAAGATCAGTGGGAACCTCTTTGGTTCAACTTCTTTATTTTGAATTTCAATGATTTTGAATAGATTAAACCTCTACAAAAATAAGCTCATATCTCACAATTCCTTTTATATAATTAGAACAGATTTTTTGTGCATAAGTAGAGCATATTAGTGTTGTTCTCCAATAAAAATGTGATTTAGGAACCTTAAAAATACCAATAAAATTCGTAAAAGTGACTTAACTCGAATACTGAAGAAATTGATCCAAATTGATTTAGTAAAATGAATCAAAATGACACAATACTAGTTCAGCCATCTCGATCAAATAAAAATAGGCAAATAACTTAATAGGTCAGGGTCAATTTTGTCAAAATAGGGAAATGAAAAAATTGATAGGGTTAATTTAGTAGGAAAAGGACACAAACAAAAAACATACTAGATGACCATCTAAATCTAATAAAATGTACTAATAATGATATACAAAATTATATCGATCAAGATTAATTTAGTTGTGAAAATTCAACGCACTAAGCAAAATTGAAGAAATGAAAGAAAAATTAAAGAAATGAATGAAAAAAGATATGAAAAAAGCTAAATAGAAATAAATTCGTAACGATAATGATACATAAATATAAAAAGATAATCTAGAAGTTTCTCATAAAAGACCATGAACCAACCCTACCCCTTTCTCAATACAATCTTTAAGATGTGCACTCCTATAGATTGATGTGCCAATACATCCTGTAAAAGATATCATGCATGAATGATTGAAATTATATATAAATGTATATAATTCAAACCATAAAAACAGGGTGCTAGAAGACTAGTGGAAAGGACCAAACTATTTACGCACATTTGGGAGACAAGGGAAATAAGAAGAAGAAAAAAAAAATGAACTTAAGGTATGCTACCCATGGAGTAATAAGCAATAATAAGATGCATGAGTATATTCTTGAACATGACAATTCAAATCTGGCGCAGGTAATGGGAAATATATAATTATGCAGACCCAGCTATTCCTTTGCCTTTTTCTCCTCCTTTATAAGATTAATATTGTTAGTCTTTTTTCTTTTTACCTGATTATTATACTTGCGTTTATTTTATTGATTTGTAATGCAATCGTAGATATCATATTCGAGTTACAATTATGTTTAAAGGTTGCTAGTAACATTATAATATTTTTTATGTCTTATTTATATACATAGTTTAATGGTTAAGATTGAAATTAGTGGTGAGTCATAATATTATTAACATTAACATTTTAAAGTTTTTATATTTATGCAGAAAAAGGATGAATGTTAAACTTATTTTTAATAGTAAGGAAGGATTGTATGAAAATGAACAACTTTACTAAATTTTTTTTTTTTTTTATTTTTTTACAACCTTTCTTATATAAGATGATTTTTCTTTCCTTCTTCAAAATTTTGATATATATTTTGAATGGACACATATTAATATATCACATGTTATGGGCTATAAATTTGAGAGGTATTTTTTTAATCAAGTGGGCTCCTTTATGTATAAATAAAAGGTCAAAACATTTTATAATTAAATGGCTTTTTTATAAAATAAATTTGTATATCAATAAATACAGAATGGGCCCTTTACTGTCAATTATTTTAATAATTATTGGTACCCTCCTAAGTATTAGTCCCCTTCCCTTATATCCATTACCAATCATTAAATATGTGAACAAAAGGAATCAAGTGTGCAACATTGAGGAACAACACAAGTGACTTTTTTTTTTATGTATTTTAAAAATATGATAATTTTTATAAATGTGTTAATGAAAATAATTTTATGACTCTAAATTTGAATTGAGTTAAATAAATCAATCAAACCTTAAATCGAACATTGTATTCTTAATACATAGATAACTATTGTATTCATTTTTTTTATTAATTTATATTATCAAATATAAAAACATATAGTTTTTCACATTATTAAGTTTCAACATTAATTTTGCAATACATATTGTATTTTGGAAAAATAAAAAATTAGGGAAGATTATTTTTTTAAATTTTATATTGGTTAGAGGAAAATGACAAGACTAATTTTTTGGATAAATTCAATTATTTTTCAAAATAAAGAAATATAAAAAACTCATCTTCGTCACATTCTATAATTAATAGGTCCATAAGTACACTTCATAATAAAAAGTTATATCAAATTAATAATTCACTTTGGCCTTGATAATTGTAACAATATTTATGTCTAGTCTGAAAAATTTGATATTAATGCAGGGGATTCTTTCAATTTAGTTTTAAATTCTCTATGATATCACCAGTGAAATATATTAAATATTATTAATTTTCTATATCTAATTCAATTTCAATATCAATTTGTTTGGACTCATCACTTATACGAATTTGATGCTTTTTTCATTTGCATATACCACTTCTCTTCTGAATGCAATTGTGAAATTATTCAAGATCATTGTGAACTTATCTATAATTCAAATTCACTATTTTCTCTGTACACTTGTGTCATTTTTTTTTTTTTTGATAAAAAGCATTATCTTTGCCAACAAATTCTTCATACTTTGTTCTCTCGAAACAAAAAATGCTCTCTATGTTTATCTTAGTTTTCCCTATGAAATTTGTTAAAATAGAGGTCAACTGTAAACTATCTTAATTATCAATAATATATGTATATCTAATTTAATGTAAATTTGAATTTGAAATATGTCAAATCTCATTCATCCCTCAATGTTGTGATTTAATGATGATCGACATGAAATCACTATTCAAATTTTGGTCATTATAATTTTAATGAACAATGAATTTGTAGTCTTAATCAATATAATAATCTTGACCATCCATATGTCGTATCCTACAACTTCAAAGTCAAATAGGTCACATAATCGTAACATTCCTTTTTGGTGTTTACTTTCTATTTAGTGGACTTGAATTATTAATGACAATTTATTTATCCTTCCAACAAAAATATATAATATATGAAAAACAATTCCTCCATTTAAAAAAGCTTGTGCAAGGGAAGTCCAAATGATATTCTTGCACAAAGAGAATCTATATATTAGAAGTATTTTCCCTTAAAACCTCATTCATAATTCATGACAATGAGATATAAGGGAGGAATGCTAGAAACAACGAAAGCAATTTGGGTATACATTCATTTATCAGAGGCATCGAAATGCAAAAATCTAATATTAATATAGTCAATTGCCCCCGACTCCTTACATACATACCAATACAAACATACAATTTATTATAACATTTATTATTAACATGAATATTTTATTTGGAAATAATTTATTATATTTATAATATTATATATTTAAATGATTGTTTTCTTTTATTTACTTTATTTTCTAATAAAAAAAAAGAAGAAAGAAAAAAAAAACACATAATTTTAAATAAATATCATATATGTTTATTATCGAAGAATCTTAAATGAAAGTTTTGTTCTATCCTAAATCAAACTAAAACTAATGTTAGCAAAATCAAATTAGTCTTTTAAACATTCATATGACATTAAATCATAATATAAAAAAGGGATTGGCTTTTATTCTCACGTTTTATGTTTTTATTTTTTCATATTTTTAATGTTTAAAGGTAATGAATCTGAAAACTATCAAGAACAAGAAAATTACTAATAAGTCAAGATTTTAAAAAAATACTCAGAATTGATTCGTATTGATTGCTTCAAATAATTACAAACCCAAACCATGCTTAAATAAACATAAACTCAGAAATTAGGATCTATATGTAAAGTTTGAAAAAAAACTAAAATCTAAAAAAAACATCTATTTTTAATAACCGCTATTTATAATGAGTTTTGCATGCAAACACGCGCAACTCTAAAAATTTATTGAAATAACTGAAATACTAAAATTAGCCTATGAGACGAAATTCAACTGAAGTTGACTTTCGGTTCTAAAAATATACAATTTATAAAAATAAAAAATTCCCCAAAAAATCATTAAACATTAATTTTGAACCCTCAAATGATCATGTTTGGCCTCCAAAAAATATTGAAATCAAATCTAAGTGGATGAATGGCTTAGGACAAAATTAAACTTTTTGATAGGATAGTTTTAGTTTTGGTAGAGTTCAAACGGAATTACAGGTCAAAAGTTATGGCCTCCTGAAGGTTAGCCTATTTTTTCTACATCATTCTCCTCTAGTTGAAAACAACTCAGCGCCTATGAGTTGGCCTGATTATATTGTTGTCATTTGTCTTTATCAATCTTCTTCAACCCCCATTCTATAATCCAAGAGTTGTCTTCTTACTGCAATCCTTCCCACTGCACCAAATGCTTGTTATAATTCCCTTGCCTTGTGCTCACTGTCTTCATATCCAAAATTTGCACTATTTTTTCTTTCTTATTCTTTGGAACCTGCTACTCCCAATTTACTTCATCTTTTTCAGCTTCATCATCTTTTCCATGGAATTCATATAAATCTAAAACATTAAATACTAAAGATATATCAAAATTCTATGGTAAACTCGCCTCATATGCATTATCATTGATTTTTTTCACAATTCTACATGGCCCAATTTTCTTGTACTTCAATTTAATGTATGTGCCTTTTGAAAATCTCTCTTTCTTCAAGTAAACCATTATGAACTCTCCTTCTTCAAATACATTGGATCTTCTTCTAACACTACTGTTGCTTTATATTTCTCATTACTTTCTTGCAACTTACTTCTTTCTCCTTGCAACTGATGCATATGCTCTACAAATACTTATGCATCATCACTAATTCGATCTGCAATTAGCAATTATATTGAATCTAAAATACCCATATGATTTATCTTATAAAAAATTTGAAAAGTTGACTTTCCTGTTGATCTATTCATTGAACTGTTATATACAAACTCAACTTGTGGTAAAGTTAAGTCCCATTGTTTTGGCTTCTCTCCCACTATACATCTCAATAAATTTTCTAAGCTCATATTCATAACTTCTGTCTGTCCATCTATTTGTGGGTGATATGCACTATTGAATTGTAGCTGAGTACCCATCTTCTTCCAAAAAGTCCTTCAAAAATGACTTAGAAATTTCATGTCCCTATCTAAAATAATAGTTTTTGTAACACCATGCAATCTCACAATATCAAAAAAAAAAAAATTCTGCAACTCTAGTGGCATCATTGGTTTTCTTACATGCATTGAAATGAACCATTTTAAAAAATTTGTCTACAACAACAAAAATTGAATCGTTACCTCTTTATGTGTTTGGTAATCCCAACACAAAATCCTTACTTAAATTTGTCCATGGTGCTCTTGGAACTAGTAATGGCATGTATAGTCCAGTATTTTATGCATGTCTTTTAACCACCTGACATATTCAGCACCTTGAAACATACCTTGTCACATCCCTCTTCATATTTGGCCAAAAATACTTTTCCTCCACCAAAGATATTGTCTTCATCTTACCAAAATGCCTATCCAAACCACCACTATGTAATTCTCTTATTATATTGTCTCATAGAGACCCAACTGGAATGCATAAATGTTTCCCTTTCAAGAGATGACCATCATGTATAAGATACTAATCATGAATATCATCTATCCCACATGTTAATATAATCTTTTATACTCAACTACAATCCTAAAATATGGATCAATATCATATAATTCTTTAATAACTTCAAATCCAACTACCATAGTAGTTAATAATGCTACCCTCCTACTCAATGCATCAACTATTTGAATCTATTTTCTTGATTTATGTTTCAACACAAAAGTATACCCTTGCAAGAAATAAACCCACTTTGCATGCCTACTATTCAACTTCTTTTGTATTTTCATATACTTCAAAGCCTCATGATCTATAAATAGTATAAACTCCTTAGGCACCAAGTAATGCCTCCAATGTCTTAATGCTTTTATAGTTGCATAAAGTTCAATATCACAAGTAGAATACTTTGTTCTTACCTCATTCAATTTCTCATTGAAATATGCTATTGGCTTTCTTTCTTGACTCATCACAACACCAATTCCCACAAATGAAGCATCACAATCAACCTCAAACACTTTGTTAAAATATGGTAATGCTAAAATTGGCATTTTTATAATCTTCTTCTTCAAAATTTTAAAACTTTCTGTGGATGCTCTAGTCCATGCAAATTTATTCCCTCTCATGCAATATGTTATTAGTGCCATATTACTACTAAATTTTTAAATAATTTTTTCGTTAAAAATTTGCTAAACCATGGAAACTTCTTATCTTTTTAATGCTTTTTGGAATAGGCCACTCAACAATTATCTTTATCTTTTCTTCATTTATTTTTACATCATTTGGTGAAACTACAAATCCCAAAAATACCAAACTGTTCTGCATAAACCTGCACTTCTTCAAATTTGCATACTTCTCTTTTCTTAACAAATCCTTTGCCATTCTCAAATGTTATAAGTATTCTTCTTTAGTCTTACTGAATATCAAAATATCATCAAAATAAATAACCACAAAATTACCAATATATTTTTATAGCACTGTATTCATCACCCTCATAAATGTGCTAGGTGCATTAGATAATCTGAATGACATCACCATCCACTCATTTAAGCCATCCCTAGTCTTTAATGTAGTTTTCCACTCATCTCATTTATGAAGTAAAATCTCATAATAACCACTCTTGAGATCAATCTTGGTAAAATATTTTTCTCTTGTAAGCACATCCATCATATCATCTAAACAAGGTATAGAAACCCTATACTTTATTGTAATTTTATTAATTGTCCTACTATCGACACACATTCTCCATCCTCCATCTTTCTTTGAAGTTAGCAAAGCTAGTGTTGCACATGGACTCATACTCTCTCTTACCACCGTGTTCCTTAGTAATTTAGTAACATGTTTATTTAATTCTACATGTTCTATTGGACTCATCCTATAAGCTGCTTGATTGGGTAGAGCTGATCCTAGAATCAAATCAATGTGATGTTGAATATCTCTCTTCGGTGGTAAACCATCTGGTAACTCATCAGACATAATATTTACATATTCTTTCAACACTCTTACTATTTTTGTTGGTATTGACACCATTTCTGTTTCTTCACTCTTTGCTACTAATGCATAACAACCTGTTACCTTCATATCTTGGATAAATTCTTTAGTAAAAAGCATACTTTTTATATTCTCTTCCTCTTTAAGAGGTAACAGAACTACCTTTGTACCACCTTTCTAAAAAGTGTATGTGTTTTTTGCTCCATCATAAAATACTTTCTTGTCAAATTGCCATGGTCTCCCCAATAACACATGGCATGTATCCATCAGAATAACATCACACCATATTTCATCATTATAAGCTTTTCTTATAGAAAATTTGATTAAGCACCTTTTATTTACTGTAACCTCAATCCCTTTCTTAAACCATGAAATCTAATAAAGGTTATGATGTTTTTTACATTACAAATTTAGTTTCTCAATCATTTCTTTAAAAACCATATTTTCACAACTACCATCATCTATAATTACTTTGCATGCCTTTCCACCCCGAGTACATCTTGTTCAAAAAATATTTGATCACAACCATGCATCACCACCTTTTTTATTCTGCACTTGATCCTTCTTTGGAGCGATCATGGTTCTTCTCATCATGAGATTCTCTCCAACATTAGCTAGTGCAACTTCAATATTATTCTCTTCTATTTTAGCCTCAACTATATTTACTCTTAGGTGATCTTCTTTCCTCCTTTCTTGATCTTGATAGTGTGGACAATCAAATGCTTTGTACCCTTCTTCTCCACATCTATAACAGACATAAGATCTATGTTGATTTGAAAACCATCCTCTAGCACGACCATAACCTCATCCTCTCTGAAATCCTCTTCCTCTTTGTTGGTATTTAAACCCTTGCCTATTATCATCTTGCCTTTGTTCACCATGTGATGATTCACCTTTATTGGCATTAAAGCCACCTTTGGTAGTATTAAACCCACCTCATCCCCTTACTGGAGGGGATCCACCTCTTTTTGGACCAATAGATGTCCTTCTAAAATTCTATCTATTTTTTTTTCTTCTGCCTTCAAAGCTAATTGATAAGCCTCCTCCATGTTAAGTATTATATGTATGCTTAATTCATCTTGAATAGAAAATTTCAAACCATTTACAGACTTTGCATCCATCTATGCTTTTGTTACCTTTGTTAATTGTTTAACTTGCCTCTGCAGCTCTTGTATAGTTTGATTCATCTATGAAACAACTCCTCATCCTCTCACCATTATTTACTCCTCCAAGATTTGAACATGCTTTGATACAAGATAATGAACCCAAAAACTATCAAGAATAAGAAAATTATCAATAGGCCAACATCTTGAAACAATACTCAGAATTGATTTGTATTTATTGATTGAAATAATTATAAATCCAAACCATGCTTAAATAAACATAAACTCAAAAATTAAAGTCTACATGCAAAATTCAAAAAAACTAAAATATAAAAAAAACATCTATTTTTAGCATCCGCTATTTATAGTAATTTTTGCATGTAAGCGCACATGATTATAATTTTTTTAAAAAATAACCTAAATACTAAAATTAGTATATGGGATGAACATCAACTAAAGTTGACTTTCGGTTCTAAAAATAGAAAATTCTTAAAAGAATCATTAAACATCAATTTCAGACCCTCAAATGATCATGTTTAGCCTCCAAAAAATATTGAAATCAAATCTAAGTGGATAAAACGGCTTAGATTAGAATCAAACTTTTTGATACAATCGTTTTGATGCATGGAAGAGCTCAAACAGAGCTACAAGTCAAAAGTTATGGCCTCCGAAAGGTTCGCCTATTTTTTCTACATCAAAAAGATAAGAAGCATAGAATTATATCTTAATATTATCTCATATACATTTTTTTCTTGAAAACTACCCCTAACTACTCCACCTCAATAATATTTTTTATGTTACTTTATTAAATAATTTATCCTTAAAGTTTGTTGAATAAATGTCGTGACCCTTAAGTATCCCTAGAGTTTATATTTTAGTGTATGGTGTGCACCCCTGGTTGCAACGTGGATTATTGGTATCAAACTTATATATTTTTCTCATTGTTTTTTACATTAAGTTAGAGAAGAGAATTGATATTGGATGCACTTTCATATTTTCATTTTTCATTGTTGCAGTCATAAGTAAAATGAGTAAGAAGGAAAACAACTCCAATTGAAGGCATCCCTTTTTGAATCTCTAAATGAAAATTCACGTGTGGTTAATGAGATTTAACACCTCTAACATTAAAACCAACATTTTTAATACGCTATCTAGTTTAATGAGAAAATATTCAATCTTGCCATGGAGAAACCAACATATCTCATAATTCGAAGTATTCATCTAATTAAACTTATTTTTAATGGTTTTGTTCAATCCAAGAATAGATATCTTCAAATCATGTAGAAATCACATCAAGATATTTTTGTGAAGGAGAGAGTACTTGAGCGATTCAAGGTTGAGTGTGCATGGATCCAAGTCCCTAATCAACCAATCATCAACTTATCACCTTGGCCAATTTTGACATAAGACACATACATTGACAAATGAGAATCTGGGAAGTTTGTGTCATTCCCTATACTCTAATTTCATACCTTTATTTGGTAGTTTCAAGAAATACGTCAAATGATTTGGTTCCAAGTTACTAAAGCAAATGGGCTATGAAGTTCAAGACCTAGGAAAAATGGCTAAGGCATCATCAATCCTCTCTAGATCACCATAATGTTTAGACCAATTAAAGTCATCTTTGTTGAAATTTGAACCCTAAAGTTGGATTTAAAGTTGCATGTGCAACATGTCTATAGAGGATGATATTAGGGTGTATTTAGCTTTCGTGACTTTAGTTGGTGACATTAAGTAGGCTTTAAGAGTGAATTAAGGATAACATTGGCTAGCTTTTAAGAGTGACATTAGACTATCTTTACTTGATGACATTGTAGTGAATATTTATTGACATTATTATGTCTTTAGATGCAACTTTGGAAACATTACTTAGGTGATGTTTATATGAACTATTTGATAACATTAGTATGAAGTCATCCTTGAATTTATATATGTTTGGAGGGTGAAATTGGAGAGCCTTTAATGGAAAACTTTTCTTTGACTTGATTTGTGACTTTATGTGCATCTTAAGAGGTTGACGTTGGGGTGTTCTTAAATGCAATTTTTTTCCTTCCTTAACTTGTCTTTATTATTCATCTTTAAGGGGTAACATTTGGGTTTCTATGATTGCAACAACCTATTATCATTCCAAACTCAATATTCCCTAATTGAGTTCCTCATGCATTAACCAATCACTCAATTAATTGCATGGGGCACTTGATTAGGGCATATTGAATCCCCTAAACATATTTACACCTACCTAATGTCATTTTGAACTTGATTTTCTCTAATTGATTTCTTCGTGTAACCAATCACTCAATTGGTTGTATTGGATAATCAATTAGGGTATATCAATCCACTTAAACACAATAGGCACAATCTAATGTCATTTTAGACTTGTTATGCCCTAATTGAGTGGCCTCTCCAACCAATCACTTGATAATGTATATGCAACACTTGATTATGAAATATTTAGACCCCTAAACACATTTGCAACAACTTAATTTCATCTGAGACTCATTTTTTTCTAAATGAGTGCTCTGTATAACCAATCGCTTGATTATGTACATGGGGCACTTGATTACGACATATTTAGCTCCCTAAACACAATTTTGACAACCTAATGTCATTATAGACTTGATATGCTCTAATTTAATGCCTCATACAACCAATCACTTGGTTGGTTATCGATAGACATTATTATAATTTCATTTACTTTATCTTATCATTTTGAGATGCACTAAATATTGCTTTTTGAATTTCCATCGCACCATGATTAGCCTCTCATAAACATTATGATGAAAATTGAAATTAAATATGTAAAAAACTATCTTACATTAAAAATAAAAATAATTTGTAGTGAGCTAATTTTAACCTTCATAAATATTAATATCATTATCTTATCTTAATCTCTATTAAAAGAAAATTTCATACGTCATATATTTTGTATGATTTTAATCACTAGTCTCATCATTATATATTACTATTTTTCATTTTATTATAATAAAAACTTAGTTTTTATAATAATTTTTATTATATTACTACTTTTATTTATTATAACAAATTTAAAATGTAATTTTATTATATTATTTTTTTAAAATTTTATTATAACAAAAATTTAATATTTATGATAAATTCTATTGAAAAAATATTTTATATATCATACATTTTCTAAGCTTTTAATCATTAGTCTCATCGTTATATACATTACAAATAAAATCTATCATTAACTCTAAACTCTCTCTAAAGAAAAAGTAATAATAATAAAAATTATTATTAATCCTGTTATGAGTTCGAATCACGTTTAACATTCAATATATGTAAACAAGATTTTATAAAATAAATAGCTAAAAAATAATATAACATCCGAATTTATAGATACCTTATGGTCAATCCACTTCATAAATAGCAGGAAATGTATATTAATACCTTAACATTTTTAAATTTCAACTATCATTAATAGTAGTGCTAATTGTATTTGAAATTGTAATGTATTTTGTGTTAAGTTAATTTGAGATATTTAAAAGGTAAGATTGTAGGTTAATAAGAGAAAAGTTGTATATTAAAAATTGTGAAGTTTTTATATTATTTAAATATTTGAAAATAATTAAAAATAATATTAAATTATCTTAATTATTATGTGATGGAATTTAATGATATTGAAATAAAAATAATTAAATTATATTTTGTCATAAATATATTCAAATTACAATATTTATGACTTCTATAATAACAATATAAATAACTTTAATATTAAATGAATATAATACATACATAATACTATAAATAAATAAAATATATTAGTAATAATAAATAAAAATCAACTTAAAAGATTAAGAATAAAACATTGTTAATTCAATATAAACTCATTTTTAAATTTTATAATATATAATTATTATATAATAATAATTTTTTAAAATTTTAATAATATCTTTATATAATAATTGTATTGTTTGTACATTTTATAAAATTATTCATTCTTAAAAGAATAAAATAATTAAAAAGTGAAGTATAAATAAATAAGAATATTAAATAATTCTTTATGACATTACATTATTGTAGAAGAAACATGTCAATGCCACCATTAATTTAAAAGAATATGCTCTAATAAGTCCTAGGAAATATGTTATTATCTATAAATTAAAGTTTAGAAAAATATCATAATTATCATTAAATTATATGTTTCAAATTATTTGATTATATAAATAAAAACCAACTAATAGTAAAGTGAGCACAATTAATAATCTCTTTTAATAATTATTTAATTAAATAACTTACATAATTTTTGGAGTAAATGTTAATATTATTGGAACATTTTTTAGTTATATTTTAATTATTTGAAAAATGATTCCTATAATATATGTGAAGTGGGGGACATGATGTGCACTTGTCTTTTATTTATATAAATTAATAAATGTATGTACACGTCTCTTTTAAAAAATTTGTTTTAAAATTTAAAAAAACATATATCACAAGAACATGAAAAAAATGTTGTGTAATCAATGAAATGAGAGATAATTATTTTTAATGGAACTTTTTAAAGTTTAAAAATTATTACATAGTTGGTTAAGGGTTTTGGGTTCATCTCGTATAAGTCTCAAGGTCGATTTTCAACATCCAGATTTTTAAGGTTGTCCGATGTGTATAGGCCCCATCGATAGCTCCCAAAGGATTAGTCTCACCTCCGCTCGTCTCAATAAAAGTCGTTGGGCATAATCGCAATGTCTCAATTAAAATCGGGGATACATCTAAGTTTTTTTTTTTTTTTTTTAATGCATAAAAACTTTAACAATATAAAAATTCTTACATTTTATTGGTTCATTATGTAAGAATTATTAGTTTTATTAATTCTTATAATTCCCTAACAAAAACTATAAAATTTAGAAAGTTAAAAAATTTAACTCCAATTTTTTAAGTGAAAATTTATCAATTTTTTTATGTTAAACTTTTTGTAAAAAAGGTTATCATTGAGGAATTAGTATTCATAATTTAATCTTAAAACAAATTGATACTCACATTTTTATATAGAAGTAATGTTTGGAGTTCACATTTGATAAAATAGTTTCAAATACATTGAATGGGTTTTTATTTTCATGTCATTAATGAATATTGGAACCAAAAATAATTCTTATTAGAGTTTGGGTTATGCCCTTTTTTATATCATTAATTTTTCACAATATCATTATATATTTTTTTAAGTTATTATTTTTTTATTGATTAAATTCGATATATGATAAGTTATAGATATTTGACATTTCAATATTTTATTTTTGTTATGCAATAGTTAGGTATTGATAAATAAAAAGATTAAAATTCCTTTTGAGTTATTTATTAGCATCGAACAATATGGATCCTGGTCCACAGCCACCAAAACTTGCATGCTTAACCCAAGTAGAAGAGATGTTGATAGCACGAGTCAATCCATTCTTTCAAGTCACAAATGCAACTGGAAGTCAATATAAATATAAAGGACATACAATCAGTTTTCTACAAGAAGTGAAAGAAATTGCTAAGGTTTTACCACATTACATAAAAGATTTGTCGATCATTTTTGTTTGAAGAAGAGATCAACATGGAATGAATTACAATTTTACAGTTAATAGAGGGAGTATATAGGGCACTAAAATATAAAATAGAACATGACAAGTTATATAGAGATGTTTAGATTGATGAAAGTGCACTTATTGAAATTCCACCCAATTTTGAGAAAAATATCTTTGACCAGTTGAACTCTATACATATAGAATTTGATTCAGATGTGAACGAATATGTATTTCAAGGTCTAATGATGGAAATGGATAAAGGAAATATCATAAATCACATGAATTCAATGGCCTCTAAACCCCTAAATGCCATGAGAGAGATGGAATTGATCCATGCATGGGTAAATAATCCTAATGCAAGACCTGAAGATTTGATGGATTGGCCAAAAATTGGTGCATCCCCTATAAATGAGTATGTCACAGTAGGGTTAATTGATATGGCCTTCCCCACATTGTTTCTAAATGGAATATGTGATTGGTTAGAACCAAGAATGAAATGAGTACATCTACATGAATTTGTTAAACATTTGATTCAATACAAGGATCATCATTTTGGATGACACCCACGATTTAGATATTACATGATGAATACGATTATGAAACATCCTGCACAAAATTCATCTACAGTGTTTGTGAAAACAGTCTGCAACACATGCCAATCACCATAAATGAATTACATGAGTATATGGATAGTGTGCCGCACTCTCATCTAGCCGATCATTTGATGCATTTTGGTACCACATTGAGGGGTACAAGATCTTATTGGGTAAAAAAATGTGCAAAATTAAGTGACATGTTTCATTAAATTGGAACACCAAAAATATTCTTCACGTTGAGTGCAACTGATATGTATTGGCCCGATTTACATGCACTAATGCCAGTTCACCACCAACCAATCCCCAAGAATCACAAAAATGGTGTCGATAGAATATTATTGACTATCCTCATATAGTGGCATATTACATGCACTTGCAACATATAATTTTTCGAAAGGAGATACTACAAAAAGGAATGAAAGTGAAAGATCATTGGTCTAGATACGAATGGCAACATAGAGGTTCATCACATGTACATGGATTCATATAGTTGGAGGGAGCACCAAACATGGAGAACCTTGATTGGACAAACAATCATGATCTACAAAATACTCTAAAATACTTCGATTCTATTGTCCATGCTTGGAATCCGCGTGGAGATCCACATCAATGAAATATACAGGTGTACTATCAATATTTTATATATATATTTTTTACATAATAATTATGTTGTCTCATACTAATAGATTAAATTTTGTATATTATTTTCTATATAGGTATTACAAAATTTTACGCAACATCCACGTCTTTGAAATACACATCGACTGGCACAAGTGGATCTTGACCATGACTATGAAGAGTTGCTCAATTGTGTAGAGTGTCATAGAATGTGTAGAGAGGGTCCCTGCCTACGTAAGAAAAGAGGAAACATGGTTTGTTGGTAAGATATTCATATGTTTATTTTTTCTATATATAAATATAACATAATGTGCTTACAGAAACTATTTTTTTAAGGTACAATACACCATGGCCATTGAATATGAATGGATCAAAATTATTTCAAGACCTGAAAACTAGAGATAAAAAATATGAGCCCGCAATAAATGATGATCGTGTAAATATACATAACCGAAACATACTACAATTGTGGAGAGCAAATGTAGAAAGACAACATGTGCTTTCAAAACATGCGGTAATCAATTACATTGCCAAATATGTGACAAAAGTTGAGAAGAGTTCTGAAAATTATCATCAAATGCTAATGCAACTTGCAAACATTGAAAACCCAGATGAATTAGTAGCTAGAGCATATAGAAAACTCCTAACAGAAACCCTTATTTAAAGAAACATTGGGGCACAGGGGACATGTTGTATTTTGTTGGAGCTTCCATTGGTAGAGAGCAGTAGAATGTTTATCACTTTGAATGTTTCACATGAAGTGTTCAAACCGGTGATGCATACTATAGAACCGAAAAATGATAAACCCTTAAAATCTTTCATTGATGGATACATGAACATACATTATGAAATGGAAAGTTTTTCACTTAGATAGATAGCTAGATCATGGTCATATGATCCCAAGCGAAGGCGAGATAATAAATGGGAGTCTAGGAGTGTGGCAACTATTGTGATAGTATTCCCAACGTTTACTACAGTACCAGTATGGGAATCTAAAAAATGGGTTGATTTTTGTTGGTTAGATTTATTGCTTTACAAGCCATTTCGTAATATAGGAAAATAACTTTCCAAACGGAATGTTGAGGAAGAGAGACTCAAGTCCTTAGAACTACAATAATGTTACATGTTCAATATCACATATATCATACTTATTTTCACATTTTGAAGTATATGAAATTATTTTCTTTAATTATCATTGAATGTGACATACATTTCATATTTGGATGAACATGAAATGATGCATTAATTGGTATTTATTGTTAGATGTGCATGTCACACCTGCGGGTGCTAGTAGCATAGATATCTTAAATACATCTATCTAAAATACAAAGAGAGATATCAATCTTGAGGCGCCTATCTAATCTACTTCACAATATAAATGCTTCGGAATTGATATCTCGCGACGTATTTTAAATAGATATATTTAAGATATCTATACTAATTTATATTATATCATTCTTTTCTTTATATAAATAAATTCACTCTCTTTTAACAATGGGTCCTATAAAGGGCCTTGAAATGCCGAAGTCTTTTATTTGTTTAGAGTTTTTGCAGAAATCTCTTCTTCAAGATGTTTCCTACCTGCGTAAAGATCCCTTAATTTAAAAATAGCTCTCAACAGATTTTTGAATGGAATCAGATCAATAACTCTTTTAAAATGAAAATTAAGAACATATAGAATTATGTTCTTAAAGACTTTCATGAATCTCTTAGAAATTTTATTCAATATAAAGACCAAAAATACTTAATTATACTTATCATTTAGACATTTCAACTTCCATAAAATTAAAATTTTTATATATTCAAAATTCTAAAATAATTAATCACACTTATTAGTAAAAAAAATATTTAATTCACATAAACCAAATCACTAAAACAATGTTCATATTATTAATCGTATGACCTACTGCTTTTAAATGCCAATATAACTTTTTCCTCATTGAAAAATTTTGATATCTTTTTCTCTTTCTTTTTTCTGTTTTGGAATTGTGTTAGACGCTTCATTTATAAACTGGAATAATGTTTTATCTTCATCAATTCCATTAACGATTAGCCATTCTTGAACACCAATGGATATTAATATCTAATGTCAATTAAATTTATTTTTGTTCTACTGAGCGTGTTGTATACTGTGCAGGGAGACGTCAATCATATCATATACTATTTCTTCTGTCCTTTAAAATTTAAAAAAAAGCAATCTGATAAAAGAAAATGTAGAAATGGCAGATGATTAGGGTGTTGGTCCTTCCTTGTCTTGCAGATGCGTCTGGCTTGTGCAGAAAATCAGACAATATTTTTATGATTTTGGAGAATCTGATTTCAGAGTTTTGTTCTATCTTGACTGCCACTGTAGTTTATGTCGGCAAAAACAAATTACTCATTTAACTTTCATATGACATAAAAGCATAATTTTTGTCTTATTTATTATAATTTTGTCACATCGACCTGTTATCGACCTGTTATTATAATTTTTGTCTTATTTATTGTAATTTTGTCTCATCTTTTCACTGCTAGGTAAAGCAAGAGAGAAGGAAAACATCCCCCAGATAAAGGTATCTCTTTCAGAATTTTTTTAATGCAGAATAGGTAAATAATTATATAATCAATTAAAAACACTACATCATAATTATTGATTATTAATTACTATGGTACAATCTATGAATAAATTATATGCATAATTTCATTGTTATGATTCATAAACAATCAATATAGCTATTTAATGCGGTACTTCAAATATTTTTAATATTAACAGACATATATCATAGACATTATGTAACTAACAATAATGTAATAAAGAAATCAGCTATTCGTGAGACATATAAATATGAGCTCATTTAGTAGCAGTTAATATATACAATTTTACATTATCTATCTATTTACATTTTTTTTTAAAGTACATTTGATTTTAACTATTCATAATTATTAATATTTTTAAGGCAAGAGAATGTTTTATTATTCAAGTTTACACAAATTGACATACACAAACTTAGATTATGAGAATATTGATTAGATACATGAAATTTCCATAAAGCAAATCTAAGTTGTCATAAAAAAATATTCCAAGTGGACCCTTACTTTGATTATTGTTGAGCTTTGATGATGAATTTTTAAGAATAGTATGAAAATAGATAATCTTCATTCTAAGGTTGAACCCTCAATTTCAGAACCCTCTTTTCAAGCGTATAAAGGATTTATTTAACATTAAATTCAAGTTCAAAATAGCATTCTGAAACCCCATGTGTATAAGTTATTTTATAGAAAAGGTTACCTAAGTAGACTAAAGGTATAATTGTCAAAGAAAAATAATGTTGTTGTAAATTGATATGATGATTAAACTAGGAAATTATGTTACAGATTTATTTTCTACCTTCCTACTCAAGAATTTGCTTTTGAAATATAATGCACTAATTTATTTCAAGTATTCTTCATTTTTCAAATCTCAAATTTGGATCAAGGATTTAAGGTTAAACAAAACTACACAACGTTCAGTATTAAGCAGTGGTTCTGGCTCATGTTTACAGATAATGTCATTACACTTGAGCTACTACATCCATAGCCTAACACAGCTATAACAATGATGTCTAGACATCATCTCTATAAACTATCGGGGAGAAATAAGGACCATGTCCTGTCATTAAGACCAAGGGGTGGGATAATCCCTCTTGGTCAACAACACTAATTAAGATAAAAAAATGACTTTGACTACCTTAAATGATTCTGACTTATGAACTTATGAAATAGAAAGGAGAAAGTATATTTCTTACTCAAAACTTGGTATCACTGAAAAGGATTAATAAAAACCAGGATTCAAAATGTTAAACCAATTATTATCAAGAAACCACCAACCATATAGCTCTCAGATAATGAAACTTTGGCAACAATAATTATAAGGATTAGGTTGATTAAAATAAGGATAAAAAAACTATTGTTGATGTAAATTAAAAGCATAAAGGGGATGTAGCTTGCAAATGTTTATTTATATTTCTTGTTAAGATTTAGGGCTAGTTTAGTTAAACAAGTATTCAGTCACTTAAACTGATACTTTTGCACTTTTGTTTGGGTATGTAAGTAGTCTGGGAAGTGAAGGATGCTTCTAGTACACATGTGAATAGGATGGGATTTGGGGTTGTGCGCTAAACAAAATTAAATTTAAATGAAAATGTAAGACCATTATAATAAGACCTTAGTTTAGATATGTAAATCAAAGATAATAATTATGTATTATACTTGAAAGGATATCAATTGGTTTGTCATAGTTTCCAAGACTTTAAGCTAAATTCTGAAGAAAAATGCGACTATTTGTTATATATTTTATACTCCTGTCATGGTGACCTCAGTTCTTATCTAGTGGAGATGAGTGGTAAATAGCGAGCAACTCAAGATCTGGTTGACCTTGATGAGTCAAGTCTCTGGTCAGAGCATAACCTACTCATGTGTAGATGCCTACCTTGTATGGTTAGATGCTTGCCCATTTGGCAAAGAAATGCCTAACTCATATGGTTAGAATGCTACTATGAACCAGACTCCCATGTAATAGCTACTATGAACCATGCTCATTCAATTTAGGTTGACAATATGACCATAAAATTAGCTATAAGGCCATTCAAGGAACTTTAGATGATCTATGTGTGCATCAAGATCATGAGTATCTTTTGTGGCTAGAGGAGACGTGTGTGCATACTCTTCCACCTACTCACCACCTTTGATTTTAATTTCACTCTAACTTGGCTCCCCTTGACATCTAATTAGGCTTAACTGCTACTTTCACTTATTTCCACCACCTATCAATCTACTTGGATTACTTGCTAACTTGGAGGCTGCATAGGCTTTCTTTAGACTACACCATGTCATTTTTACATGGGTAATAGAGTTTTATGTGTGCATATCCTATGGATCATAAGTGCATTAAATTATGTGCACATTGGAATTTATTGGGTTTGTATTAGCTATGCACGTAAGGCTGTGCGTAGAGAATCCATGCTAAAGGAGAGTGCACACCTTTCATAATTCCTATAATCTTGGTTGTTCTCTACACGTGGTTTGTGTTTACTTATATTTGATATTCTAAATGTTTACGTTCACTCAAATATCCAAGTGCATGCTTACATCGTGTGTGTCTTGCATGTGGTTTGATACTTGAATGCTTCCTACTCAAAGAGTGCACACAAAAGGTTCTAAAAGAGGATGAGTGTTACAACATAATGACATTGTGGTGTAGAGAAGTTGTGAACTTGCATGATGGTGCAAAGGGAAATCTTATAAAAAATGCATAAGGCCATAATTCCCCCTGCGCCTAGTCCTTTTTGGTAATTTTTCAAGCTTGTGCCTTGCATTTAAGAACATACATTAACCTATGAAGGAAGTGGTATCTAGAAAATATCATAGCCTACAAATTATGAGAGTGTAGGTGTGGATTTATATGATTGAGCATGTAGTTTATATATGAGGAACCTCCTAGATAGAAGTGCATGAGAAGAACAAATATATTAGGTGTGCACTTAAGGTTTGAACCTACACTCTGTGCACCTTACCCATGCATGCTTTAGATTTTGATATGTTTTGCACAAAGGTGTGCATGGGGTATTGATGTGGAAGGTCGGGCACTAAAGTATAATATTGCATGGATGTTAAAGGGCTACGAGCTTGCATAGGAAGTAATACATAGCATAGGTCTCAGTTTATGAATCATGAAGGTGAATATCTAAACCTTTACAACCAAGTGTAGAAATTTATCATTTAGATATAATAAGTCCTCCAAAGAGGAACATGTAGGAAGAATGAGGATCTCGTGTGTACACACACAATTGGATCTTGTGCTCTGTGCACTTCATTGTGCATGTTATTTAAAGTCCTCAAACCTTGTAGCTATGACTTTTGTGTGCCTATGGCCCTAAATTTTTCATGAGAGTGAAAAGATATTTGTGCAGGGCATGTAACAAGATATGCTCATAGGCGCACATAAATATTTGGTTGATGTGTAGATCTATGCTAGTTTACAACCTTAGGCACTCATGGGGAACATTTATGTGAAATATTAAACCTAAGAAACCTAATGCTACGTAAATATAAAGACCTTTTGTGTAGGGTCCTATGATCCCTACACAAGCTGGGGTGCCCTAAAGGGTTAACACTTTTGGTGACCTCTGCAGGCCATTTGCCTACTAAGCAGGAACCTAGTATCCTTTGAAGTGATCTATTGGGCACGAAGTCATTGAAGCTTAAAAACTCATCTAATCTGAAGTGGAATTATTTCACATACAAGAATTATACTTTAGCTTCATATGCATAGGAATTATGTCTCGCCTTCATGTTGTGCACTCCTACACTATTCCCTACCTGGCAAATGCTTGGCCTACCACTGTACAGATTGAGGAACCGAAACCTTCCTCATATAAAAAATGGGGTAATAAATAAAAAAATATGTGTGAGAGCCCTTAGGGAAAGGGAATAAAAATAAGCTATCCTATGACTATATACATGTACATAAAGGAACTTAGGGAAAATAAAGTAATTATATTATACATAGCTAAAAACAAGGGCCTCGGTCCACTTGGGTTAAAATAATAGCCTTTAAAGTCACTTTTACTATGTTTAAGTCTATTTCTAAGTGAAAGACAAAGACAAGTAAAGGCTTTCTTTCCAAGCTGACAATATAAATTTTTGACTTCTACAAGGAGGAGCTCAATGATGAACACCTGCTCAGGTTCTTCCTCCTCAATGGGTGGGCTCCTTTCCTTATTTTTTCACTTATCCTCTAAGTCAAATATGTCCTTTGTAAACCCCCCATAAAATTGCATAAGAGGGAGCAAATGAAGTCCACATGCCACTGTGACCTCCTCATCTTTTTACTACATGTTGGGTTTGGCCTCAAAAGGGAAAAAATGTTGTTTCATAGGAGGTTGGGACCAAAATAGTCCTACACTATCTTTTATGGGTGAAAAATAATTTGATAACCATCAATGAAAATATCAAATAAATAATTATCTAACTCCTAGGAAAGCAGACCTAATGGACTTCTCCATTCTTGCCTTTGGACTTGATTGTCAAGGCTTCACCCTCTGACCTTAGCTAGACTACAGTCCCCTTAAAGAGGAACATAACATTTTACTAGGATCTCAAACAAGTCCTTGTTGGAAGCATAATTATTGAGAGGGGGGTGAATCTATCTTCAAAAACTTTCTTTCAATTACACTTAATTAATCATGAATCATTTCAAATAAACATATAGATCTAACAAGCAAAAACAACTATCCACATAAGCATGAAACATAAAAACACGTCACATATATGGGAAAAACTCAAGGGGAATAAAAATAATTGATATTGGCAAATGGAATATATTCCTATAAGACAAAAACCAAATTTAGTGAAGCACCAACTCCACATGGAGCACCAACCCCAACTAGCTAAGCACCCACTTGACTAGGCTTTAGAAAGCACCCAATTGCAATGAGGCACCAACCTCCTAGATGACTCAACATCAAATCATACACTTGATTGATTTGATAAATTTAAAAACATTATGTTTCTCACACAACAGATGATGATCACCTTCTTTATCTCTTCACACTCTTATCCCTCTCAAACTGCCTTCTAGGCCTCTTCGCTCAATTAGGTCTCTTCAAGACTGCTTAGGTCATATGAAATTGATATTAAAATGAATAAAAATTGTTATATATTCATTACAGATCATCTACACTCATTTTATGGTCTAAAACACCTCTTTCTACTCAACAATGTGTTATTCCATTTGCTTACTCTCTGCTTACCCAAATAGGCCTAAAATTACCTTGTATATATACCATTCCTTGTTTATATACCACTTAGTCATCCAACCACCCTTAAAATATTAGTTAAGCCATATAATAGGTCTTAATACATATCATAAACAATATTCAAACAACCTTTGAATCCTTTTTGGTCTATCATGACTCAATTAGATGTCATTTCACTTTTAGGTCTCATGAAGACCTAATTGCATTAGGTCTATCTAGTAACATGTTACCATTTGATCCACACTTTAAAAATCAACACATGGTAGGTAAATATAATATAAAATTAAATTAGGCGTTATAAAAAATCCTCTGATCACCATCACACCTTTTATGTCCAACGACCACTTGAAACACTCTATTAATAATGTTCACATTAGGCCTTTGAACATACAAAAAAGTTTATCTTGAAAAATTGAAGATATCACATCATTCAGCCACACAAAAATGAAAATAAATCACTTATAATGAACCTAAAAATACCTAAAAAAATATCACAATATACATTATACACTTCAACTTAGGGCATAGAGCCTCAAACTCAGCATTATAACTTGCTTAATCAGAACTCCCAAGATTGTTAAAAACATAGTCATGAACTATTGACCTTAAAAACCTATATGATCACTTTAAAATACTCATTATGAATTAAAATTATCCTTATAGACCTTAAAAACATATTTAAATACATAAACAATAAGGTCTAATGGAAAATATTAGACATACAGACCAATCTCTATACCTCTCTTCTCACAGTCACACTAGAACCAGATAAGCCATTTTGGCTTCAAGGTTTTCACCACTATACCTAACTTCCAAGCTCTCTACCAATAATTAATAGTTAATAAAATTCCCAACCAACATATTCATGCAATTTTATCCATCATTCTACCTTTAAAACACACAAAAAACAAACTTGTCACACTACTTGGGTTTTGCATAATTTGTTTAATTAGGCTTGTGTGCCTCAACAAAAATTATCTTTAATGAAGATAAAATATACTTCAGACACTCAAATATGATAAAAAAAAATATATAATGAGTCTAAATGACCTCATGGTCATCACCAAATGCATTAGATGCATCCACTTATAAGATAAGGATTCAAGAACACCTCTATAACTCACTCACTCAGAAATGCCAGATTACCTCAAAACATAGTCATGGTGACTTAGACCTAAAACACTTGTATAGACATTTTCAGTGACTTGTGATGCATGTAAATGATCCTATGAGATCATTATACCATTCTTAGATATAAATATCATATGGTCAAATGGAAAATATTGGTCTTGCAAACCAATCTCATGACCTTATATCTCACTATCTTATCTCAACCAGACAGGTCAAATTGTGAGAAACTTTTTCACCACATACATGATCTCCAATATTCCTTCAAGAATGAGGATATCTTATAGGTCCTTAACAACATCTACATGCACTTGGTTTCATCATTATATCATGAAAACACATTCCAGTTCACCTTCTCACTGTTGCCTAGGTTTTTCACTATTTGCACCATTATGCTTATTAGTGGTTGGCTAACTTAGATGATTGTTTTAGCATAACTAAATACCAGAACCTATCCAAAAACCTTCATTAAAATGAAACATTATTCTCTACCTTATTCCTCCATCCATTTTATTACTATGTCTAATGTAAATTTTGACTTCTATAACAACTTCTTCATAAACAAGTTTGTAACTCAACATTTTCTTTATCCTCTCTCTAACTAATACCACCTGGAGATACTTAGGAGATTCCACTAAAATATAATATCCTAACTAATAAATTCAATCCATCTTGATCATTTTTTAACATTTTCAACATCGGGTCTTTATTAGGGTACTAAGAGGGTTTAAACCAGTTTTCATTCTTAACGACCATTCATAAAGCATATCCCCTCAATCCAAAAACTAATGCCTAGAATTTTAAGCTATGACCATTCCCCATATACCATGACTGATTAAGTTCCCATGAAAAAATATTATGAGCTAATGAGCAAAAAAAAATCCTTCTCGGGTTGAGAACACTTCATTTTAAGCACTCGAGAGACCTCTAAAGAACTTTTCATGTATTTTCCTTCACACTATGAATTCAAACTGCATGAAAAAACTTGAAATAACATACCTCACCTATGAAAATTATTACATGATCTCAAACACCTTGAAATCTGATCATGACCCTTCATTAGGCCAAAATCTCTTTCTTTGCTCTCTAGACCTTAACATGCAAACCACATTAGACCTTAAAACTGACCTTCATGTCTCCTTCCATGTGAGCAATACCTCACTTTCATGCCATAAATATCACTCTCATGCCATACAACCTCTCTCATGCTTAAACACTACCATACATCCTTCACATGCCTTGACAAAAGATCATGATACCTCATTAGGTTAGACATGATCTAAGAGAGGTCTAGATGCAGACCTAGATTGAAGGTTATACCCCTGTAGGCTCACCATGAAACTCTCATGAGTGTTATAATGCCTCACGTACATGCTCAAACAACCTCAAACATCCATTCATGCATGTGTGCACTCGTCTCACTAACCCACCATGATCATACCTTCTTACAAGGTCTCTTCATGCCATGACTAGGCTTAGGCTACTTAAGCACTTGACTTAAAATACCTGCTACCTATGCATTTATTGATAATGAAAACCAAACAACAATACTCATAACCACTACAATACTCTATTTCACACTACATATCTTCAATGCTCATAAGTTTGTCACAACACACACTGCCATCTGGCCTTACTCACAGAAACACTCTTGCAGACCTACTTGTCATCATATTTTCACAGGAATATTCAATGATAATACTAAAAAATACAAACTGAATTGAACTTGACATGAACCAACAGAAAAGACAATGTTCTAAAATCTCACCTTTCCATTGTTGTCTATCAAACATGCACCCTTGTGAAGGTAGTTTCAGGGCTTCACAGTCTATTGAAACATAGAAATAATCCTAGGTTGTGGGTGGCCTAATCAGTGGATTGAACTCTAGATTATAATGGATAACTTCCTTTGGTGTATCAATTAGGATCTCTACTCTACGCTACAAACTGTTGAGAAAAGGGAAGAAAGAAAACTAAAGGAAAAATCTTATCTAATGATGGTGATACATCTAAATTTTGGTTTATCCACTCAATTTGGGCTCCTAAAAAACACTAATTAGATAAGGAAAAGACTAAACTTTGAATTCCAATTGACTCCTATGTATCAGTATTTCATAAAAAGGTTCTATCTGGTGATCAAAGCTTGAGGAAAATGAGGGAATATGCCTAATTCAATGCACTAACTAGTCACTTACATCCACTGTAACTTTAGCCAAAAGACATCAAACATAGAACATGACTTACATATTCTAATAAAATAGTAAATAGGTAAGAATTAGGACATGACAAGGAAGAAATTTTTTATCACATATGTAAATTACTAACATAGATACACCATACCAACACTCTGGAATCTGAAAATAGTCCTTCTATTTATCTAAAAAGGTTACAAAAGTTAAATTTTGGTAGAGTTTGATCTTGCCAAAAGAGGGATCATGCTTGATTCAAGGCTGAAAAACCAACTTATATAGAAAAAGCATACAAAATCCAAGATATTAGCACTAAAAATATAAGAGAAAATCAATTCCCACATCACCCCAAGTCCAAATTCAACTATGCCAAGATAACCAAGCCTTTTGATAATATCCTTCTAACTTATGTCCTGCATGAGAAGCTCTTTGGCATTGAAAATGATGGAGAGCCCATTTCATAATCATTATTTAGAATAAACATTAAATTCTTCAAAATTATCAAACATGCATGGATCTTTGGTAATTCAATTTTTTTCATGCATGATGCTACGCCAATCTTCAAACACTTGAAGCTAAGTTGGAAGTGTTTGAAAAAACATTGATTAATAAGATAAACAAGAGTGTATGCATGAAATTCCATATTAAGATTAGGTATGCAAATTTGAAGCTCCATGTTAGCTCCTTAAACCGCCATCCAATGCTAAACATCTCGAGCCCTTTATGCATTCAAGTCTCCCTTGTAGAACTGAGAGAGCCATAACTGAAGGCATGTATGTCTTTGTTTTTTACATGTTTGTGCTCTACCTAGACATGTCTAATAGAGCTTGTGCCACTTTGCATGTTGTACATGTATTCCTTCGACATTTGTTTGGGCTCTTTGTATTTAGACCCTTTGTTTCTGTCTATTCCCGTGGACTTTCCTCTCGAACAATTTCCTATCTATTTCTTGCGGATAATTTGTCTGAGAATAATTTCTTTATGCACTTTTCTTTTTTACTTTTCCTTTGGATAATTTACCTGAAGGAATTGTCTCAAATTTTTGGCCTTCAAAATTTGTTTCAGTCTTCCCCTTAAGACTTTTGTCTGCATCTTATCTCCTTATTTATTTCCTTTAGACAAAAAGTCCAAAGGAATTCTTTATGTTTATTTCCTTCAGACAAAAATTTTGATGGAATTCTTTTAGAGTTTCCTCTCTTCATTTCCTTCAGACAAAAAGTCCAAAGGAATTGTTTTGGGCTTCTTTTTCAATGGATAATTCCTTCAGATAAAAAGTCTGAAGGAATTCACGTACTTGGAACTTTTGCAAATTGCCCTTGGGGTTTTTGAAATTTCCCTTTGGGCTTTTTGACAAGCCCTTCAGGACTTTGCATCTGGACCTTTAGGTTTTTGAAATGGACCTCTTGGATTATTGGAATGTGCCCTTTAGACTTTTTGAAAAGGGCTTCAAAAAACTTGCAAAGGACTTTCTCAAAGAAAAAGACCCTTTGGACATTTTGATTGTCACTTTCCTGAAAGAAATGACCCTTTGGAAAAATTAAGTGATCCTTCAGCTTCATGAAAATGCCCTTCACACTTTTAGAAATGAACCTTTCAAAATTTTGAAAATGGATCGTTCGACAATTTTGAAATGGTCTCTCGCCCTTCAGAAAAATTGTGACGGTCCACTTACCCTTCAAAAAAGTTGTAAAGGACTTTTTTGAAGGAAAAGAACCCTTCAAAATAAGTGGAATGATCCACTTACCCTTCAAAAAATTTGTAAAAGACTTTTTCAAAAAAATGAACCCTTCAGATTTCTTCATTTGGACATTTTCTGAAGGAATTGTACCATTCAACCCTTTTGTAAAGGACCTTTTCCTTGCAAAAAACACCCTTCAGGAAATCTATCAAGTGACCCTTCAAAAAAGTTGTTTGGTCCACTATCTTTGAAAATGCATTTTCTTGAAGGGAAGGTACCCTTTGGAAAAATTGAAATGGTACTCAGAACTTTTTAGAAATGACTTCAAAACTTTGCTATGGTCCTTTCTAAATTGTGAACAATCCCAATTTGCTGAGAAGTGACCTTCAGGAAAACTGTTGAAATGGACCTTTTTGAAAGGAAGGAGCCCTTCAAAAAAAACTATAAAGATTAATTTCTGACATTTGGATAAAAAGGCATGTTTTTACAAAGTCTCAGATGATAAGGGTTGCAATTCTATCCTATGGGGTCAAACTTGTCAACAATCATATCATGCACATACCTCAATGATTACTCACCATGCACTTTCATTAGATGCACCTTGACATCAATGACAATAACATTCCAATAATCCTACAACTCACTACCACCTATTGGCATATGTGGACTATTGTTGAACTTATTGGGGTGTTCTTCCTGAAGCACAAGACCCTTTTTTCCATTTTGTTCATCCTCAAGGTCTTCCTCCATCATGTAAAGTGTTAGCTCCCCATGTAAGTTGATAGTCCAAACTTCTCCCTCTTTCTTGGATGCTTCCTCTAGATTAGGAGGGAGTGCACTTGTTTCTTATTCAATGGAGGGAGAGAGTTCCACAAACATGTTGGAATTTTAAAAATCTTATTCATAAAGGATTAACTTTTTCCCCTCATCCACAGGGACTGCGTCCTCTATGAGATCAAAACTAGGCTGACTAGAATGATTTTCTTCTTGTTATTCTAAATCTGATTTTTGTGGTTTAGTAATAGAGAGAGATTTCAATAATGATCTCCTCATCATTGTCAATTGATGTATCCTCTTTTTTCACCTAAATTATCTTCATTTATTCTCCATATAATTGGCCCTCCTTTGAAAGGGGAGATGGCGAGAGGGTAGGAGGTTTTAGCTAGTGAGCTAAGAGTAACCTTAACTATGTTGGGCACCCTAAAATCAAGATTCTTAACCCAAGAAGGTTACCATGGTTGGGTCTAAGGTACTTGAGGAAGAATGGGATTTTAAAAGGGCTATTCTTGAGGGATAATAGGCTAAGTTTATGTAGGTATAGGTGTTGACCAATTTTTGGTCCTACAAGCCAAAATTGGGCATCCCCTCCTTTTTCTTTGCAAAGGTCATCCAATCCAAGTTTTGGTAAGATCATCCCTCTACTGCCTTGTGCAAAAAATGTTCTCTGCTAGACCTTTCTAATAAAAAATCTAGGTGTTTCCCTCATTCTGCTTTGCCCAATACAAATCAGGTGTGTGCTGGTGCAAATTTTCTACTTTTATAAGTAGAATCCATTGAAGAACCTAAAATGGTCTAAAACAATTCACAAAAGGCAACATATTTATTTTGGAGTACATTTTGATGGCTTGAAGGATGTTGGTAAAAAGTTTGAAGGGTAAGTGCCCTTGCGGAGGGTACCTTGGTCGGTGGTAGGACCAAATCAAAAGTTTTGAAGGGGCATTTTGAGGCATAAAGTGCCCTTGTGGAGGGCACCTTGACAAAGTGAAGAAAAAAGACAAAAGGCCCAAGGGGCATGTGCCCTTCGAGAAAAAAAAAAAAGCAATCAAAATAAAGAATTCCTTTGGACAAAATGTTTAAAAGAATTCCTTCAGACATTTTATCCGAAGGAAAGCGTGGCAAAAAGCTCAAGATAAAGAAGGGTCGATAAGTCAAACAACAAGTAAAGAAAAGGCCAAGGCAAAGGAGAAGTCGAAGGAAGGAGACAAAACACGAGCAAAGATAAAGTGAAAAAGACGAAACAAGGAATAGTTCTAGCTGCTGACAAAGACAAAGGACAAAATCAATGACCAATCATACCAAGACAAGTGGCATAGATGAATTAGAAAGGAGAATTAATATATTTGGTGAAATATATCTACCAAAAACTAATAAAATAGATTAGTTTTCAAACTATAGAGGAGATCAACTCATGTTTTCATGCTTTGCCATTAATGCACAACCAGTTGCACCTAGCATTGAAGAGAGCATAGTCTAGCCACAATAGCTTTGTCAATTGCTATAAAGAGTATCCCATGCTTTTGCAAGCCCAGGATGGCAAGGGCGGTGACTTGGACATCTACAACATGGCTCTCCCATACGTAATTGGAAGAATACAACAGTAGCATGGGCTTGTGGTCTCTACAGAGGTGCTTGACTCATCATGGGTTTCCATTCCTTGATTTGTCAGCTATTTTGTTTCTAGTTCTCTATATATTTTTAACTTCTCATTTGAGAAAAGATATCTCATCATGTATGGCGAAGCCCTGAAGGAATTTACCTTAAATTAGAAGAAGCATTTTTACCTACATTTGAGCTTGCACTTTTGCATATGTCTATGGTTTTATCTTGTGTTAAGTCATTTCCTTTCCATGTTTTCATAATTTTATGCCAACATATATAGTGTATTATGAGTTCTTCTCTTGCAGGTCAATAAGAAGTGTTCAACTTAGAGTATAGGCACATGTGAATAGGTTGTCCATAGTGTGTCTTAGAATACCTCTGGTAGTTCTTCCTCCCTGTATCTCCATAGGATCCCTTGTTGAAACACTGATGTAGGAAAGGTTCTCATTTGAATGAAGTGTATGCTTGGTTCTCTCTGATGTAAAGTGTATGTCAAAGCTGAGTAGACCAACCATTTTGGTGCATCACCGTATTAGTTTAGGTTTTGATTTTAGTATTTCTCTCCCTTTGCATCGCCCCCCTTCCCGCCCCCCGCTCCCCCCCCCGCCCCCCCCGATTGTTAGCAGTAAGAAATCCAAGGCCTCAAGGTGCATCAAGGGGAGCTAGCCCCTAATCTATAGATTCATCCCTCACATTTGCAACCTAAAGCAAGAGGAATGTCTCCATTGTGCCCTAATTTAGTGGAATGGGATACTCAATTAGGGTATATCAATCCACCTAAACATAATAGGGATAATCTAATGTCATTTTAGACTTTTTATGCCCTAATTAAGTGGCCTCTCCAACTAATCACTTGATAATTTATATGCAACACTTAATTAGGGAATATTTAGACCCCTAAACATATTTACAACAACTTAATTTCATCTTAGACTCATTTTTTTCTAACTAAGTGCTCCATATAACCAATCACTTGATTAGGTACATGGGGCACTTGATTATGACATATTTATCCCCCCAAACACAATTTTGACAACATAATGTCATTATAGACTCGATATGCTCTAATTGAATACCTCATACAACCAATCACTTAGTTGGTTATCGATAGACATTATTATAATTTTATTTACTTTATCTTATCATTATGAAACGCACTAAAAATCACTTTTTGAATTTCCATCACACCATAATTAGCCTCTCACAGACATTATAATAAAAATTGAAATTAAATATGTGAAAATTTACCTTACATTAAAAATAAAAATAATTTATAATAAACTAATTTTAACCTTTCATAAACATTAATATCATTATCTTATCTTAATCTCTATTAAAAGAAGATTTCATATGTCATATATTTTCTATAATTTTAATACTTTTCATTTTATTATAATAATAATTTTAAATTTATGATAGTTTTTATTATATTACTACTTTTTATTTATTATAACAGATTTAAAATGTATTTTTATTATATTATTTTTTTTAATTTTATTATAACCAAAATTTAAAATTTATGATAAATTTTATTTAAAAAATATTTTATATATCATATATTTTCTAAGCTTTGTATCATTAGTCTCATCGTTATATACATTACAAATAAAATCTATCATAAACTCTAAACTCTCTCTAAACAAAAAGTAATAATAATAAAACTATTATTAATCCTGTTATGAGTTCGAATCACGTTTAACATTCAATATATCTAAACAAGATTTTATAAAATAAATAGCTAAAAAACAATATAACATCCGAATATATAGACACCTTATGGTCAATCCACTTCATAAATGGCACGAAATGTATATTAATAACTTAACATTTATAAATTTCAACCTATAGTCCATATCTTTAATGTGTTAATTGCATTTGAAATTGTAATGTATTTTATGTTAAGTTAATTTGAAATTTAATAAAAAAAAGGTTATAGGTTAATAGTAGAAAAGTTACATATTAAAAATTGCAAAGTTTTCATATTATTAAATTTTTTGAAAATATTTAAAAATAATATTAAATTATCTTAATTATTATGTAATAAAATTTTATGGTATTATAATAATAATAATTAAATTATAAATTGTCATAAATATATTCAAGTTATAATATTTATAACATCTATAATAACAATATAAATAACTTTAATATTAAATAAATATAATGCATTCATGTATTAGTAGTACTATAAATAAATAAAATGTATTAATAATAATAAATAAAAATCAATTTAAAAAATTAAAAATAACACATTATTAATTTAATATAAACTCATTTTTAAATTTTACAATATATAATTATTATGTAATAATAATTATTTTAAATTTTAATAATATTTTTATATAATAATTGTATTGTTTGTATATTTTATAAAATTATTCATTCTTAAAAGAATAAAATAAGTAAAAAGTGAAGTATAAATAAATAAGAATATTAAACAATTTTTTATGACATTGCATTATTATAGAAGAAACATGTCAATGCCACCATTAATTTAAAATAATATGTTGTAATAAGCCCTAAGAAATATGTTATTATCTATGAAGTAAATTTTAGAAAAATATCATATCAAATTATTTGATTAGATAAATAAAAACTAACTAATAGTAAAGTGAGCACAATTAATAATCACTTTTAATAATTATTTAATTAAACAATTTACATAATTTTTGGATTAAATGTCAATATTATTAGATCATTTTTTAGTTATATTTTAATTATTTGAAAATTGATTCCTATAATAAAGATGAAGTGGGGGACATGATGTACACTTGTCTTTTATTTATATAAATTAATAAATGCAAGTAAACGTCTCTTTTAAAAAAATTATTTTAAAATTTAAAAAAAATAAAAATTATATCACAAGAACATGAAAAGAGTGTTGTGTAATCAATGAAATGAGAAATAATTATTTTTAATGGATTTTTTTAAAGTTCAAAAATTATCACTTAGTTGGCTAAGGGCTTTGGGTTTGTCCCATATAAGTCTCAAGGTCAATTTTTATCGTTCATATTTTCAAGGCTGTATAGTGTGTATAGGTTGCATCGATAGCCCTCAAAAGATTAGTATCACCTCCACTCGTCCCAATGAAGTTCGTAGGGCAGAATCGCAATGTCCCAATTAAAATCGAGGATACCTCTAGTTTTTTTTTTAAATAAATAAAAACTTTAACAATATAAAAATTCTTGCATTTTATTAGTTCATTATGTAAGAATTATTAATTTTATCCATTCATGTAATTCCCTAACAAGAACTAATAAAATTTAGCCAATTGATGTTTTTAAAAAATTAAAAAATTTAACTTCAATTTTTTAAGTGAAAATTATCAATTTTTTTATGTTAAACTTTTTTATAAAAAAGGTTATCATTGAGTAATTAGTATTCGTAATTTAATCTTAAAACAAATTGATACATTTTTATATAAAAGTAATGTTTGGAGCTCACATTTGATAAAATAGTTTCAAATACATTGAATGGGTTTTCATTTTCATGTCATCAATGAATATTGGAACAAAAAATAATTCTTATTAAGGTTTGAGGTAGGCTCTTTTTTATATTATTAATATTTCACAATATCATCATTATATTTCTTTCTAAGCTATTATTTTTTTCATAATATATATTGATTAAATTTGATGTATGATAAATTATAGATATTTGACACTTCAATTTTTTATTTTTGTTATGCAATAGTTAGATATTGATAAATAAAAATATTAAGGTTCCCTTTGAGTTATCTATTAATATTTATCAGCGTAATAAGAGATTAAGAAAAGTAATTACAAAGAGATTAATGAGACTTCAAGTTAGTACATTGAGAAAGACAATATATTGGCAAAATAGGGAGATCCTTACAAATTCATAGACATCTTACATGAATGCATTGAAAAATCGGCACTAGCAAAGCACTCATCCAATCGCAAACTGCATATGCGAAGGTACACTGAAGGAATGAAGGATTCGAGAGACGTTCAAAATAAAAAAGACTCTTAATAATCTAAAGAAAGATGATGGACTCATTATTAGCAAATTTTGAAAACCCTTGACTCATTTAATGAAGAATAGATAATGAAAGGTTTCTTAGAATATGGAAGGTCATGCACCAAACAAAATCTTATTACGTTGAGAGGCATAATTTACAGTAACATCGATAAAATGTAATGACGTAAGTTGTTTACTTTTATTCTCTGTGAACAGATACATTAACAAAAATAAAAAGAAAGCTGACACAAAAATATATAATCAACTCACACGTCGTTTGAAAATAAATATATTTATATAAAAAAAGATTCAACAAAAATATAAAAATACACACCAAAAGCAAGAACAAGAAAACAGCGAATGAATCTCTGAATCTCGAACCATATATTTTCTGCAGCCTATACATATATTTCGAATGAATCTCTGAATCTCTTCAAAACTTTCTTTCTCCGCGTAATCGTTTACCTACAAATTGTCTGTGCCACCGCTATTTCTTTCCGCCACTATTTTTTTCAGCGCTTGCTGCTGCTATTTATTTATATTAAAAAAAAGTGTTTTATTTATTGTATTTCTTGGCTAATTTTCCAGAAAATATTTTGCAGCATTTTCTGTTTGCTCAAAACCTTCTCCTCCAAGTCATCTCGTCGTGCCACCATTTCTGACTGCGTGCCATGGTATTAAAAAAAATTAATTTTATTCTTTCCCTGGTTCGGTTTTATAGAAGTCCATAATTTATGATTTATTATGGACTTTTAAATTCATCATTTTATGTTTTATTTTGGAAGTCCGTTGATATTTGTAATTATTTATATATGTGTGAATTCTTAATATATAATTTCTTCTGTCCTTCTAGAAAAAAAAAAGCAATCTGATAAAAGACAATGTAGAAATGGTAGATGATAAGGGTGTTGGTCCTTGTCTTGCAGATGCGTCTGGCTTGTGCAGAAAATCAGACAGAATATTTTTATGATTTTGGAGAATCTGATTTCAGAGTTTTGTTCTATCTTGACTGCCACTGTAATTTATGTCGGCAAAAACAAATTACTCTTTTAACTTTCATATGACATAAAAGCATAATTTTTGTCTTATTTATTATAATTTTGTCACATCGACCTGTTATTAGTTATCTACACTAACCCAGAGAGTCGTTATTGGATGCGTTCTCATCTTTTCACTGCTAAGTAAAGCAAGAAAGAAGATAAACAACCCCCAGATAAAGGTATCTCTTTCAGAATCTTTAGATGAGAATGCATGCTTGCTCAAGGAGATCTAATAGCTCTAACACTAGAATCAACAGTTGTAAGATGTTCTCTAATCCAAAGAGAAAAGATTCAGTCTTGTCATGGAGCAATTAACAAATCTTATTACTCGAATCATTCATCTAGCCAAATCTATCCTCAATGGTCTTGCTCAACCCAAGAAGAGACATCTTCAAGTCATGTAGAAGCTACATCAAGGGCTTTCTGCCAAGGAGAAATAACTTGAGTGATTCAAAGGTGAGTCTGAATGGTTCCAAGTGCGTGATCACCCAGTCATCATAACGTCACCATGCCCAATTGTGACATGCGACACACATTCTATCACAAATCAGAATCTAGTAAGTTCGTGTCATTCCTCACAGTCCAATTGCACACCTTTATTTATTTTTATCGAGAAATACACCAAATGCTTTGGTTCGAAGTTGTTGAAGGAAATGGGCTATGAATGTCAAGGCCTAGGAAAAAATGGTTGAGGCATCATCAATTCTCTCGAGATCACTACAACATTTAGACTAATTAAAGTCATGTTAAAGTCACCTCTTTTGAAAATTTAATCTTAAAGTCAGACTTTAAGTTGTATGTGTAATGCATATGTAGAGGATGATGTTAGGGTGTCTTTTGTTATACTAACTTTAACTTGCGACTTTAGGAATACTTTAAGAGTGATTATTATCACTTGAACCATGCACTCGTTGAATTGGAAGATGGTTTGGTGAGATAATGGGATCGTCCCCCAAGGCATGGGGCTCTTACACTCCTTGGAACGAACCTATGTAGAACACTGACTTCCTTCTAATTTAAGTGCATCTAGTTTAGGACCAATGCACAGACCTACAAAGAGCAAAAAAGAGAATATACAACTAATTCTAAACCTAATCTTAACAAAAGTGTTGATGCAGTGGATTGAACCCTTTGAAAAGGAAACTTGGCTCGTTCCCTCCACGCGGCACAATGGAGACACTCATATTGTTGTGGTAGCAAAACTGAGGAGTGAATCTCTTGATAAGGGGCTAGCTCCCCTTGATGCACCTTAAAGTCCTAAATTTTTACTACTAACAATGGGGAGGTGCGGGGGGGTGGTGTTGAAAAGAGAGAGAGGGATGCTATGAAAACAGAACCTAACTAAAGTGGTGATGCACCAAAATTGATTGATCTACTCATTTTTTATCTACACTTTGTACCAAAAGGAGTGAATAGACACTTTATTTGAATAAGAAACTAGACTACTTCAATGTTTCAACAAGGGGTTTGATGGAGGTATAATGAAGGAGAACCTGCCATAGGTGCTCTAGAGGCACACTATTGGATGGTTGCTCACCTGCACCTATACTTCAACCTAGACACTTCTTGTTAACTTGCATAAGAAGATCTTGGATACACTAGATACACTGGCATCGACCTATGAAAGCATTAAAATAAATAACTAAACATAAGGTAATACGCAAACATATGCAAAAGTGTAAAAAATCAGATGGAGGTAAAATGTTTCTTTTGATTAAAAGCAAAATTTTGTCAGGGCTTCACCATACAAAACTGAGAGATATCTTTGCAAAGCTGAGAGGTTACAATATATAGAGAAATTGGAGAAAGACCTTTGACCCTTGCAAGAGAAAGCGGCCCATACTGCATTAAACACCTCGGCTAGAATAATTCACCCATGTTGTTGTCATCTTCCCATAAATGCACCTGTAAAAGCCATGTTGTAGGTGTCATAGCTATTGACTTTGCTACCCAGGATGCATTAAACACTCGTGTTAGAGCATGGGTCACTTTGCTCCTCAACCAACAAGGCCACCTCTCACCACATTCTGGGCCATGCTTTTTCCTTAAATGCTCCTATAGCTCCCCTTAATGGCTATTCATTAATGTCAAACACAAGGAAAATTAGGCCGCCCTCTTGAAAGCTCGCACACGCCTCCTAATGGCTATTCATAGATGCTATTCCATCTACAAGCATTTAATTCCCCTGTTGATGCCTCCTATGCCACCTGGAATAGTCTGGTTTGTTCATGTGCTTGATTCATTGTATCCCCTGGAATGTTTCGAGTGTTTGTCTTATATGTGAATGGCTATGTTCTGAGCCATGCTCTCTCTCTCTCTCTCTCTCTCTCTCTCTCTCTCTCTCTCTCTCTCTCTCTCTCTCTCTCTCTCTCTCTCTCTCTCTCATTATTTCTTGTCTTTTCCTGATAGTTCAAGCTCTTGGGGGGTTATCTTTTCCCTTTTGAGCTCATGTTTTGGTGGGTCGCTGAGTCTTGCTTTGAGCTTCTTGGCCTTTTACATTTCTTCAGGCAAAATGCTCAAAGGAATTTCCTTCATTATGTTCACCGCTTTGACACCCACCTTTGATGACACTTAGGGCCTGCGCTCTTGAATTCTTTCAGATAAAATATCCAAAAAAATTCTTTTAGACATTTTATTTGAAAGAATCATTCTTTGGCTTCTTGCCAATGGCTTTCCCATCCTCTTAAATTTGACGTTCATGGGCCTGTCATCAAACATTTGAAACCCAACGGCTATTTTGCTACCCTGAATTTGGCGTTTGTGGGCCTGTCATAAGATATTTGAAAACCAACGGCCAGCTAAGCACCATAAAATTGATGTCCATGGGCCTGTCACCAAACATTTGACAATTCCTTCAACCTTTTGTAAATGGAATTTTTTGAAGGGAAAGTGACCCTTAAAAAAAATGGGAAGGTCCTCTTTTGATGACCAAGTGTCCTTCAGAAGGGTACCTACCCTTCGGACCTTTGGTTTCCGAATTCTTTTGGATTTCCTCACTTGCCAAATTTTTTTGGACAAAATGTCTGAAGAAATTCCTTCAAACATTTTATCTGAATAAATTCATTCTTTAGGCTTCTTCATTGGATTTTCTTCAGACATTTTTTTTGAAGAAATTCATTCTTCAGCTTGTCACTTTTTCAAAGGAATTCTTCTTTTATAGGCTTTCTATCCTGGCCTTTTGCAAGCAGACCTCTTGCCCTCTACAAGGGTACTTTGGGCCCAAGGTTGCCCTTCAGAGCTCTTTGAAAATTCCCATTCGTCACTTTCCTGCCCTCCACAAGGGTACTTTGGCTTTGAGTAGTCTTTCAGACGAATTCACAAAGGCCCTGTTTAGCACCTGAGTACCCTCTGTAAGGGTACCTACCCTTTGGAGCTTTTATAAAAGACCTCTGCCCCTTTAAAACTTGCACATTTTGCTGATAAAAGACCCACTTGAAGTAATTTGTTTGCCCTACCAAACATATAGGATCAAAAGAGTTCCAAATCAACCCAAGTGCTTGTCAGACCTAAAACACTTGTCTATCAGAAGGAGGAATACTTGTTTTTTTTATGGAAAGAGCCCTGCCACATAGAAAACCCATAAAGCGGCTATGGGATGAAACTGTCAGAAACTGATAAAAAGATGCTACAAAGAGAAGGAAAAGGGGGGTGCTCAATTTTAGCATGTAGGACCAAAAATGGTCAACACATTTGGTGATTCATAGGGGAAGCATGCCTACTATGCTTTGAGAAGACTAGTAACTTAAATGTCCATTGGGCATGGAGTTAGGCTACAGCTTGGAAGGGTAGCAATAGCCTTGAAAAAACTAAGAACCAATAAAGATTTTACCCCAAATGGTAAAGAGAACACACACAAGGCTAAAAAAACTACAAACATGCATAAAAACACTTAGGAAAAATGAGAAAAAAATAGGTAAACTATGTACATAACAAGAGAAGGTTAGTGACAATGTTTAAGATATATCCCATTGACTGGGATATGTAGTTCTTCACCATCCAACCTGGAGAGTTGGAATGCATTATGTTGCTTGCATTGGGTAATGACATATGGACCACTCCACAAGGCATCGAACTTCAAGTGCCTTCCAGGTTTAGCTCGGTCTTCATCTCATTTCAAGACAATGCCACCTTCTGAGAAGTCTTTTGATGAGGACTTATTGTCAAAATGCTTCTTTTTTTACTACTAGCGACTGGTCATGGCATCCATCGCTTGGTCTCTTACCTCTTGAAGCTCCACTAGTTCACAAAATCTAACCTACAAGCTATCATTCTCCTCCAATTGTAGCTGATGGGTAAGATCCAAGGCTGGTAACTCAAGTGAAATAGGAATCCTAGCTTCCCTTTCATACACAAGTGTGTATGGAGAATTTCCAACTGCCCTCTTTGGAGTGATCCTATTTGCCCATAGGGTTGTCTTGAGCTTGGCATGCTAAGTCCTTTAATTTTCCTCCATTGTCCTTTTAATGATCCTGATAAGGTTCTTATTGATGGACTCACCCAACCCATTCCCTTCTGGGTAGTAGTTGGAAGAAGTACTGAGATAGATGACATATCTTAATGCCCACTCACTTGTCTTTGTTCCCAAGAAAGCCAATGTGTTATCCGAAATGATTGTGGCTGGGACCCCAAATCTCATCACCAAGCCTTCATAAAAGTCCAAGACCGCACTCTCATTGGCTTCCTTCAAAGAAATGGCTTCTACCCATCTCATAAAATAATATATAGCGGTCAAGACCCACTTTTGGCCAGTACTAGAAGGAGGGTTGATCATCCCTATGAAGTCCAAACCCCGTTGCATGAATGGTTGTTCCACTTGAATAGGTTGTAGAGTCATTACAACCAGCTGTTGTTTTCCATCAAAAAGAGCACATTTATGGCATCTTCTCACCCAAGCATGAGTGTCTCTGAACAAGGTGGGACAAAAGTAGCCAACCCTCATAATCCTTGCAGCTATAGCCTTACGAGCAAAGTGACCACCAGCTGGTCCATCATAAAATTTGGATAGTACTCTGTCAACCTGATCTAAATTGATGCATCTCAAGAGTACCCCTGAAAAGACTTTTCTAAAAAACAATCCAACAACTAAGACATAAGGAAGATATTAGAGCCTAAAATATCTCCTCTTAGTTCTATCAAGACCTTGCGAAAACTCACCAATTCAAAGGAAATGGACCATATCTTATGTCTATCTCTTTTTAGTTATGGGCATTTCTATTACAACTCCATCATTGAGTATCAAAACACCCTCCTTCAGTTATTTGAAGTCTATAGCTAGGTGCTTGCATAACCCTCTTCCCCTCACCAGCTTGGTGCTCTTGATCTCCACACCATACTCCATCATCTTGGTGATCCATCCTACTCCTTTTTCATTCAAGTCGCAGCTTAACAAGAAGTGTTTGACACTAGGATGTGGCACCATGATGTGAATCTTTCTATTTGACAACATATGTCTAAATTTATTTAGGCTTCAGATGACTGCAAGTGCTTACTTCTCAACATAAGTGTACTTAATGTCATATCCCTCTAAGCCTTGGCTAAAAAATGTGAGAGGTTGTTTGAGTTTTTCACCATTTGCTTGGGTGAGCATAACAGAGATTACCTCTTCATTGCCAAAGGTGTAGAGGTTGAAGTCCTTGGAGAAGCCATGATTAGTCAAGGTGGGAGCTTGGGTAATAGCTTGTTTGATCCCTTCAAAACTATCTCTCCTTCATGTTGTCCATGTGAACATCTCATTCTTCCTCAGCATGGAAGTTAGTGGCTTGACCAGTTCAACAAAATTAGGGATGCATCTCCTAATAAAATTTATTTTTCCAAATAAAATTTGGAGGTCCTTCTTGTGTTTAGGCAAGGACAACACTAAAATGGCATGCACTCTTTCTGGATCAATGGTTAAGCCCCATTTTGAAATGACATGACCTAGTAGTTTGTCTTCATGGATAGCAAACACACATTTCTTAGGGTTGAGAGAGATGCCAAACTCTCTACACCTCTCAAATATTTGCCTCATGTGTTTCAGATGTTGTCCTGCCTCCTTGGAGAAGACTGTCACATCATCAAGATAAACCAATACAATGTCATTTATCAAACCTAGGAAGGCCATATCCATAGCTCATTGGAAAGTAGCTCCAAAATTTGACAGTCCAAAAGGCATCTTCCTGAAGGTGAAAGTTCCCCACTTGGTGGTGAAGGTTGTTTTGTACAGGTCGCAGTCTTGCACCAAAATTTGATTGCATCCAGAGTACCCATCCAGGAGGGAGAATCATTCATTGCCTGTCATTTGGAGAATATGTTCCATGCTTGGGAGGGGATAATGATCTCTTAATGAGACTCTATTAAGGTCTCTAAAATCAACACATAATCTGATCTCTCCATTTTTTTTCCTAACGAGAATCAAATTGGCCAGCTAAGAAGAGTGTTTGATAGGAAAAATGATCTTAGACTAACTAGCTTGGTGAGTTCCTTCCTCATGAGAGGCTCAATTCTTGGATTGATTGGTCTCTATTTTTGCTTGATGGATTTGGCACCTTCTTCCATCTCAATTATGTGTTGGGCCAAGCTTGGGTCAAACCCCTTTAAATCGCCATATTCCCAAACAAAGATATCGGCAAACTCTTGACATAATAAAATAAAATAATGTCTTTCCTCGTTGGTACATACCTTCCCAAGTGCAAGCAGTGTATCCTTGAATATTTCTACCCTTTCATAATTCTCTTTCTTGGTTTTTGTGTTCACTTTGTCTCCTTTGAGCTGGTCATCCTCATTGAAGATGCTCTCAAGAGTGACCAAACCCTTAGGAATTTTATTGTTCTTTAGCTGAATAATCTAGCCTTTGTACTGCTATTACAGCTTGGATTGATTCCTAGAAGTGAACTCAGCCTTCTCCTATAAGAAAAGTGTTATTTATTGGTCATTATCAAAACCCTGCCAATTGGTGACATTATCTAGTATGGAGGTTCTCACTATCACCTTTAAATGGTGTTGATTGATGTCTTGACTTATTCCCTTGGGAATGTCAAATTGAGTACCAACTACTGCTAGTCTATCTACATGCTTGTTTTGTTCTCTTGGGATGGAAGTGATGTTGAAATTAGTGAAGCTCTCTATTAGGTCCCACACTCTGTGTTTGTAAGACTTGAGCAAGGAGTTCTTGGTCAAGTTTTTATCTCTCGCTTGGTTTACAATTAATTTGTTGTCTCCAAAAACTTACAATTCTTTGATTCTTCTTTTTCTGTCCCTCTCTAAACCATGAACAAGAGATTCATATTCCACTACATTGAAAGTGCAAGAGAACTAGAACCTGAAAGTTGAATATTATTTTTATTTTGAAGGTGAAACTAGCATTATTCCACCACCAGCTCCCAACTTGCTTCTAGATCCGTCAAAGAAAATTTACCACAAACCACAACTCTCTTGATTTGCCTTTACTACATTTGGCATGAAAGTGTCCTTCTCATGCATGCAATAAAATCCAAGACCTGCCTCTTTGATGAACTTTTAATAATCATGTTCAAAATTATCATTCCCCATTCATTTAGGAGTAGGTCAACAACTCCTTCAAGGGAAGATGATGGGGATTGGTCTACCTGGAGTTCTTCTTCATTCATGATGTCATAGATGACATTTGATGCCTTGGATGAGTATGGATCCAGGTGATCTTTGTGGATAGGCTCTAACTCAATCTTCACTTTGGTTTCAAACTTCATCCTAAAGACCATGTAAGACCAATTTGCTACCAAGTACCCACCTATCTTGGACGTGAAATCCCTAGATAAGTAAAGAGCGAAGTAAGGGGGAACATCCACCACTACCACATCATGGGGAATAGAGAAGGTTAGATAGGCATGGAGAGTTATATTCAAGCCTCTTACCACTCCCAATGTATTGGATGGTGATCCATCCAACTATAGAACTCTGTTGGTCATTTGCTCATATTTGAGTCCTAGCTTGTCAACTATTCATTTGGGCATCGCTAAGGTGATTTCTCCACTATCAATGATGCAATTGTGGACCAAGAAATCACCAATAATCAAGGATAGGTATAAAGGAGGGACCTTTTCATCTTTATTTTCTTGACCTCCCATGGGAGGAGCCCCATTCACAATCAACACATTATTAGCCTTTAATGGGATAGCTTGCTCACTCAGCCCATGCAATTCCTTTTGGAGTATATCCTTTTATCTTGGCATTGCTAAGGAATCCCATAATGAGATGTTCATATGCAACCTATTCATTTGGTCTACCACATTGATTGGAGGGTTTCTCCCCTTTGAGTTCTCCTTGGGGACATTTGTAACTTGAGATGCAACCCGAGGAGTCGAAGCTACAACTGACAGTTTGTAATTAGGAAATTTCTGGTTTACTCGTGATAAAAGAGATGCCACAAATGCTTGAGTAACTACTTGAGATTCCTCCATACCTCTCTTCTTGGACTTGGTGTTGGATGCAACACAATCATCCTGATTATTTGTAGTCCCCACATAATTGACTACATAGAACTCCCCTTTCAGGTGGTTTATAAGAGTGGAATCAGATTGAGCTTCCCTGTTGTCCATCTTCGATTATGTTGACACCTTAAAACTTGAGAATTGGGCTATCTGATCACCTTGTGTGGGCATACATTTATTTGGTAGCTCATTAGATAAGCAACCTATTCTTGACAATATCCTAGGGGTGGATAATTAGGTTGTTCCTGTACCAAATTATTTTGAGTGGGGACAAGAGCCTTGGATGATGAAGGGGCACTTGGATTATAACTCTGATAAGGTCTGACTTAGGTAATCTGATCCTACGCTTGATTATAATTTTGGAAAGGAGGTCTATTTATCTACCCAAATTGATGGTACCCTTGATTTAGCTGATAGCTTTGGGCTTCCTACCTCTTGAGGGCCACTAATTCATTGGTAACACTCTGTAGTAAACTCTTAACCTTATGGGGGTCATTTTTAGGGGTAGTAGATGGTCTTTTTACACTAGGTAGAGGAGCTAAAGTGGGCATGGTAGGCTGAGCTGAGGGATGTAAATTAGGAAAGAGTGACATATGAGGTCTAGGAGCTATCTTTCTTGCTTGCACCAAATAATTTTTGGCAACTATGGCTATTTCATAAGCAGTAGGTAAATATTGTCCACCCATGGACTGTATCATGACAACAATGTTGCTATTCAAGGCCTTTAAGTAGTAAAAGAAAGAAACCTAGTGTTAAAATCCTACATAAATTCATGTGGAGCTCTATTCATAGTAGTTAATTGCTCAGCTAGAGATAGATGGTCACTCTTCTCTCCAAACCTATTTGTCAAGAGGGTGCCTAATTCATTACATGAGCCAACTGAATTCATAGGCAAGGTCCCATAATAGTCCAAAACTTTACCTTTAAAGGACAAATCCAGTAACCTGATGGCTACATTTTCTTTAGTGACATTGTGGATATTGCAGAGGTTGGCTATGTTCCTGATATGCTCAATAGCAGTGATTGGCCCCTCCACTAAAGGGAGGAACAGTCCAAAAACCATGATGAAGGGAAAAGAGACAATCAATGCTCAAGTGAGGGGAAGTTATGTGCAAAGAAAAGGGTTATAAATAAATTTTGATGCTTTAGAGAAAGGCAAGAAGTTTGGAAGGCAGCAAAAAGATCGACGCTAGAAGATGATCGATGTAGGTGGAGAGAAGGGTTCAGTGGTAGAGAGGGATTGACACTAGAGGGAGAAGGAGAAGAATCAATGCATAGAAAAGAGAAGTAAAAAGAAGATCAATGCCTTCTTCCTTGCCTTCACACAATCTCTGTTATCTCTATGCCCATATATGTAACCAGTCTTCTTCACCACTCTGCATCACATAACAAATATTTTTTTTTAATGCAGAATAGGTAAATAATTATATAATCAATTAAGAACACTACATCATAATTATTTATTATTAATTTCTATGGTACAATCTACGAATAAATTATATGCATAATTTCATTGTTATGATTCATAAACAATCAATATGGCTATTTAATGCGGTACCTCAAATTTTTTTAATATTAACAGACATATATCATAGATGTTATGTAACTAACAATAATGTAATAAATAAATCAGGTATTCGTGAGACATATAAATATGAGCTCATTTAGTATCAGTTAATATATACAATTTTACATTATGCATCTATTTACATTTACTTATTAAGTACATTTGATATTAACTAATCATAATTATTAATATTTTTAAGGCAAGAGAATGTTTTGTTATTCAAGTTTACAAAAATTGACATATGTAAACCTAGATTGTGATAATATTGATTAGATACATGAAATTTCCATAAAGCAAATCTAAGTTGTCATAAAATAATATTTCGAACGGACCCTTAGTTTGATTATTGTTGAGCTTTGATGATGAATTTTTAAGAATAGTATGAAAATAAATATTCTTCATTCTAGGGTTGAACCCTTAATTTTAGAACCCTCCTTCAAGCGTATAAAGGATTTATTTAACATTAAATTCAAGTTCAAAATAGCATTCTTAAACTCCATGTGTATAAGTTATTTTCTAGAAAAGGTTACCTAAGTAGACTAAAGGTATAATTGACAAAGACAAATAATGTTGTTGTAAATCGACATGATGATTAAACTAGGAGATTATGTTACATATTTATTTTCTACCTTCTTACTCAAGAATTTGCTTTTGAAATATAATGCACTAATTTATTTCAAGTATTATTCACTTTTCAAATCTCAAACTTGGATCAAGGATTTAAGATTAAAGAAAACTACGCAACGTTTGGTATTAAGCAGTGTCTCTAGCTCACATTTACGGGTAATATCATTGCGCTTAAGCTACTTCATCCATAGCCTAACACAGCTATAAAAATGACATTTGGACATCATCCCTATGAACCATCAGGGAGAAATAAGGACCATGTCATGTCATTAAGACCAAGGGGTGGGATAATCCCTCTTAGTCAATAACACTAATTAAGATAAGAAAATGACTTTGACTACCTTAAATAATTCTGACTTGTGAACTTATGAAATAGAATGGAGAAAGTATATTTCTTACTCAAAACTTGGTATCACCGAAAATGAGTAATAAAAATTAGGATGAGAATGTTAAACCAATTATTATTAAGAAACCACCAACCATATGGCTCTTAGATAACGAAAATTTGGCAACAAAAATTATAAGGATTAGGTTGATTAAAGCAAGGATCAAAAAAACATTGTTGATGTAAATTAAAAGTAGAAAGAGGATGTATCTAGAAAATGTTCATTTCTATTTTTTGTTAAGATTTAGGGCTAGTTTAGTTAAACAAGTATTCAGTCACTTAAAATGATACTTTTGTGTTCTCGTTTGGGTAGTAGGTATGTAAGCAGTCTAGGAAGTGAAGGATGCTTCTAGTACACAAGTGAATAAGATGGGGTTTGGGGTTGTGTGGTAAAAAAAGTAAAGTTAAATGAAAAGGCAAGACCATTATAATAAGACCCTAGTTTAGATAAGCAAAGCAAAGATAAAAATTATGTGATATACTCGAAAGGATCTCTATTGGATCGTCATAGTTCCCAAGACTTTAGGCCAAATTCTGAGGTGAAATGTGACTATTTTATATATATTTTATACTCTTGTCATGGTGACCTCGGTGCTTATCTAGTGAAGATGAACAATGAACAGTGAGCAAATCAGGATTCAATTGATCCTGATGAGTCAAGTCTCTGGCCAAAGCATAACCTACTCATGTGTAGATGCCTAACCTGTATGGTTAGATGTTTGCCTATTTAGAAAAGGAATTCCTAACCCGTATGGTTAGAATGCTTGTCAGTTTGGTAAATACTAATAGATGCCTAACCTGTATGGTTAGATGCTTGCCTGGTTGGCAAAGGATTTTTGATAGGGTAAATTATACTTTAGTTATATTCACAGAAAAACATTAATTAAACAAAAAAAAATTGTGTTTTAGGATAGGATTTAGGAAATGTGGTCTATACATGCTTAATGACATAGTAAAACTATAGAACCGAATCCACACATTCTTCAAATCAGACACCAACTACATAAGTGTTTCACACGGAGGTATGGGAACATAATGTAGTGTTAATCAGGATGACAAATGATCCAAATATAACACCTATGAAAACTTATTTATACACAATGTGTGACCTATAGAGTGTTCTAATTCCATGTAGAGGTACAAAGAGAGGTCATCAATGAGAGGCATAAACATCCATAAACAAAAATCAACAACCGTTAATACACACAGAACATAAAGCATGAAGAAAGGTAATTATGTTCTTATTAATTTCAAGCCTTAAGCTGATATTACAACTCAAATGGACTGAGCTTTGTTATATCAAGGAGAGGTATTCTTTTCACAATGAAAAGAAGGGTTTATATAGAGTTGGACAACCAATGTAATTAATTCACCAATTGAGATGGTAAATAATAAACTTGAATTCAAAATTTTTCAATCGATACTTTAAGGAACTAGACTCCCATGTAATAGCTATTGTGAACCATGATCATTCAATTTAGGTTGACAATATGACCATAAAAGTATCTAGAAGGTCATTCAAGAAACTTTAGATGATTTGCATGTGCATCAAGATCATGAGTATCTTTTATGGCTAGAGGAGACGTGTGTGCATGCTCTACCACCTACTTTCCACCTTTGATTTTAATTTTTCTCTATCTTGGTTCCCCTCAACATCTAATCAAGCTTAGCTACTACTTTTGCTTATTACCACCACCTATCAATCTACCTGGATTACTCACTAACATGGAGGCTACACAGGCTTTCTTTAGACTGTACCATGTCATTTCGACATGCATAATAGATTTTTATGTGTGCCTCTCTCATGGATCATATGTATATTAAATCATGTGACATTGGAATTTATTGGGTTTGTATTAGCTATGCATGTAAGGTTGTGCATGGGGAATCCATGCTAAAGGAGAGTGCATGCCTTTCATAATTCATATAATCTTGGTTTTTCTCTACACATGGTGCATGCTTACTTATCTTCAATATTATAAATATTTATGTTCACTCAAATATCCAAGTGAATGCTTACATCATGTGTGTCTTATATGTGGGTTGATACTTGAATGCATCCTACACAAAGAGTGCACACAAAAGGTTGTAAAAGAGGATCAATGTTACAACATAATGACATTGTGGTGTAGATAAGTTGTGAACTTGCATGATGGTGCAAAGGGAAATCTTATGAAAAAGGCATAAGGCCTTAATTCCCAATATGTGTACTTTTTGGTAATTTTTCAAGTTTGTGCCTTGCATTTGAGAAATTACATTAACCAATGAAGGAAGTGGTACATAGAAAATATCATAGCCTATAAATTATGAGAGTGTAGGTACAGATTTATATGATTGAGCATGTAATTTAGATATGAGGAACCTCTTAGATACAAGCACATGAGAAGAAAAAATATATTGGGTGTGCACTTAAGGTTTGAACCTACTCTCTGTGCACCTTACCCATGCATGCTTTAGATTTTGATATGTTTTGCATAAAGGTGTGCATGGGGCATTGATGTGGAAGGTCAGGCACTAAAGTATAATATTACATGGATGTTAAAGGGCTACGATCCTGCATAAGAAGCAATATGTAGCATAGGTCTCAGTTTGTGAATCATGAAGGTGCATATCTAAACCTTTATGAATCAGTGTATAAATATATCATTTAGACATAATAAGTCCTCCAAAGAGGAGCATGTAAAAAGAATGAGGATCTCATGTGTACACACATAATTGGATCTTATGCTCTATGCACTTCCCTATGCACGTTGTTTGAAGTCCTAAAACCTTGTACCTATGACTTGTGTGTGCCTATAGCCCTACATTTTTCATGAGAGTGAAAAAATATTTTTGCAGGGCATGTAATAAAGATATGCTCATAGGCACACAAATATTTGGTTGATGTGCAGATCAATGCTAATTTCCAACCTTAGGCACTTGTGGGGAAAATTTATGTGAAAGATTAAACCTAAGAAACCCAATACTACATAAATATAAAGACCATCTGTGTAGATTCCTATGAGCTCTACACAGGCTCAGGTGACTTGAAGGGTTAACTCTTTTGGTGACCTCTGCGGGCCATTTGCCTAGTAAGTAGGAACCTAGTATCCATTAAAGTGATCCATTGGGCACGAAGTCATTAAAGCTTAAAAACTCATCTAATTTGAAGTGAAATTATTGCATGTATAATAACTATACTTTAGCTTCATATGCATAGGAACTATGTCTCGCCTTCATGTTGTGCACTCCTACTCTATTCCCTACCTAGTAAATGCTTGGCCTACCACTAAACATATTGAGGAACTAAAACCTTCCTCATATCAAAAATGGTGGAATAAAGAATAATAGATGTATGAGAGCCCTTAGGGAAAAGGAAGAAAAACAAGCTATCCTACGACTTTATACATGTACACATAGGAACTTAGGGAAAATAAAGTTATTCTATTATACATAGATAAAAACAAGGGCCTTGGTCCACATTTGTTAAAATAATATCCTTTAAATTCACTTTTACTATGTGTAAGTCTATTGCTAAGTGAAAGACAAAGGCAGGTAAATACTTTCTTTCCAAGCTAACAATATAAATTTTTGACTTCTATGAGGAGGAGCTCAATGATGAACACCTGTTCAGGTCCTTCCTCCTCAATGGGTGGGCTCCTTTCCTTATTTTGACACTGCTCCTCTAAGTCAAATATGTCCTTTGTAAACCCCCCATTGAATTGCCTAAGAGGGAGAAAATGAAGTCCACATGCCACTCTGACCTCCTCCTCATCTTTTTACTACATGTTGGGTTTAGCCTCAAAAGGGAATAGATGTTATTTCATAGGAGGTTGGGACCAAAATATTCCTACACTATCTTTTATGGTTGCACAAGAATTTGATAACCATCATTGAAAATATCAAATAAATTAGCATCTAACTCTAGGGAAAGCAAACCTAATGGACTGCTCCCTTCTTGCCTTTGGACTTGATTGTCAAGGTTGTACCCTCTGACCTTAGCTAGACTATAGTCCCCTTAAAGAGGAACATAAAATTATAATAGGATATCAAAAAATTCCTTGTTGTTAGCATAATTATTGAGAGGAGGGTGAATCAGTATTCAAAACCTTTCTTTCAATTACACTTAAATAATCATGAATCATTTCAAATAAACATATAGATCTAACAAGCAGAAGCAACTATCCACATAAGCATGAAACATAAAAACACATCACATATGTGGTAAAAAATCAAGGGGAAGAAAATTAATTTATATTTTCAAATAGACTACAGTCCTATAATAAAAAAAACCAAATTTAGTGAAGCATCAACTCTACATGGAGCACTAACCCCAACTAACCAAGCACCCACTTGACCAGGCTTTAGCAAGCACCCAATTGTAATGAGGCACCAACCTCCTCGATGACTCAACACCAACTCAAAAACTTGATTGTTTTGATAACCTTCAAAACATTATATTTCTCACACAACATATTATGATCGCCTTATTTATCTCTTCACACTCTTATCCCTCTCAAATTGCCTTTTAGGCCTCTTCGCTCAATTAGGTCTCTTCAAGACTGCTTAGGTAATATGAACTTGATATTAATATGAAGACACATTTTTATATATTTATTATAGATCCTTTACAATAATTTTATGGTCTATAACAGCTCTTTCTACTCAACAATGTGTTGTTCAATTTGCTTACTCTCTGCTTACCTAAATAGGCCTAAAATTGCCTTGTATATATACCATTCCTTGTTTATATACCACTTAGTCATCAAAACACCCTTAACCTCTTATGTCAACCGTATATTAGGTCTTAAGACATATCATAAACAATATTAAAACAACCTTTGAATCCTTTTTGGTCTATCAGGACACAATTAGACCTCATTTCACTTTTAGGTCTCATTAAGACCTAATTGCATTAGGTCTATCTAGTAACAGGTTACCATTTTATCCACACTTTAAAAATACACACATGGTAGGAAAATATCATATAAAAATAAAACAGGCCTTATACAACATCCTCTGATCACCATCATACCTTTTATGTCCAACCACCACTTGAAACACTCTATTAGTATTGTTCACATTAGGCCTTTGAACATACAAAAAGGTTTATCTTGAACAATTGAAGATAACACATCATTTATCCACATAACCATGAAAATAATTCACTTAAACAGAACCTAAAATAACTCAAAAATATCACAATATACATTATACACTTTAACTTAGGGCATAGAGCCTCCAACTCACCCTTGTAACTTGCTTACTCAAAACTCCCAAGATTGTCAAAAACATAGTCATGAAATATTGACCTCAAAAACCTATATGACCACTTTAAAATACTCCTTATGAATGAAAATTATCCTCATATACCTTAAAAAATTCTTCAAATACATAAAAAATAAGGTCTAATGGCAAATATTAGACATACAGACCAATCTCTAGACCTCTCTTCTCACAGTCACACTAGAACTAGATAAGCCATTTTGGCTTCAAACTTTTCACCACTATACCTAAATTCCAAGCTCTCTACCAAGAATGAATAGTACATTCCCAAACAGCATATTCATGTAGTTTGATCCATCATTATACCTTGAAAACACACCAAAAACTAACTTCTCACGCTACTTGGGTTTTGCATAATTTGTTTAATTAGGTTTGTGTGCCTAAAAAAAATTATCTTACGAGAATGAAGATAAAACATACTTGAGACACTCAAATATGATCAAATAAATATATATAAATATTATACATGACCTTGGGGTCATCACCAAATGCATTAGACACTTCCACTCATAAGATAAGGATTCAAAAACACCTCTCTAACTCACTCACTTAGAACTACCAAATTACCTCAAAACATAGTCATGGTGATTGAGACCTACAACACTTGTATAGACATTTTCAGTGACTTATGATGCATGTAAATTATCATATGAGATCATTATACCATTCTCAAATAGAAATATCATATGGTCAAATGTAAAATATTGGTCTTACAAACCAATCTCATGACCTTATATCTCACTGTCTTATCTGAACCAGACAGGTCAAATTGTGAGAAAATTTTTCACCACATACATGATCTCCAAATATTATTTCAAGAATGAAAATATATTATAGTTAATTAAAAAAATCTCCATGGACTTGGTTTCATTATTCTATCATCAAAATGCATTCCAATTCACCTTCTCAATGTTGCCTGGGTTTTTCACTATTTGCACCATTATGCTTATTAGTGGTTGGCTAACTTGGATGAATATTTTAGCATAAATAAGGATAAAAAATTGTTCAAAAACCTTCATTGATATGAAACATGATTCTTTACCTTCTTCCTCCATCCATTTGATTATTATGTCTAATGAAACTTTTGACTTCTACAACAACTTCTTTAAAAACAAGTTTGTAACTCAACATTTTCTTTATCCTCTCTCTAACCAATACCACCTAGAGATACCTGGGAGAGTCCAATACAAGCTCCAATATCCTAACTAATTAATTCAATCCATATTGATCATTTTTTAACATCTTCAACATCGGGTCTTTATTAGGGTTCTAAGAGGGTTTAAACTAGTTTTCACTCTTAACGATCATTCATAAAGCATAGCCCATCAATCCAAAAACTAATGCCTATAATTTTTAGCTATGAACATACCCCATCTACCATGAACTGATTAATTTCACATTAAAAGGTTTTATGAGCTAATGAGCACAAGAAAATCCTTCTCGAGTTGAGAACCCTTCATTTCAAGCACTCGAGAGACCTTTAAACAACTTTTCATTTCTTTTCCTTTACACTATGACTTCAAACTGCATGAAAAAAATTAAAATAACATAACTCACCTCTAAAAATGATTACGTGATCTCAAATTCATTGAAATTTGATCATGACCCTTCATTAGGCCAAACTCTCTCTCTTTTCTCTCTAGACCTTGACATGCAAACCACATTAGACCTTAAAACTGACCTTCATGTTTCTTTCCATGTGATCAATACCTCACTATCATGACATACATCTCACTCTCATGCCATACAACCTCTCTCATGCTTAAACACTTTCATACATCCTTCACATGCCATGATAAAATATCATGATACCTCATTAGGTTAGGCAGGAACTAAGAGAGGTCTAGATGCAGACCTAGATTGAAGGTTCTACCCCTGTAGGCTCACCATGAAACTCTCATGAGTGTTCTAATGCCTCACATACATGCTCAAATAACCTCATACATCCATTCATGAATGTGTGCACTCATCTCACCAAGCCACCATGATCATACCTTCTTACAAGGTCTCTTCATGCCATGACTAAGCTTAGGCTACTTAAGCACTTGACTTAAAATACCTGCTACCTATGCATTTATTGATAATTACAACAAAAAAAAAACACCCATAACCACTACAATACTCTATTCCACACTACATATCTTCAATTCTCATAAGTTTGTCACAACACACACTGTGAACTGGTCTTGCTCACAGAAAGACTCTTGCAGACCTACTTGTCACCATACTTTCACAAGAATCTTCAATGATAATACTAAAAAATTCATGCTGACTTGAACCTTGACATGAACCAATAGAAAATACAATGTTCACAAATCTCACATTTTCATTGTTGTCCATCAGACCCACAACCTTGTGAAGGTAGTTGCAGGCCTGCACAGTCTGTTGAAACATGGAAACAATCCTAGGTTATGGGTGTCATAATCATAAGATTAAAGTTTAGATTCTAAGGGATAGCTCCCTTTGGTGTATCAATTAGGATCTCTAATCTATGATACAAACTATCGAGAAAAGGGAAGAAAGTAAACTGAAGGAAAAATCTTATCTAATGATGATGATACATCTGAATTTTGGTTCATCCACTCAATTTGATCTCCTAAAAAACACTTATTAGACAAGGAAAAGACTGAACTTTAAATTCCAATTGACTCCTATGCATAAGTATTTCATGAAAAGGTTCTATCTGGTGATCAAATATTGAGAGAAATGAGGGAATAGCCCTGATTCAAGGCACTAACCAACCACTTACATCCACTGTAACTTCAGCCAAAAGACATCAAACATAGAACATGACCTTCATATTCTAATCAACTAGTAAATAGGTAAGAATTAGGACATGACAAGGAAGAAAAATTCTATCACATATGTAAATCACTGACATAGATACACTATACCAACACTCTAGAGTCTGAAAATAGTCCTTATATTTATCTAAAAAGGTTACAAAACTCAAATTTTGGTAGAGTCTGATCTTGCCAAAAGAGGGTTCATGATTGATTCAAGGCTGAAATGCCAACTTATATAGAAAAAGCATACAAAATCCAAGAAATTGGTGCTGAAAATAGAATATGAAATCAATTCCCACATCACCCCAAGTCCAACTTTAGCTATGCCAAGATAAACAAGCCTTCTGATAATATCCTTCTGACTTATGTCCTACATGAGAAGCTCTTTGGCATTGAAAATGATGGAGAGCCCATTTTATACTCATTATTTAGAATAAACATTAAATTCTTCAAAATTTATCAAACATGCATAGATCTTTGGTAGTTCAATTTTTTTCATGCATGATGCTACGCCAATCTTCAAACAATTGAAGTTGAGTTGGAAGTGTTTGAAAAAACATTGATTACTAAGATAAACAAGAGTGCATGCATGAAATTCCATATTAATATTAGGTATGCAAAGTTGAAACTCTATATTAGCTCCTTGAACCTCCATCCAATGCTAAACTCGTTGATCCCTTTATGCATTCGAGTCTCCCTTTTAGAATTGAGAGAGCCATACCTGAAGAACTATATGTCTTTATTTTTTGCATGTTTGTGCTCTACCTGGACGTGTCTAATAGAGCTTGGGCCACTTTGCATGTTGTACATGTATTCCTTCAATATTTGTTTGGACTCTTTGTATTTAGACCCTCTATTTCTATCTATTCCCATGGACTTTCCTCTCGGACAATTTCTTGTCTATTTCTTATGGTAATTTATCCTAGACTAATTTCTTTATGTACTTTTTTTTTACTTTTCCTTTGGACAATTTCCTTGAAGGAACTGTCTCAGATTTTTGGCCTTCAGATTTTATTTTGGTCTTCCCCTTCAAAATTTTGTCTACATCTTATCTCCTTATTTATTTCCTTTGGACAAAAATTTCAAAGGAAATCCTTTTATCTATTTCCTTCAGACAAAAAGTCTGATGGAATTCTTTCAGAGTTTCCTCTCTTCATTTCCTTCAGACAAAAAGTTTGAAGGAATTATTTTGGGCTTCTTTTTTAATGGATAATTCCTTTGGACAAAAAGTTTGAAGGAATTCATTTACTCAGAACTTTTTCAAATTGCCCTTGGGATTTTTAAAACTGCCCTTCGGGCTTTTTGACAAGCCCTTCTAGATTTTGCATCTGGACCTTTAGGTTTTTGAAATGGATGTCCTAGATTATTGGAATGTGCCCTTTAGAATTTTTGAAAAGGGCTTCAAAAAACTTGCAAAGGACTTTCCCAAAGAAAAAGACCCTTCAAACCTTTTGATTGTCACTTTCCCAAAAGAAATGACCTTTCGGAAAAATTAAGTGACCCTTCGACTTCATGAAAATGCCCTTCAAACTTTTGGAAATGAACCTTTCAAAATTTTGAAAATGGATCGTTAAATTTTTTTGAAATGGTCTCTCACCTTTTGGAAAAATTGTAACAGTCCACTTACCCTTCAAAAAAGTTGTAAAGGACTTTTCTGAAGGAAAAGAACCCTTCGAAAGAATTAGAATGGTTTACTTACCCTTCGAAAAAGTTGTAAAGGACTTTTTCAAAAAAGTGAACACTTCATATTTATTCATTTGGACATTTTTCAAAGGAATTGTACCATTTGGCCCTTTTGTAAAGGAACTTTTCCTTGTGAAAAACACCTTTCAAGAAATTTGTCAAGTGACCCTTTAAAAAAGTTATTTGGTCCACTATCTTTGAAAATGCCTTTTCCTGAAGGGAAGGTACCCTTTGGTAAAATTGAAAAGGTCCTCAAAACTTTTTGGAAATGACATTGAAACTTTGCAATGGTCCTTTCTAAATTGTGAACAAGCCCAATTTACCGAGAAGTGACCTTCAGGAAAACTACTGAAATGGACCTTTTTGAAAGGAAGGAGCCCTTCGGAAAAAAATTGTAAAGATTAATTTCTAACACTTGGATAAAAGGCATGTTTTTAAAAAGTCTTGAAAGATAAGGGTTGTAATTTTAACCTATGGGGTCAAACTTGTCAACAGTCATATCATGCACATACCTCAATGATTACTCACCATGCACTTTCACTAGATGCACCTTGACATCAATGACATCAACCTTGACATCAATGACAACAACATTCCAATAGTCCTATAACTCACTACCACCTGTTGGCATATGCAGACTATTGTTGAGCTTATTGGGGTGTTCTTCCTAAAGCACAAGACCCTTTTTCTCATTTTTTTCATCCTCAAGGTCTTCCTCCATCATGTAAAGTGTTAGCTCCCCAAATAAGTAGATAGTCCAAACTTCTCCCTCTTTCTTGGATGCTTCCTCTAGAGTAAGAGGGAGTGCACTTGTTTCTTATTCAATTGAGGGAGAGATTTCCACAAACATGTTGGAAGTTTTCAAATCTTATTCATAAATGATTAACTTTTTCCCCTCATCCTCAGGGACTGCCTCCTCTATGAGATCAAAACTAGGCTGACTAGAATGATTTTCTTCCTATTATTCTAGATCTAATGTTTATGGTTTAGTAACAGAGAGATAGATGCTAATAATGATCTCCTCATCATTTTAAATTGACGTATCCTCCTTTTCACCTAAATGATCTTCATTTATTCTCCATACAATTGGCCCTCTTTTGAAAGGGGAGATGGCGAGAGGGTAGGAGGTTTCATCTAGTGAGGTAGGAGTAACCTTAACTATGTTAGGCACCCTAAAATAAATATGCTTAATCCAAGAAGGCTACCATGGTTGGGTCTAAGGTACTTGAGGAAGAATGGGATTTTGAAAGGGATATTCTTGAGGGATAATAGGCTAAGTTCATGTAGGTATAGGTGTTGACCAATTTTTGGTCCTGCAAGCCAAAAGTGGGCAGCCCCTCCTTTATCTTTGCAAATGCCATCCAATCTAGGTTTTGGATAGATCATCCCTCTACTACCTTGTGCAAAAAATGTTCTTTTCCAAAACTTTCTAATGAAAAATCTAGGTTTTTCCCTCATTCTTCTTTGCCAAGTGCAAATCGAGTTTGTGCAGGTGCAATACTTGTCTACTTTTATAAGTAAAAGCAATTGAAGAACCCAAAATGGTCTAAATCAGTTCACAAAAGGCAATGGATTTCCTTCAGAGGTCATTTTGATGGCTTGAAGGATGTTTGTAAAAAAATTTAAGGGTAAGTGCCCTTGTGGAGGGCACCTTGGTCGGTGACAGGACCAAATCAAAAGTTTTGAATGGGCATTTCAAGGCACAAAGTGCCCTTGCAAAGGGCACCTTGAGAAAGTGAAGAATAAAGACAAAAGGCTCAAGGGGCACGTGCCCTTTAGGAAAAAAAAAGTAATCAAAACAAAGAATTCCTTTGGATAATGTCTAAAGGAATTCCTTCAGACATTTTGTCCAAAGGAAAGTGCGGTAAAATCCTAAGATAAAGAAGGCCTAATAAGTCAAAGAGCAAACAAAGAAAAGGCCAAGGCAAGGATAAGTTTAAGGAAGGAGACAAAACATGGGAAAAGACAAAGCAGAAAAGACAAAACAAGGAACAGTTCTAGTTGTTGACAAAGACAAAAGACAAAATAAATGATCACTTAGACCAAGACAAGTGGCATAGATGAATCAGTAAGGAGAATTAATACATTTGGTGAAATATATCTACCAAAAACCAATAAAATAGATTATTTTTCAAAATATACAAGAGAGCAACCCATATTTTCATGCTTTGTCATTAATGCATAACTAGTTGCACCTAGCATTGAAGAGACCATGGTCCAGCCACAACAAATTGGGGATGGCTTTGTCATTTGCTATAAGGAGTATCCCATGATTTTACATGCCCAAGATAGTAAGGGTGGTGACTTGTATATCTACATCATGGCTCTCCCATACGTAATTGGAAGAATATGGTAGCAAAATGGGATTTTGGTCTCTACAGAAGTGTTTAACTCAGCATGGGTTTCCATTCCTTGATTTGTCAGTTATTTTTTTTTTACTTCTCTATATATTTGTAGCTTCTCATTTGAGTAAAGATATCTCAACTTGTATGGCAAAGTCCTAAAGGAATTTACCTTGAATTAGAAGAAGCATTTTTACCTCCATTTGAGATTGTAATTTTGCATATGTCTATGGTTTTATCTTGTGTTAAGTCATTTATTTTTCATGCTTTCATAAGTTAATGCCAACATATATAGTGTATTATGAGTTCTTCTCTTGTATGTCAACAAGAAGTGTTCAGCTCAGAGTATAAGCACATGTGAATAGGCTATCCATAGTGTGTCTTAGAACACATCTGGTAGTTCTTCCTCCCTATATCTCCATAAGATCCTGTGTTAAAACACTGATGCAGGAAAGGTTCTCATTTGAATGAAGTGTATGCTTGCTTCTCTCTGGTGTAAAGTGTATGTCAAAGCTGAGTAGACCAACCATTGTGGTGCATCACCGCATTAGTTTGGGTTCTGATTTTAGTATTTCTCTCCATTTTCATGCCCCCCATTTTTAGCAATAAGAAATCTAGGGCCTCAAGGTGCATCAAGGGGAGTTATCACTTAATCTAGAGATTCATCCCTCACATTTGCAACCCAAAGCAAGAGGAATGTCTCCATTGTGTCGTATGGAGGAAGAGAGTTGAACCTCCCTTCAGAGGGTGCAATCCACTACATAAATAATTTTTGGCACACTCAGTGGGACCAATTTCTATGTCCTACAAGTTTCAGGATTGGAGTTGGTCTTGATATTTTTAAAAAGTCCAAAAGAAGGAGCTATATTTAGCACTTGGTGACTCCATTCAGAAAATCAGTCTCTGGTTAATGATTAGCCTAGCATCCCATGCCAAAGGTCACTACAAGATCTTCTTCTAGGGGTGTCCCTTTTGAATTTGTTGAGTTACCTTTAAACTCAAAAAAAAGGCTAACGTTTGCAAATACCCACCCTTAAATAGCAAGCCATTTTCCTAAACTATTCATAAAATATACCTACTCAAGGAGACCCCTGTTGAATCCTTTCACAACCATGGCAGCACTTAGGGTTTTCCCTTTTGTGGCCTTCAATGGTCAAAGTCCCTTAAACCTTTAGCAATATGACCCACTTCTAGGGATAGCTCTCAAAAGTGTTCCTCCCTTTAGTGGAGAGGGCCCAATCATTGCTATCGAGCATATTAGAAACATAACAAACCTCTGCAACATCCATAATATCACTAAAGAAAATGTAGCCATTAGAATGCTAGCCTTGTCCTTCAAAGGGAAAGTTATGGACTGGTATGGGACCTTGCCTATGAACTCAGTTGGCTCATGGAATGAGTTAGGGATCCTCTTGACCAATAGTTTTGGGGGAAAAAGTGACCATTTGTCTCTAGCTGAGCAATTAACCAGCATGAAGAGAGCCCCACATGAGTTTATGCAAGATTTTAACGCTAGGTTCCAAAAGACTTGGGACATAATCCCAATTCTTATGAGGCCAACCCCAATCCATGCTTTCCTTTACTACTTGAAGGCCCTGAATAGTGACATTGATGTCATGATACAGTCCATGGGTGGAAACACTCTGCCTGTTGCTTATGAGATAACAATAGCTGCTAAAAATTGTCTTGTTCAAGCAGGAAAGATAGCTCTTAGACCTCTTATGCCACTCTTTCTTGATTTACAACCCTCATTCCAGCCTACTTGGCCCACTCTAGCTCCTCTACCTAATCAAGAGAAGCTAGTTTCTACCCCTGTAAATGACATCCATGAAGTGAAGAACCTGCTACATAATGGTACCAATGAGCTAGTTGCCCTCAAGAGATAACAAGCTTAGATTTATAGGCCAAATCAAGACTACTAGTAGTTTGGGCATGCAAATAAGCCTCCTTTCCAAAATTATAATCAAGGGAAAGGTTAATTTACACATGTCAAGCCTTATCAAAGCTATAATCGGAATTCCCCTTCATCTTTCAAGGCTCTTATCCCCACTCAAAATAATTTGGTGTAGGAGTAGCCCAACTATCCACCCTTGGAGCATGGATAAGAATAGGTTGCTTATGATAGTGAGATACCAAATCAAAGCATGACTACACTAGGTAATCAAGCAACCCAATTCTCAAGTTTTGAGATGTCAACATAACTTGGGATAGATAGCAAGTAGGCTCAATATGATTCCACTCTTATGAATCACTTGGAAGGAGAGTTCTATGCAGTCAACTATGTGGGTAGCATAAGTAATCAGAATGTTGGTGTTGTATCCCACACCAGGTCCAAAAGGAGAGCCATTAATGAAGCTCAAGAAGCTACTCAAGCACTTATAACATTTCCTTCACCACAAGCAAATCCAAATTTTCCCAATTACAGGCCAATAGTTGTAGCTTTAGTTCCTCAGGTTGTACCATAGGTTATGAATGTTCCCAAGGAGAACTCTAAAGGGGTTAATCCTTCAATCAATATAGTGGACCAAATGAATAAGCTGCACATGAACATCTCATTATGGAATTATTTAGCACTGCCAGGACAAAAGGATACACTCCAAAAGGAATTGTACAAGTTGGGTGAGCAAGTTGTCCCAACAAGAAATGATAATGTGTTCACAGTAAATGGGGATCCTCCCATGGCTGGTCAAGAAAATAAAGATGAGAATGTCCCTCCCTTCTATTTTTACCTAATTATTAGTGATTTCTTGGTCCATAATTGCATCATTGATAGTAGAGAAAGCACCTCAGTTATGCCCAAATGCATAGCTGATAAGCTAGGCCTCAAGTATGAGCAAATGACCAGAGGAGTTCTACAGTTGGATGGATCACCAGCTAAGACCTTGGGAGTGGAAAGAGGCTTGAATCTGACTCTCCATGCCTATCCAACCTTCTCAATTCTCCATGATTTGGTAGTGGAAGATGTTCCTCCTTACTTCACTATTTTCTTGTCAAGGGATTTCACATCCAAGATAGGTGGATACTTGGCAGCCAATTGGTCTTACATGGTTTTTAGGATAAAGTATGAAACTAAAGTAAAGATTGAGTCAGAGCCCATCCACAAGGATCACTTGAAGCCATACTCTCCCAAAGTGGTGAATGTGAAATACACAATCATTGATGAAGAAGAGCTCTACATGGACCAATCTCCATCATCTTCCCTTGTAGGAGTTGCTAACCTGCTCCTAGATTATTGGGGAAATGATAAATTTAAGCAAGATCATTACAATTTCATTGAAGAAGCTAGTTTTAGAGTCTACTGCATGCATGAGAAAGATGCTTTCATGCCAAAATTGATGAAGACAAACTAAGAGGACTGTGGTTTGTGGCTGTTGTTCTTTGGTGGATCTAGAAGCAAGTTGGGAACTGGTGGTGGGACAATGTTGGTTTCACCTTCAAAGGATAAATATGAGGTCCTATACCTATAATGTAGCAAAGTATGAGGCCTTTGTTCATGGCCTAGAATGTGTTGACGCAGTGGATTGCACCTGGGGGCAGGACGCCTAGCTCCCACCCTTCCACACACAACAATGGAAACTCCCCTCTCGCCTATGGGACTGGTGAAGCTAGAGGGGAGAGTCTCTAGATAAGGGCTAGTTCCTTCTAATGTAACCTTTAGGCCTTGGTTTCTCCTACTGCTAACAAATAAAATGGAAAAATGGGGGGGATGTAAAGGGAGAGAGAGATGCTGAAATAGAACCTAAACCTAAAAAAAAGGAAAGGTGATACGCTAGAAAATGATGAGCCACCCAGCCCAAATATACACTTTTCACCAAGAAGAAGTGCCCATACACTTCATCTGATGTGGGAAACTCTTTTGTGTCAGTGAGTCAGGGGTCCATAGAGATACAGGGAGGAAGGAACTATCAAAGGTGTTCTGAGACACACTTTGACAGCCTATTCACATGCGTCTATATTCTTGCTGTAGACACTTCTGGCAAACCTGTAGAAAAGAGACTTCACGATGCATTGGACATGTTGTAATCGATCTGTGAAAAGCATGAAAGACAATGAATTAACACAAAAATAACACATACATATACTTTAAAGTGCAAGTCCAGATAGAGGTAAAAATGCTAAGTCCTAATTCAAGGTAAAATCTGGCAGAGCTCTGCCTTAGAAGCCTGAGAGATTTTTGGGCAAAGTTTTTCCTTAAGGCTGAGAGAATCCCCTTCTCAAATGAGAAATTTACAATATATAGAGGAAGAAAAGAGGCCTTTTAGCTCCCTTTTTACAAATGACCCATGTGCATTTCGGTCATTGAGAAGAGCAAGCCACTTAAGCATCATATGAGAAATTATGGGCCGCACCGTTTGTCTACTTACAAGACCGCTCCTTCAAGGCAATTATGCGACTTGTCTGATCATTAATGCAAAATGAAGAAAATGGGTCCAATCGTTAGTCATTTACGTCTCCTAATGATCAATTTGCATACACTATATCACCTGCTAGAGTAACTCCTTGAGTTGACACCTTCTTTCACCACTTGGATGCTTTGTCCGCTTCTTGCCTTGTCTCATCCTGGTTTTGTCTCTTTTTGGCTTCTTCTGGTGGGTCACTGCATTCCTTGGGCTCTCACTACTTGCCTTGGCCATTTTCCACCGATTCTAGTGAGTGACACATGGCACGTTCCGCTATGAAATGGGTAGGATGCATGACCACATCCGCTTGACTCATGGAAGCTTTAGGCACCCTTTAAAGGTCCTGCAGAAGAGGACATGTGTCAGTTTCCACTCTCTTTAGCAATTCATCTAAGGCCCAACACAGTTCTCATGGGACAAAAGAGAGAGACTGCGGGTGTTGAAACTTGTCAACTTTTGCCGAGCCTTGTAGGGGACATGTGGCACATTTCGCTACTCCTAGAAAAGCATGTCAAAGCCTTCTATGGTTGCCACTTGGCACCTTTCACGCTCTAGATTTCCTGGTGTAAAATTTGATGTTTGCGGGCCCGTCACTGTGTTTGAATTTCCAACTGCTAGTTCATTGTGGTTGACTTTGATGTCTTCGAGCCTGTCACCCTGGAATTTCCTTCGACTTTCTTTCTTCAGCCTTTCTTCTTCGTGGGCTTTTCCTTCGAACAATTTTCTCGCAGACAAAAAGTCTACGAGAATTGTCTTGATTAATTTGATTTCTTCAGAATTTTCCTCGGGTCCTTTTCATTGGAATTTTCTCGACTTTTTTCTCTCCCGTGGCCTCCCTAAATTTCTTTAGACTTTTTGTTCAAAGGAATTCCTTCGGACAAAAATTCTAAAAGAATTCATTTCAACACTTAAGTCCTTTCTGTAGGATTTTTTTGGGCAGTGCTTCCGAATTCCTTTAGGCTTTTTGTTTGAAGGAATTCCTTTAGACAAAAAGTTCGAAGGAATTATGCCGTTGCCTTAATGAAATTCCAAAAAATCTTACCTTTGTGGCTCTTTTTTTCTTTGAAGTACTCCCTGCCCTCTGCAAGGGCTCTTGAACCTGGAACTGCCCTCCACAAGGGCATTTGTCCTTTGGGAGGCTTGAACTTTTGCGTTGAACCGCTCCTTTAAACCAACCATTGAACCACTCCTTTGAACCAACCGTTGAACCAATTGATTGAACCGGTTCAATGGTTCAAATAGTTGTTAAACCAAGGCATCAAACTGATTGTTTGAACTGAGTGATTGAATTTTGCCAATTAAACCAAGGCTTTGAACCTTGCCGATGAACCATTTGATTGAACCTGCCGATGAACTTTGCATTGAACTTTGCCGATGAACTGAGGCGTTGAACCAAGTGATTGAACCATCCGATTGAACTAAAGCATTGAACCAAAATGTTGAACCAAGATGATGAACCATTTGATTGAACCAAAGTGATGAACTTTTCTGATTGAACCAAGGCTTTGAATCGAAGCATTCAACCAAGGCGTTGAACCAAGGCATTGAACCGATTCAATGGTTCAATGGTTCAAAGGTGCTAACTCTTGGAAAGATTATGTCGTTGAACCACTCTTCCAACCTTAAGGAAAAGTGTCTTTGAACCATTTTAGCTCTCTTTCCTTATGAATTTCTTCAGACAAGAGTTCGAAGAAGCTTCGTAAAACCTTGCACTCTCTGAACTGGTTCTTCATCTGCCGAAAGACTACACTTATAGAATTCGTAAAAGTCCCTGTGAAGTCCGTAGAAAACCTGTAGATTCCATAGAAATTGAAAGACTCATGCAAAAATCAAAATTACTAGCTCAGAATAGCATGAAAAAAGAAGGGGACTAATTTTTGGCCTATTGGGCAAAAAATGGTCAACAAATTGGTGACTCCCAGAGGAAGCATGCCTACTATGCTTAGAGACCAGTTGCCCTTTTAGTCCATTGGGCATGGAGTCAAATGAAGCTCTAAAAGAGTTAGCCATTGCCTTGAGGGATCCTAGATTCAAACATGAAGCCTTTTACCCCAGACATAAGGGAAAGCACACACAAGACTAAAAACACTGCTTGTGCAAACTGCGCTTAGGGAAAGCAGGAAAAGAAATTGAAAACAAACTACTATGTACAACTAACCAGGTGCATCTGCTTCCCTCCTAGATCAAAGGGAAAGTTTCTTAAGTCCCCTTCCTAGCAAGAAGACTTATGGTGCCAGACAAGTGGCTAAATGAAATGGAGAGTTGGTGACCTGCTCCTCTTGCCTGCCACCTGGGTTGGCTTGTATCCAAGTGGTTCAGATTCAAACATGCTTCCAACATATACATACTCTATTTATTCTTAGAATATTGCCTCTTGTTTTTTCTTCATGCTGGTGTATCTCATCAAGAAATCAATGGCTGCTGGCTTATCACCATAAGCCCTTTGATGTGCATAGTCCCTTTGCAGTGCATCATGAATTGGCTTGTTTTCTTCTGCCTCATGCTCGGGTTCCATGGTATGACCATCCTCCTTGATGACTTCAAAGAAAGTATCTTCAGATTCACTAACCTCTTGAATGGATAAATCTAAAATCTTGCAACCCCTTTGCATACTTATTTGAGTCCCAATGCTGCCTTCTCCACCCCTGTCCAGCTCATAGCCCCCTTGAAGAAGAGTGTAGCCTGCCCCAATGACTTAACACAAAAAGACAACATGAAAGACAATGACTTAACACAAAAAGAAAAACATAGACATATACTTTAAAGTGCAAGTCCATATAGAGGTAAAAATTCTAAGTCCTGATTCAAGGTAAAATCTGGCAGAGCTCTGCCTTACAAGCCTGAGAGATTTTTTGGGCAGAGTTTTGCCTTAAGGTTGAGAGAATCCCCTTCTCAAATGATAAATTTACAATATATAGAGGAAGAAAAGAGGCCTTTTGGCACCCTTTTTACAAATGACCCATGTGCGTTCTGGTCATTGGGAAGAGTAAGCCGTTTAAACATCATATGAGAAATTATGGGCTGCACCGTTTGTCTACGTATAAGACCACTCCTTCAAGGTGATTACACGGCTTGTCTGCTCATTAATGTAAAATGAATAAAATGGGTCTAATTGTTAGCCGTTTACGCCTCCCAATGATCAATTTGCATACACTCTATCACCTGTTGGAGTAACTCCTTGAGTCGACACCTTCTTTCACCACTTGGATGCTTTATGCGCTTCTTGCCTTGTCTCATCCTAGTTTTGTCTCTTTTTGGCTTCTTCTGGTAGGTTGCTGCGTTCCTTGGGCTCTCGCTGCTTGCTTTGGCCATTTTCTACCAATTCTAGTAAGTGACATGTGGTGCATTCTGCTGTGAAACAGATAGGACGCGTGGCTGCATCCACTTGACTCATGAAAGCTTTAGTCACCCTTTGAAGGTCCTACAGAAGAAGACATGTGTTACCTTCCACTCTCTTTAGCAATTCATCTGGGGCCCACCATAGTTCTTGTGGGACAAAATAGAGAGACTGTGGGTGTTGACACTTGTCAACTTCCACTGAGCCTTACAGGGGACACGTGGCACATTCTGTTGCTCCTATAAAAGCATGTCAAAGCCTTCTACGGTTGGCACTTGGTGCCTTCCACGCTTTGGATTTCTTGGTGTAAAATTTGACATTCGCAGGCCCATCACTTCGTTTGAATTTTCAATGGTTAGTTCACCGTGGTTGAATTTGACGTCTTCGGGCCCATCACCCCTGGACTTTCCTTCAGCATTCTTTCTTCGGCCTTTCTTCTTCATGGGCTTTTCCTTTGGACAATTTTTTGGCAGATAAAAAATCTACGAGAATTGTCTCAGTTGCTTTGATTTCTTCAGAATTTTCCCTGAGTCCTTTGGAATTTTATTAGCTTTTTTCTCTCTCGTGGCCTCCCCGAATTTCTTCAAACTTTTTATCCGAAGGAATTCTTTTGGACAAAAAGTCTAAAAGAATTCATTTCAATGCTTAAGTCCTTTTTGTGGGATTTTTTCAGGCAGTGCTTCCGAATTCCTTCGGGCTTTTTGTCTGAAGGAATTCCTTCGGATAAAAAGTCTAAAGGAATTATGCCGTTGCCTTAACGAAATTCCAAAAAATCTTACCTTTGCTGCTCTTTTTTCCTTTGAAGTGCTCCCTGCCCTCCGCAAGGGCTCTTGAACCTAGAACTGCCCTCTATAAGGGCATTTTTCCTTCAGGAGGCTTGAACTTTTGCATTGAACCGCTCCTTTAAACCAACCGTTGAACCACTCCTTTGAACCAACCGTTGAACCAATTGATTGAACCAGTTCAATGGTTTAAATAGTTGTTGAACCAAGGCATCAAAATGAATGTTTGAACCAAGTGATTGAATTTTGCCGATTGAACCAAGGCTTTAAACCTTGCCGATGAACCATTTGATTGAACCTGTCGATGAACTTTGCGTTGAACTTTGCCGATGAACCGAGGCATTGAACCGAGTGATTGAACCATCGGATTGAACAAAAGCATTGAACCAAAATGTTGAGCCATGCTGATGAACCATTTGATTGAACCAAAGTGATGAACTTTGTTGATTGAACCAAGGCTTTGAACCGAAGCATTGAACCAAGGCATTGAATCGGTTCAATGGTTTAACGGTTCAAAGGTGCTAACTCTTGGAAATATTATGTCATTGAACCACTCTTCCAACCTTAAGGAAAAGTGTCTTTGAACCATTTTAGCTCTCTTTCCTTATGAATTTCTTCAAACAGGAGTCCGAAGAAGCTTTGTAAAACCTTGCACTCTCTGAACTGGTTCTTCATCTACTGAAAGACTACACCTATAGAGTTTGTAGAAGTCCCTGTGAAGTCCATAGAAAACCTGCAGAGTCTGTAGAAATTTCAAGACTCGTGCAAAAATCAAAAGTACTGGCTCATAACAGCATGAAAAAAGAAGGGGACTGATTTTTGGCCTATTGGGCAAAAAATGGTCAACATAATGGGTAAGGAAGAGAGGAATCAAAGAATTGTAGGTGTTTGGAGATAGTGAGTTGATTATGAACGAAGTGAGAGGTCAAAACTTGACCAAGAACTCCTTACTCAAGTATTACAAGCATAGAGTTTGGGACCTTGTAGAGAACTTCACTAATTTCAACATCACTTCCATTCCAAGAGAGGAGAACAAGCATGTAGATAGACTAGAAATAATTGGTGCTCAGTTTGACATCCCAAAGGGGATGAGACAAAGCAATAATCAATATCATTTAAAGGTGATTGTGAGGCCCTCCATACCAGATAATGTCACCAATTGGTAGGTGTTTAAAAGTGACGAAAAAATAACACTTTTCTTTCAAGAAGAAGCTGAGTTTGCTTCCAAAAATTAGTCCAAGCTATAAATATAGTATGATGGGCAGATTATTCAACTAAAGACCAATAGACTTCCCAAATGTTTAGTAATTCTTGAGAGCATTTTAAACTAAGATGACCAACTCAAGAGAGACAAAGCAAGCATGTCAACCAAGAAGGAAAATTATGAAAGGGTAGAGATCTACAAGGATAAGTTGTTTGCACTTGGGAAGGTGTGTACCAATGAGGAAAAGCATGTTTTCATTATGTTATGTCAAGATTTTATTGATGTCTTTGCTTGGGAGTATGGTGATTTGAAGGGATTTGATCCAAGATTGGACCAACACACTATTGAGATGGAAGAAGGTGCCAAACCCATCAAGCAAAACCAAAGGCTAATCAATCTAAAGATTGAGCCTCTCATGAGGAAGGAACTCACCAAACTGATCGAGTTTAGGATCATTTTCCCTATGAAACACTCTTCTTGGCTAGCCAATTTGGTCCCTGTTAGGACGAAGAATGGAGAGATCAGATTATGTGTGGATTTTAGAGACCTGAATAGAGTCTCACTGAGAGATCACTATCCCCTTCCAAGTATGGAGTAAATTCTTTAGATGGTGTTAGGCAGTGAAAGATTCTCTCTCTTAGATGGCTACTCTGGGTAAAATCAAATCTTGGTACAAGAATGTGACCAATACAAGATAGCCTTCACCACCAAGTGGGGAAACTAAGCCTATAGAAAGATGCCATTTGAATTTTCAAATGTTGGAGCTACCTTCCAACGTGCTATAGATATGGCTTTCCAAGGTTTGATCAATGGCATTGTGTTGGTTTATCTTGATGATGTGATAGTCTTCTCTAAGGAGGCAAGTGAAGACTTGAAACACCTAAGGAAAATTTTTAAAAGTTATAGAGAGTTTGGTATCTCTCTCATCCCAAATAAATGTGTGTTTACCATCCACAAAGGCAGGCTCTTGGGCCATGTCATTTCAAAGGAAGGCCTATCCATTGATCCAAAGAGGGTGCACACCATCTTAGCATTGTCCTTGCCTAAGCACAAGAAGGGCCTAAAAAGTTTCTTTGGTAAGATAAATTTCATTAGGAGATTCATTCCTAACTTTGTTGAGCTTTTCAAGACACTAACTTTCATTCTAAGGAAGAATGAGATGTTCACGTCGACAACAAGAAGAATAGACAGCTTTGAAGGCATCACGCAAGCTATCACCCAAGATCCTACCCTGGCCAGTCCAAAATTTTCTAAGGACTTCAATCTATACACATTTGGGAATGAAGAGGTAATCTCTGCTATGCTCACTCAAGCAAATGGTGAGAATTTAGAATCTCTTACTTTTTCAGCCAAGGTTTTGAAATCTATGAGGTTAGATACATGTATGTTGAGAAGCAGGTGCTTGCAGTCATATGAATTCTGAAGAAGTTCAGACATATGTTGTCTAGCATAAAAATTCACATCATGGTACAACATCCTAGTGTAGAAGACTTCTTGTTGAACCGAGACTTGAATGAGAAAAGGGTAGGTTGGATCACCAAAGTAATGGAGTATGACGTAGAAATCAAGACCACCAATCTGGTGAGAGGAAGAAGGCTATGTGAACACCTCACTATAGACTTGAAAGATCTAAAGGAGGACATTTTGTACTCCATGATAAACTTACAATAGTTTTACTTACGGTCATGAAGCGCTAGGCACAAGACATGGTTCATTTCCTTCAAACTGGTGAGTGTCTATAAGGTCTTGATAGGACCAAGAGGAGGTATTTTAGACTCCAATCTCTTCCTTATGTCCTAGTTGATGGAGTGCTATTCAAAAAAGACTTTTCAGGGGTGCTCTTGAGATACATTGATTCAGACCAAGTCAACAAGGTAATGTTTGAGGTCCATGATGGACCAACTGGTGGCCACTTTGCTCCCAAAGCCATAACTACAAGGATTATGAGGGCTGGTTACTTTTGGCTCAGTTTATTTAAATAAACTCATACTTGGGTGAGGAAATGTCAAAAATATACCTTATTTGATGGGAAGCAATGACTGGTTGCCATGCCTCTTCATCTTATTTAGGTGAAATAACCATTCATGCAATGGGGGTTGGACTTCATAAGGTTGATCAATCCTCCTAGTATTGGCCACAAGTGGGTTTTGACAGCCACCGATTATTTCACAAGTTGGGTAGAGACTATAGCTTTGAAAGAGGCTAATAAGAGTGTAGTCCTAGACTTTTATGAAGGCATAGTGACAGGATTTGGGGTCCCAACCACAATCATTTTAGATAATGCATTGGTTTTCTTGGGAATAAAGACAAGTGAGTGAGCATTGAAGTATGGCATCTACCTCAACACTTCTTCCAACAAATATCTACAAAGAAATGGGCTGGCGGAGTCCACAAACAAGAATTTGATTAGGATCATAAAGAGGACAATAGAGGAAAATCAAAGGACTTGGCATGCCAAGTTGAAGACAACTCTTTAGGCAGATAGGATCACTCCAAAGAGGGTAATGGAGAATTCACCATACACACTTATGTATGGAAGGGAAGCTAGAATTCCTATCTCACTTGAGTTACCAGCCTTGGATCTTGCCCATCAGCTATAATTAATGGAGAGTGATAGCTTGGAGGTCAAGTATGGTGAGCTAATGGAGCTTGAAGAAGTGAGAGACCAAGCCATGGATGCCATGACCAGCTGCCAAAAACAAACAAAGAAGTATTTTGACAAAAGGTCTATGCCAAAGAGCTTCTCAGAAGGTGACATTATCTTGAAGTGGTATGAGGACAGAGCCAAGCCTCGAAGGCACATGAAGTTTGATGCTTTTTAGAGTGGCCCATATGTCATCACCTAATGCAAGCAATATAATGCTTTCTAACTCTCCAATTTGGATGGTGAAGAGCTACATATCCCATTCAATGGGATATATCTTAAGCATTGTTACTAGGTTTCTTTTGTCTTGTACATAATTTTCTTTATTTTTCCTCATTTTCCCTAAGTGTTGTTATACATAGGTGTAGTGTTTTTAGCCTTTGTGTGTGTTTTTTCCTTATTGTTTGGGGTAAAATATTTGTCAGTTCATAGGTCCTTACAAAGATATTTTTGACTTCTCTAAGATGTATCCTGACTCCGTGCCCAATGGACTTTGTGGCTACCAGTCTTCCCGAGCATAGTAGGCATACTTCCCCTGTAAGTCACCAATTATGTTGACCAATTTTTAGACCTGCAAGCTAAAATTGAGCACCCCCTCCTTTTTCTTTGCAAAGGTCATCCAGTCTAGGTTTTGGATAGATCATCCCTCTGCTACCTTGTGAAAAAAATATTCTCTACCAGACCTTTCTAATGAAAAAGCTAGGTGTTTCCCTCATTCTACTTTTCCAAGTGTAAATCAGGTTTGTGCAGGTGCATTACTTGTCTACTTTTATAAGTAAAAGTGATTAAATAACCCAAAATGGTCTAAAGAAGTTCGCAAAAGGCAATAGATTCCCTTCAGAGGACATTTTGATGGCTTGAAGGATGTTTGCAAAAATTTTGAAGGGTAAGTGCCCTTGCGGAGGGCACCTTGGTCAGTGGTAGGACCAAATCAAAAGTTCTGAAGGGGCATTTTGAGGCACCAAGTGCCCTTGCAGAGGGAACCTTGAGAAAGTGAATAACAAAGATAAAAGGCCTGAGGGGCATGTCCCCTTCAAGAAAAAAAGCAATCAAAAGAAAGAATTCCTTTGGACAAAATGTCTGAAGGAATTCCTTTGGACAAAATGTTTGAAGGAATTCCTTCAAACATTTTATCCAAAGGAAAGTGTGGTAAAAATCCTGAGACAAATAAGGCTCGATAAGTCAAAGAGAAAGATAAGAAAACTAAAAGGCAAAGGAGACATCGAAGGAAGGAGACAAAACATGGGAAAAGACAAAGCAGAAAAGACAAAACAAGGAACAATTATAACTGCTAACAAAAATAAAGGATAGAATCAATGACCACTCAAACCAAGACAAGTGATATAGATGACTCAGCAAGGAGAATTAATACATTTGGTGAAATATATCTACCAAAAACCAATAAAATAGATTGGTTTTTGAACTATAGAGGAGATAAACCCATGTTTTCATGCTTCACCATTAATGCACAGCCAGTTGTGCTCAGCATTGAAGAGAGCATGGTCCAGCCACAAAAGCTTAGGGATGGATTTATCAGTTGCTAGAAGGAGTATCCTATGATTTTTTAGGCCTAAGATAGCAAGGGTAGTGACTTGGACATCTACAACATGGCTCTCCCCTATGTAATTGGAAGAATACAACAACAATATCGGCTTGTGGTCTCTATAGAAGCGTTTAACTCAGCATGGGTTTCCATTCCTTGATTTGTCAGCTATCTTGTTTCTAGTTCTCTATATATTTGTAATTGATCATTTGATAAAAGATATCTCAGCTTGTATGGTGAAGCCCTGAAGGAATTTACCTTGAATCAGAAGAAGCATTTTTACCTCCATTTGAGCTTTCACTTTTGCATATGTATATGGTTTTATCTTGTGTTAAGTCATTTCCTTTTCATGCTTTCATAAGTTTATGCCAACATATCTAGTGTATTATGAGTCCTTCTCTTGTAAGTCAACAAGAAGTGTCCAGCTCAGAGTATAGGGAAATGTGAATAGGCTGAAGATAGTGTGTATTACAACACCTCTAGTAGTTTTTCCTCCCTGTATCTCCATAGGATCCCGTATTGAAACACTGATGCAATAAAGGTTCTCATTTGAATGAAGTGTATGCTTGCTTCTCTCTGGTGTAAAGTGCATGTCAGAGTTGAGTAGACCAACCATTTTTTTTCATCACTGCATTAGTTTAGGTTCTGATTTTAGTATTTCTCTCCCTTTTCATCCCCCCCATTGTTAGCAGTAGGAAATTCAGGGCCTCAAGGTGCATCAAGGGGAGATAGCCCCTAATCTAGAGATTCATACCTCACATTTTCAACCCAAAGCAAGAGTAATGTCTCCATTGTGCCATGTGGAGGAAGAGAGATGAGCCTCCCTTTAGAGGGTGCAATCCACCATGTCAACAATAGGATCTCTCAAAGAAAGGGGGCCTCTAAAACTTGAGATTTTGAAACTGAGAGGCCTACTTGAAGGTTTATAAGAATTCCCCTTCCTGAAGCTTGAGAATTTGAATGTAGAAGCTCCCCCATTCATAGGATGGTTTATAGTTGTAGGAGAGTATAGTTTGAAACTAAGGATGTAAGGGACTACTTAAGGCCCAATATATTGTGTTTACTTAAGCAGTTGATGTATCTAATATTCCTTAACTATAATTTTCCTAGCCAAGCATTCTTCTTCATACCTTAATTTTTATTTCATCTCATGTTGGTGGATGTAGGCTTGGGAAGAAAACTCCTCATGTTGCCTACTATACTCTAGCTCTTTGTCAATCTCCCTCATTTGTTAGGTATAGTCCAATAGAATAACTCTAATGCTTTACTAGGGCTAGTTAGGAGGGTAACAATGTTGATTAGGAGGAACATAACTTGTGCAAAGTTGGTTGGAAGAATGAGTAGGCTACCATAGGGGATGAAATAGGGTGGGAGGGAGGCAAACATTATGAGCAGGCTGGTATCTTGCTGATCCATGCCATTTTTGGGTGAAACCAATAGTACTTCCAACTTGACATGGGATAAGGTAAGGCATAACAATAACATTTTCATTGAATGGGGGGGATACATATTTTAAGGCACTCAAGCTACTTAAACCAATATATTTGACATTTGGAGTCGTCAAGTGATCTATAAAGTGTCATCAACACTTGAATTATTGAGAGCAATACTAATTTCTCAACCAAATTTTAAACTCGGTCCCATCAGCTATGATAGAAACTATTATCACTTGAACCATGTATTGTCTCATCCCCTAAGGCATATGACTATTTTTATCCTTGGGAAAAACATCTAGAGAAGGATGACTTGCTTCTAATCTAAGTGCACCTGATTTAGGATCAACGTATAGACCTACAAAGTGTAGAAAGGAAACCTACATCTAATGGTAAACCTAATCTTGACAAAGGAAAAGGGGGTAAGAGAGGGTAAGAGGCTTGTTGAAATGGAAAGTGGTGATGCACCAAGAATAGAAAAAACACCTCACCCACTTAATGATACAATAAAACTAAGGAACCAAATGCACACAGCCTTAAAACTAGACACCAATTACATAAGTGTTTCACACTGAGGTATGTAAACACAACACAACATTAAGAGGGATACCAAACGATCCACATATAACACTTATGTGGACCCATTTATAAATGACATGTGAATTTTATAGGATTATTATTCTACATAGAGGTGTGAAGGGAGGACAATAATGAGAGGGACAAACATCCATAGACAAAGATCAATAACAGTTAATACACACAAAATATGGAGCAAGAAGAAAGGTGATTACATTATTATTAATTTCAAGGCCTAAGCTAATATTAAAACTTTAATGGATATAGATTTGTTATACCAAGGAGAGGGTTTATTTTCATAATGAAAATCAAGGTTTATATAGAGTTGGGCAAGATCCTACACAATTAATTCACCACTTGAGATGGTAGATAATAAACTTGAATTTGAAAGTTGGCACTCTAGGAAACCAAACTTCCATGTAATAGGTACTATGAATCATGTTCATTTAACTTAGGTTGACAATCTGACCGTAAAATTAGTTGGAAGGTCATTTTGGGATATTTAGATGATCTATCTATGCATCAAAGTCATGAGTATGCTTCTGTAGATAGAGGAGATGTGTGTGTATGCTCTGCCACCTACCCACCACCTTTAATTTTAATTCCACTCTAACTTGGCTCCCCTCAACATCCAATCAATATCAGCTACCACCTTTGCTTATTATTGCCACCTATCAATCTACCTAGACTACTCACTGATGCAAAGGTCGTGTAGAGCTTTCTTTAGATTTTTCCATGCCACTTTTACATGTTTGATATATTTTTGTTTATGTCTCTCGTAGGGATCATATTCACATTAAATATTTTGTAATTTGGACTTTGTTGAGTTTTCATTATCTATGCATGTAAGGTTGCACGTGGAAAATCTATGTTGAAGGGGAGTGTGTACCTTTTATGATTCCTATAATCTTAGTTATTCTCTGCATGTGGTTCAAAATTACTTAATTTTAGCATTATAAATATTTTCATTCAATAAAACAACCAAGTGCATGATTACATCATGTTTATCCTAAATGTGGTTTGATACTTGAATGCATCATGCGTAAAAAGTGTGTACAAAAGTCTGTGTAGGAGGATGAACATTTCATCATAATGACATAGCAGTGTAGAGAAGTTGTGAACCCACATGATGGCATGGAGGGAAATATTCTATGAAAGGAATAAGGCCTTAGTTTCCCCTATTCCTAGTCCCTTTTGGTAATTTTACAAGTCTACACCTTGAATTTGAGAGCTTACATTGGCCTACGAAGGAAGTGGTAAACATCACAAATCACAACCTATGAATTATGAGTGTGAAAGTGTGGATTTATATGATTGAGCATGAAACTTTGTCATTTAGACATGAGGTGCCTCCCATATAGGAGCACACGAGAAGAAAAAAGATCTAGGGTGCACACTTAAGGTTTGAACCTGTGCTTTGCATACCTTACACACACATGATTTGGATTTTGTAATGTTCTACACAAAGGTGCATGCAGGCCATTATTTTGGATGATTGGATGTTGAAGTATAATATTTTAGGAATGTTATAGGCCTAAGAACCCACATAATAAGTAGAACACATCATAGTTTGTGGTCTGCAAATCTTGAAGGCATATATCCAAATCTCTGTGACTAGGCATGTGAGTCTATCATTTGGACATAATAAGTCCTCCAAAGAGGAGTGCACAAGAAGAATGAGGATATCACATGTGCACACACAACTAGATCTTGTGCTCTTTACACTTCATGGTGCATGTTGTATGAAGCCCTAGAACCTTGCATACATAACTTGTGTGCACCTATAGTCTTGTATTTTTCATAAGGGTGAAAAAATATTTATGTGGGGTATGGAACAAGGATCTTCTCATAGGCATGCATAGATACTTCATTGATGTGCAGATATGCACTGATTACTAACCTTGGGCACTTGTAGAGAATATTTACATGCAAGCTTACTCTTGAGAAACCCAATACTGCACAAGTATGAAGACCCTCTATGTAGTGTCCTATGAGCTCTGTGTAGGCAGGGGTCACCTGAAGGGTTAATAGTGACTTAAGGATAATATTGTCTAGACTTTAAGCGTGAATTTATATTATCTTTACCTAATGATGTTTCAATGTCTTTGGATGCAACTTTAGAAATGTTACTTAGGTGATTTTGGTATGACTTATTTGAAGACATTAGTATGAATTTATCCTTGAAGTTATAGACCTATGTAGGGGTGATGTTGATTAACCATTGACTAATGACTTTTGGTTGACTTAATTTGTGAGTTTACGTTTGTCTTAAGTGGTTGACATTAGGGTGTCCTTAATTATGACTTTTTTCCTTATTTAACTTGTATTTATTCATCTTTATGGAGTGATGATGGGGTGTCCCTTATTATGACTTTATTACCCCTAAACCTAATTATGAAAACCTAATATCAATCCATACTTAATATGACCTAATTGATTGCCTCGTGTATCAAAAAATCACTTGATTGGTTCCATGGTCCACCCAATTAAGAAATATTGAGCCCCTTAAATACAATTGCTACAACCTAGTGTCATTTTAGACTCAATATGCCCTAATTGAGTGTCTTGTGTAATGAATTTCTTGAGTGGTTGCATGGGGCACTTGATTAGGACATATCAAGTCCCATGAACATATTTGCAATAACCTAATGCCATTTCAAAATTGATTTTACCTAATTGAGTTCCCAATTCAACTAATTGCTCAATTGGTTGCATGTGACAATCAATTAGGGTATATTGATCCACCTAAACATAATTATAACAACTAATGTCATTTTAGACTCGATATGGCCATGTTGAGTGCCTTATTTAGCTAATCACTTGATTAGTTGCATGGGGTAGCCAATTAGGGCATATTTAGTCCCTAAACACATTTGTGACAACTTAATGTCATTTCAAACTTGATTTTCCCTAATTGAGTGCTTGTGCAATCAATAAATCAATTAGTAACATGGTACACTTTATTAGGGCATATTAAGCCCCATAAACATAATTATGAAAATCTCCTATAATTTTAGACTTGATATGCACTAATTGAGTGCCTCATGAAACTAATCACTCAGTTGGTTACATCAACACTCGTCCAAGGAGTATCAATCTCCTTAAACAAAATTGTGATAGTCTAATGTCATTTACAAATTTATATTCCCTAATTGAATTCCATGTGTAACCAATCACTCGATTGAGTGGATGAGGTACTCAATTAGAGCATATGGAAACCCTTAAACACATTTGTGACAACTTGATGTAATTTCAGACTTTATTTTTTTCAATTGAGATCTCCGTGCAACCAACATGCCCATGACTTGACTATGTAATTTCATAATTATTTTCAATTGAGAGCCCTATGCAACCAAAAGGGTAATTTAAAAAAATTATATAATTTTATAGTTATTTTCAATTTTATGTAAACGTTTTAAATTTTTTTAATAGGATGTAAAATTTTGTAATTCACAAATTATTTTTGGTTTTTATATGGTTTTTAAAATTTATGGATGTCCAATGAATTAGTTAGTTGGCTTAAGGGTAAACCTGGATTTGGTGACAAATTTAAAGTAGATTATGAAAAGTGTGGATAACTATTGGGAGGTAAAATTAAATTTTTCATTTAGTCAAAATTTCTTTAATTTTTTTGAAATGTATATTTTAAAATTAAGTATTAATTTTTTAAAATGTTGTAGTAAGTTTTTTTTTTTACATTTAAAAAATAAATAAATTGTAGAGCCTCTTGCCACAAAGATCATCCTTGAAAAAATATTTCTGAGCACTTGGACAATTTTTACCTTCCAAGATGACAAATGTAGGGGGAAACGCTGACCAATCCCACATTTATTTTACATTTAGAAAAATTAAAATTAAAATTAAAATTGTGTGTGTGTGTGTGTGTGTGTGTGTGTGACCAATCCCACATTTATTTTACGTTTATAAAAATTAAAATTTTGTGTGTGTGTGTGTGTGTGTGTAGAGAGAGAGAGAGAGAGAGAGAGAGAGAGAGAGAGAGAGAGAGAGAGAGAGAGAGAGAGAGAGAGAGAGAGAGAGAGAGAGAGAGAGAGAGAGAGAGAGAGAGAGAGAGAGAGAGAGAGAGAGAGAGAGAATCTAAGATTGGTTTTTGTTTTATGATTTTTAAGGAAAATTTAACACTCATTTCATTGTATTTTATGCAAGAGAAGTGCCAAACTATCTAGGATTCAAATTAATTTAATGGTTCTAACTATGAATGGGATGATCTTGAGTATTAGGTTCTCTTTTTTGAGTCAAGAGATGCTTCTATGCCTCGACCAACTATAAGTAGTGGGGGTGTTGACATTGGCTTGTAGAGTATGAGACTAAGAGTGATTATTGAGGAGAGGATATTGAGGGTTAGAATAATGTAATTGAGCATGATAACCTTGATGTTGTTTGGGGTCAATTATTACTTTATATGACTATTAATTCATTATATTAGTATGATATTTTCATTATTAGTATGTTCTATTATAATCATAATTAATTATGTCATGGAAGGTTTAATTTATGTTTGCAATCAAATTTACTTAAAAAATCATAGTTACATTATTTTTATGTATAATGTTACAATTGAGATTAGCATTGCAATTATATAATTATACATATACAAGTTATAATTTTATTATATAAGAACAATATTTTATAAATAATAATATGAAATAGTTTTAACTCACAAAAAACTACTATATTTTAATTATAATTTATAAAATTAAAGTTGCATTTTATTGAAAGTTAAATTTAGATTTAGTGTGAAATTTAGATTTAGTGTCAAACTTAGATTCAAAATCAATATTGCACTTAAAATTAGGATATAATATCACAATTATAGTTGGACCTAGTGTCACATTTAAGTTCATTTTATAGTAAAACTTAGTGTTACACTTAAAGTCTCTTTATAGTTAGACCTAGTGTCACGCTCAAGTCAAACCTAGTGCTACACTTAAAGTTAGATCTAAGATCACATTTAAGGGCAAACTAATGTTTAATTTAAAGTTAGATTTAGTGACAAGATTAAATTTTTCACTAGTGTCACACTTAAATTCAATCCCAACATAAAACTTAATGTTGGATTTATTAAAAATCTTAAATTTGAAGCTAGTGTCGAATTAAAGATGGTCCTTGTGTTGAACTAAAGTCAAAACTTAAGTCAATTAGAAAGTTAGAGAAAATGTCATGCCTAACATCTTCTGAATGTCACCATTAGGTGACACTAACAAGAGACATTAGACTATCCTTAGGTTGATGTTGTATTTATGTTATTTAAAATTAGTATTAAGGATGACCTTAAGTCATCTACCCAAATTTAAATCCAAATTAGAGTTGAAATTTGGTCTTCAAAAAGTTTGAAAAATTAAAGGTAACTTTAAGATGAATTTAAGGTAACTTTAATTTCTACATATATTAGGCAAAATGTTGTAGAGGATGGAGTTGAGACTACACAACACTAACCTTGAGTACAATGGTTGTAGCACAAGAATATAAAGTTTCATTCACTTCTCCTCATAGTCAAGTTCCAATGATGATTCCACTTCATGGTCTACATCAAATACAAGGTTTCATATAATTCCCTCAAATTCAAGTGTCAATGGTGGTTCAACATCATCGTCTAAATCAATTTTTCTTTGTGTTTCAAATTATGTTCAAGCTTGATATCTATTTAAGGGAACTACAGAATCAACATGATCATCTTAATTAGATATTTTTTACACTAGCACTAGCTCAATGGGTGCAATAATTTTGGCAAGATTACTTATTAAATCACCCTTAAGCATGCACATAGGATTCCCATAAAAAACTTACATAAATAAAAAATTGAAATATGGCATATGCCACAATAACAATCCATGTGATAAAAATTCCAAAAAATCCACATGAACCTACCATGCTAGTCACAAAGACATACTCGACAAAGATAAACAACACACCCTCAAGTTACATGAAACCTTTTCCAGCATTGAGTTCATACAATTAAACAATATTTGGATATAAAACCTTGTAGCCTTTATGGAAGAATCAATCATTCCCAATCCACTTGTTGTTTCTAATGCATTCCTATGCAAAGGATTGTACATTCATTAAAGCTACATTGTGGTGGATAAACCTTCAAATTCTATAAAATATCACCTCACTAAAACATACTTGTAAATGTAAATATTTTAGTATTTATAATGTGCAAGATAACAACACATTTTTTTACACATATGTGCATAAACATATATTTACATATCACACTTTATTTCTTGAGGGAGTTGTGCCATCAAAAAATCATTTGTTCTTACAACAACATGCCTTGTGATTATGTAGGAATATTTATATTTCTTCTCAAAGCTAAAGCACACAAGGTATCTCAACTTCACTTTTACTTCCCAATTTTTTTTATATTGCACATCAAACTCATGTTGTGCTAGAAAACATTGGTATCATCCTTAAGCTATTATGATTTCATCTATCCTATAATGTGTGCTATTATAAAATTTGTTTCAAGATCATGTTATTTTGATTGGTCTACCTCATAACTAACGCTAGTAAAACATTGGTATAAGAGTTTTGAGTTTGTTATTTTATTCACTATCCAACATCCATTTAACATGGATATGCTTCATCTGTAATCCACTTGCATGTACATGGATTATTCACACATTCATTTAGAAGACAAAATGTGTATAAACACACTCTTCTTCTCAGCATTAGATTACATGGATAATGTATACAGCTCTTCAAATTCATAAGAATTCATAAAAGATTCTACACTAGGCCACCAAGAGCAATGGTACACTCTCAAGCACCTCTAAAATTGGTTTCTAAAACTACGAGAATGCAAGACATTATAGTATTGTGAAACCACTACATCACACTATTGAACATAGACGAAAATGTACATCCCTTTTCCTAATTACCTTCCTATCTACACAATGACTTTCGATTGTAATATAATATCTAAACCCTTTGTCTTAAATCTACCATGGTATTTGTGATATATGTAAGAGATCAAATCTTAGCTTGTCAAAAAATCTAATGATGTTTAATTATAAAAAAGTTTTTTGCATCAAACTTAACAAAATCCTCTCATAAACAAATAATTAAAAAAATACTAATACAACCTAAACAAACGTAAATACACCTTCAAACTTATTTATTACCCTAACATAATAATTAATTGATTAAAAGATAACCATATTTATTTATTAGGTCTTCCCCTCTTCTCCTTTATAATCTCATAAATTTAACAATAATTTTCATTTAAATATTTCAAATACATTCCTTCATATCCCAACTCAAATATACCTCCTAAAAAGTCTAAAAACTAATCTTAGAACTTAAAAAAATCCACATTCATTTCGTTCCCCACAACTCCTCTCTTTAAAGTAAATTAAATATTGCAAAAGGTTAATCAACTTCAATCCCATCTCCAAATTAGAGAAATAGAGAAGAGCAATAGAAAATGACACATGCCCAACAAGATGATCTCCTTAAAATAATATTTCCCTGGCCCCTAACAATGATGATCTATGTTTCCATTGGAGGAAGACAATTTTTTTTTTTTTTTTTTTGTCTTATGCTTTTAGCTATCATACATCATGTGTGCATTCAATTTAATGTACATCATGTCATGGCCCCAACATAAAAGATAAAACAACAACGACAAAAACCATACATATTTGCTAATTTGTTTTAAAAAACACACACAAAAACCACCTCAAATCCACTTTGTAAATAGCAGGAATTATGTCTGAACATGGATTAACACTTTTCAACTCCAACCCACACGTGACATGAGCTCCCTCTCTTTGTACCCATTCATTTTTGCATATGTATGCTAGATTTTAGCCTGCTTGCCTCTTAAGTAGGTCAAAGATTGAACAAAATAGAATATATCATTAATTTTTTGTAGTAATTTAAACCATTACACTTGCAAGACGGTGAATTGTCATCCATTGTAGACACCGAACCATGTTTTAACATCCTCTTTTGTAACTAATTTCATGTAATGATATATATTGTAAATTATTCAAGAGCTAGTGGTGGACAAAAAACAAATATCATGAATATCTATATGCTTTGAGTATCTAGTATTGTGTAGTCATTTCTACACATCTTCCAAACTAAAAAAATCAATTAGGAAGTGTTTCGCCCTTTTTGATAAAGAGGATTTTCATTCCCAGTCTTTTGGTCATTCACAATTTAAAAAAATCGGTCAAGATATGTCTTCCACTTTCTTATTATGAAAATTCTCATTTTTAGTCTTACTATGTATAGTGCACATATACATTATACCTTATTTTGTCTATTAAATAGAAGTAGCATTATTCATCTAATCTATCCACATTTAGAATGTGCAATTGTTATTCTGCATCTTTTTTAGATTCTAATTCATGTTCTACAATTTCAAAACTTTCTTTGAACATAGCCATCTATTTTAAATAGTTGTAGTTTGACTTCCATGCACTCCTTGGGCACTGCACAAAACCATACCCCAAAAGGACATGATATCCAAAGAAAACATTTGTGCCCCTTTATATAATTGCCTTCTTATCTACACAACAAATTTCAGATTTTAAGACATTATCGGAGCCCTTCGTCTTAAATCTACCATGGTCATTGCATTGATAACCATATGTAAAAGATCAAGTTTTTGCTTGTTAAGAAATCCAATGATACTCAACTATAAATAAGGTTTCTATACCAAACTTAGTAGAATCCTGTCATAAATAAATAATTATAAAAATACCGATGCAATCCAATAGCTTAAATCCATGCTCCACCAATAAATAAAAAAATCAATACGAATTGATTTAGTACCACATGATATCATGTCTCCAATAAAATTATATTTAATTAAATTCACTAACAAACATCCACATACCTTCAAACTTATTTATCACCTTAACATAATAATTAATCGAGTACAAAATAAATTTAACAATAATTCTCATTCAAATATCTCTAAATAAATTCCTTCCTACCCAACTCAAATATACCTCCTAACATTACTTATGCAACTGAAAAATCCTCATTCTTTAAAGCCATTTAGAGCCATGCATCTTGCCAAAATAAAGAAGAGCTAATAATAGTTCCCAACGATGATGTGTGTCTGCGTTGGAGGATATCAAATATTTTTCTGTCCTATGTTTTAAGCTATCATACATTCCAACTAATGTTCATCATGCCAAAAGATAAAACAACAATGATATAGACAAAAGATAAAACAACAATGATAAACCATATATGCTTGGCTAATTTGTTTCAAAAAAACACATACAAAACAACCTCAAATCCACTTTGTCTGGTCCGAAAATGGCAGGATTCCCACTATCCAACTCCAATCCACACGTGACATGAGTTCCCTCTCTTTCTACCTATTGATTTTAGCCGGCCTGTCTGTTAGGTAGGTCAAGGATAGAACAGAAAAGAATATATTATGAATGTTCATTAGTAATTTTAAGAAGGTAATAGGACTCAGAAAAATACATTTCAAATAAGATTATGTAAAAAAAATCAGAGATAAAATATAAGAATTAAATTATTGAGATAGATAAATTATTGAGAAAAGTACATTTTAGCTAATCTGTCTTTTAAATAATAACAAATCAAATAAGTCAATACGTGAGAGGACAGGCCCTTATTTATCTGTTTTGTTAAAAGGTCGAATAGAAAATATAATAGAGTATATTATTAATGTTTGAATAAAATTATAAGAAATTAATAAGATTGTAGAAAAGTATATTTTAAATAAGATTATGTAAAAGAAAATGGAGATAAGATATAAGAATACTTGTGACTATTAAATAGAATAAGGGGTCTGTTTGTACTTTTAAAATTGAAGTTGAAGAAAGGAGTTTGAAATTGAATTATAAAAAGGAATTATGTTCACATATCTGTTTTCATAAAAAATTATACATTTAAATAAAATTACACATTTACTTTTCATAATAAATAAAATTTTATAAAAAATCTTAAATTCTCGTAATTAAATAATAAAATATGTCACAAATCCCATAATACACAACTACTATCTTTACATTTTAATATAACAAAATTTTCAATATATAATAAATGAGGCAATAAATTAGAGTTATTTTTCCTTCCTTTTTAAAAATTAATGACTTTAAATGTTTGGTTAAAATAATTTTACAATTATATTATTAATTTTTGTAAAAAAAATTATTAATATATATTTAAATAATTTTTAAATAATTATTATGTTAAGAATATTTTTTTCTTTATATATTTTCAATAATAATTAGATGATAAAAAAAATCTACTTAATAAACATTATAAATATATGTTAATAAAGAAAAAGAATGTATAATCATTTAATTTATTTCAATTATAAATTATTTTACTATTCGTTCCAATCAAATATTTTTATTTTATTTTTTGTAAGGTGGTGGTGGTTCTTCTCTGTTTGCTATACTGATCATGCAGAGGTATATACACGTTGAGCATTTTTTCACTGTATTATTTTCATGTCATTTAATCAAAATACAACCTGCTAAGTCAAATATAGATACAGTTTGTGCAGAAAATTTTGCAGCTCATATTTTTATGATTTAGAGAATTTCTGAAATCAGAATTTTGTTTTATTCTGAATGCAACTATAATTTATGATTGCCCTCGGCAAAAATACATTAGTCTTTTAAACTTTCATATGACATAAAAACATAATATAAAAAAGGGAGTGGCTTGTATTTACATGTTAATTTGCCTATGTTTTATGGAGGGTAGTTATATTTTATTATTTTGTTGGTTAAAAATATGTGGTACATAATTTGGACAGGTTTCGTCTAATCAAATGTTTTTTATTTCTTATGAATCCGATTTTTTTAGGTCCACAGATTGTAAATGCTCATTTCATAAGTTTTTTTGGCAGCATACGACTGAAGTTTTGTTAATACCTTTTGGTAGCATATGACTGCAGTTTCGTTTCCAAAATGAGTCATTGTGAGTAGCACCATATGTTGTGTTGCTTGTGCCACTTGTAATGAATTGTTGTTCCCACCTGCAGCTGCAATGGCTTACTAGACAGTGTTGTTATAGGGTGTTTTAACATCTTCTGCAAATAAATTTTAATTTTTCATTGAGTATATAAAGTTCTTGATAGAGTTCTGAGAAATTGGATATTATAATCCAAAGAATAGAATGAAAAGTTTATTAATTCAATTAATATCTATTAACATATCTAAATGTGTTTGAAAACAACTTTGCATTTCAATCAAATATTTTTATTTGCATGAAAATACTATTTCTACATATGCAGAACTTTGTTATGCTATCAGAGTTTTTTTCTTATGCTAACACAACGTACGAAATAGTAAAATACTTTTTCAAGGTTCCATGCATTCTGCACAGAATGTTTTCAAATTTTCATCTAGTGGCGAGGCTGTAGGGAAAATAGTCAAAACAAATTTATAGTTAACCGCATCCAATCTGAAAAAAATACTTAGAACCTTACTTTTTGTCAAGTCTCTAAACTAGAGCACTATGAGCTACACGAAAAGCACAATCTAGCTTAGCTTTCAAGCATGTAAAACCATTAAAGAAGTGATAAATATGGCAATAAAGTTGACCTAATTCTAAATTTGCACTTGAGCTTTATAAATTTCATGCCTTGTTAATAAATAAGAACCCTAACAATTTTTTAAAAAGGTCTTAGCAGGGCACGAGATAGAAACTCACGGATCTTGTGGGCGTGGGGGAGCGTTGTTGCGATTGTTGAGGAGCTATTACTGCATGTATAAATACACTCTTTTTTTTACAGGCAACACCCACCTTTAGGTTTTGAGACTTTAGCTACTCAGAGAGTTCCCTGGATTTTTATTCTGTGAACAAGAAAAGGAGAAATTGATAAAATCTAAAATGTTTGATCTCAAAACTTTGCATTGCATTCAGACAAGATTTGGTATGTGTTTGGGCTTTTGATTTTGTCTATAATCAATCCCATGACTGTGTTTCAGATGAGCTAGGCTAATGGTTTTGAAACCAGGGATTTGATTTTTCATCAAGATGTTGGTCAACTCTTTCATGTTATCCCTTAAATCTCGTGACTGGGTGACTAAGCTCTGTGTTGATGTATCATATTGGGTAAAGCTCCATATCTTCCCTAGAAATGCTTTTGCAAGCTTCCATGGATGCAAATTTCATTAAGTTGCTCACTAGTGGTCTCCAATTCAATCCTGGATCAAATTACCCTTACACAAGTGATAATTTAACTTCTTTAGGTTGATTATGGTGGGTCTGCAAAATGTCTAAATTGACATACTCTACTTACATGGCATCGATGTGGCATTTTTATGGTATCTTGGTTGTCATGTTTTAAAAATATGATCATTGTCTTTCAAAAATCCCTTTTGATCTTACACTATCTAATTATTGCTACATGGATCATCACAGACTGTTGATCTAGATGCAAAGGATCAAACACCATTAGTTATTTTTGCTTTGTTGAAAATTACTCATCTATCTCGCATCGTTGGATCAATTTGCTCCAGATGAATGCATACAGTTGATCCTGATCAATGGATTATGCCCCTTGCTCCATGGATTGTTGATTTAGATGTGCATTCTTTGATGTGTAACATCAATCTTCAAAATGGGTTTAGGATTTAATTTTTGGAACTTAGTTGTGCCACTTTTCATTCCTATGTTTGTCCATAGGATATTTTACTTTTCAACGTCCAACATGCACCATTAGATCATCCTTGGGCAACCAAAGACACTTCATTGGATCATGATCCATGGAATGCACTGGTATTAGCTACTCAATATACCTTTACTAAGAAGGTGACAATTGTGACCCTCTCACTTGTCCTGGGACTCTTACGAGGCTTAAATTTGACATTCATGTGACCATCATTTGATGTCTACATGACTAACATTGATGTTTACATAATTATCAAATTTGAATTCCAATGGTTAATTCCCTAAGATTTATTTTGACATTGATGCACCTGTCAATTATATTTGTGTGATGGTCATTAACAATTCTTGACACTTAGTCAAATGAAGTAACTTTCCCTTTGGATCTTTTGTCAAACATTTTCCCTAAAATAATTAGGTCTTCAAGAAAATTGTTGAAATTTTTTTGCCTGAAATAAGTAAGTTTGCGAGATCCTTGCCTTGGACAATTTTATCAAAAAAATCCCCCAACAACTAGTTATTAAACCCAACACAATTTCCTGAAACAAATATTAGCACTTGACCCAAAATATCAACATTTAGCCAAATAAAAAGGTCTGCAAGAATTGAACTTAGCCAAACAAAAGCCTGAAATAATTATGCCAAGTAAGGGCTTGGCCAAAAAAGGGTTTTGCACTTATCTTTTCCAAGGCTTGTATGTTCTTTCAAACTCATGCTTGAAATGCTACTTGATCCATGACCTTGGACTGCTTGGCTTCACCATGAAACCTGTTCAAGAACCTTTTTATTTACTCTACAGACTTGTCCCTTAGAATTTGAAAAAATACACTTTAAGCAAACTTAAAGTGTTTCAAAAGCTTTATGAGCACTATAATATCTCTCTGGTCCACTCATTCCATCCTGAACATTTGTTCATCCGCTCATCCATTAGCAACTTCATCCATCTAGGCACAACTTGGTATGTGAGCCAATTTTGGCCAATAGACACTAAGGGCATTGATTCCATGTGATTCTTTAGGTCCAAAAGGCATCCTGATGATACTTATGAAATGCACAAGTGGATCAATTTATTCATTTCTATGTGATGGGAAAGATGGCCTGGTCCTTTTAGATTTGCACATAGGAACTTTTAATTGACCATGTAAGCTCTGATGACTTCTCTAAGGCTTGTGCAAACTCACCTATGACCTTGAACTGGTCAAACACCATTCAATCTGCTCCTAAGCATGTTCATCAAAGATCAACAAAATGAACTTTAAGCTAGGTTAAAGTATTTCAAAAGCTTTGCAAGCACTGTGATCTTCTCCTTATCATTAGATGCTTTATTAAATGTAGGACTTTGCTCAATTCCCTGCACTATGGTTGACCTCCAAAACATCACATTACATCTAGATAAAATTTTATATGTTGGCCAAAACTAGGCAACATTTTTATAATGTCCCTCCATGAAAAATGCTTGTTGTACTTAAAACTATTATGTGAATAAAACAAATGCTATATACATTTTTTGGTACAATCTGTTTGCAAATCATTGTTGGGTATGTTTCCCATCACACATTATTATATATAATGGATATTGAGTTGACTTATAACATAATTATTGGTCATCCTTATATCCATGAAGTACAAGATATTTCATCCACCTTACATCAGTGCCTTACGTTTCCCCATGATGGGATATAGGTCACTATTCCTACCAATCTATAGCCTTATCAGTATTGTAACCATCTAGTGGCTGAGTTCTATAATTATAACTATTATCCTTGTTCTGAATTTGTTGTAAACAAGAACAAGGAAATAGTTTCACATCCACCAAGATCCAATTATATCAACCATAGTGATCTTACATCCACTTCGGTTGATCCATTTCTCAGAACTCTTGTAAAGCAAGTTATTATAGAAGATGTGGGCATTTCCACGTACCGTCTTAAGGATGCCTTCCATGTTGCTAAGTTGTCAAAGTCTCCTAAAACATTTGGTACACCCAAACCTTCTAAAATCCAAATCAAACACAACTTGGTTTGACAATAGAAAAAAGAATAATGAAAACCACCAATGGTATTTGTACATGCTAGTTCACCAAAATAGGATCGAGAGGCTTTCACTGAAGGAGACTAGTTATATTTTGATGGCTTTGCTGATTGTTTTTAGAATCCAAAATATCCTATCCCTAATCAAATCATAGATAATTTTGATTATATAGGAAAAGGCCTTGACCCATGAGCACTAGGAATCCTAGAATCTTTATTAGTGGATATACCTAATTTGATTCATGGTCTTGGATTTATACCGCTTGGGGTGACCTCATGACTTTCGATAGTGATTCTTTTGAAACAACTAGTGACAAGACTCTTAGCAACGATGTAGCATCCCATTATAGCCTTTTTTACAAGCTTGTTGACTCATATTTACATGAACATGTATACGCATATATGATTGTAGCATGTAGTGGCCTAAAAAAGGTATAGTTAGAAATCAACATAGTTTGAAACCTTAAATTAGCTAAAAATTATAAAAAATCATATTTTTGGAAAGAGCAAAGCATGCTCGTCAAGATGGTATTAAGTTTTTGAATTTTACAATTAAAATTTGTAGTGTATTTAGTGATCAAAGTTCAATTTTATTATTTTTTATCAATACTCTCAAACTGAACTATAGATTGACAAGTCCAAGTCCTTGGCTCGAAATCCAAGCCATTCCCAAGCCCAAATGCTTGGTGTTTAAATTCAAATTCAAATAGTGTGATTATGATAATAACATGATCATGTTATTAACCACATTAGTAACACGATTGCATTAGTTACAAATGTGATCGCAATAATAACATGATTTCATTATATATTCATAACACCCAAAAACTGAAATTTGATTTTACACTCAAATTTTATATATGATCTTATATGTTTTTGAGTTCCCTAATAATAGTGTTATTTCATGTGATATGGGAAATGTCCCTAATCTTGGATGGTGAATTATGATGTCTGGTATCACATTAGAATTCAAAAAAATTATGGGCATTTTAACATGTTGGCTTGACTACTTATAATTACTTGGTTTTAAGGTGTAACTTGTTATACATTTTATGATATAACTGATTTTATCATGAGATGTCATAAAATACATTTTTAAAACCTATGGCCAAAACTTCGCCTTTGGAGTACCAATCTAGATTTGCATCTGAAGTAAATTGGGGCTATTTCAAGCCCCTTCAAACTAATTGAATGACTATAAAATATGATTTGGGGGTTGATCATCTCCAATTTCATTAGCTCGATTGAAACCAAAAAACATTATTTAATATGCAAGTATTACATGTATAGAATATGTTTTTGAGATCAATAAACTTGAAGTCATTAGCTAATGAATGCAAATGTCAATTAGTTAAATTATGGAGGTAATTAGGGTCAAAATGAGCCACATGAACCTATTTTAAATTGTATATTCAATGTGATTTGAAGTGAAATTAACCCTAATGTCATGTCATATATAATTAACCAAATATTTTATTCATTTAATCAAGGAGGCATTTGAAGCCAATTCAAACCCCTTCAAGAGCAAGATATGATTTAGGGAAAAATTAATTTTGATTCTATCATGAATTGATCTAATTAGTCAATTTATGCAATTAGGGGCATGATTTAGGAAAAATTGAGCCCCTAAACCAAAGCTATGGCTCAATCAATTATATAATGTATGTAACATGTATGGATTAACTAACCATACTTTTATTACAAATGCAAACATGAAGGTAATTGTCACAAATAGGTAAACAAGCAATGCAAATTTTCTTCAATTACCTTAGTGATTGGACCTATATCTGATATCTTAAAACCTAAACCCTATGCCATTTAACTTAAACCCTAAACCATTTATTATTTACCTTAAACCCTAAGCCATAAGCCCTAAGCCCTAAACCCTTTAAATTATAGACCCTAAACCAATAAATTTATCCCTAATTAACATCCTTTATATATGGTAAGAATTAGGTTCACAGGGACAAACTTTTTCAAAATTGTTAGAGGTACAATCACTGAGAGGGGGAGGTACACACTAGTCTCATCTAGAGCATGATCTTTCTATGGATGTATCCAATAAAAAAGAGGCCATAATCAGGGTTGCTAAGGTTTGTAAGGCTAGTCATGAAGGAGAAATGTGAAGAATTGAGAAATTTAAGTTGAAAGAAGTTCAAGCGACTTAAACCTCTGAGGTTGAAAATAAAGAAAAATAATCAAAGTCTAGACTAGAGTTAGAGATAAACCTAAATCGCTTTTTTCTTCCTCAAGTTTCTTAGGTTTTTGTGTTAGTTGTTGATAGTTTCTCAATGAGTGATTTGTTAAATAAAGTATTAGTGTCTCATGGTTAACCACATGAATTCATTGATGTATAGGATGAAGTTGATACCCCTATTTTATTAATAAATAGTTCATAACCTATTGTTTCAATAATAACTTATGTATATATAACAATTGATTCAAGACACTAGTTACTTTTACATTGTCTACTCCATTTGTTTCAATTCATGATGATTTTCTATTTCATCAATTTAAACCTTACAATTTACACCATCTTCTATTGCCCCTAAAAATGTAATTGTAAAGTTAGTTGATGTACAAAATTTTGAACAAGGTATTAATAGAGCTTACTATCAAAATTGGGATATTTTTTTGAATTTGAGATGAAAAGAAAGGATAATGAAAATATAGTTTTAATAAAAGAAATTGAAATTAAATTTAGATATGAGAATAAGAAAATAAACTCGGTCACTATGAAAAAAATAAAGAGAAAAAGAATAAAAAGATAATCTAAACGTCTCTCATAAAATACTATGAACCAACCTTACCCTTTTTTCAATACAATCCTTAAGACCAATAGATTGATGTGGCAATACAACCTGTAAAAGATATCATCCATGAATGACTGAAATTATATATAAATGTATACAATTCAAACCATTAAAACAGGGTGCTAGAAGACTAGTGGAAAGGACCAAACTATTTACGCACATTTGGGAGAAAAGGGAAATAAGAAGAAGAAGAAAAAAAATGAACTTAAGGTATGCTACCCATGGAGTAATAAGCAATAATATGATGCATGAGTATATTCTTGAACATGACAATTCAAATCTGGCGCAGGTAATGGGAAATATATAATTATACAGACCCAGCTATTCCTTTGCCTTTTTCTCCTCCTTTATAAGATTAATATTGTTAGCCTTTTTTCTTCTTACCTGATTATTATATTGATTTGTAATGCAATCGTAGATATCATATTTGAGTTACAATTATGTTTAAAGGTTGCTAGTAACATTTTAATTAAGCAATATAATATTTTTTTTCTTATTTATATACATAGTTTAGTGAGGTTAAGATTGAAATTGGTGGTGAGTCACAATATTATCAACATTAACATTTTAAAGTTTTTATATTTATGCAAACAAGGATGAATGTTTGGTCATAAGTTTTTTTATTTTTAATAGTAAAGAAGGATTGTATAAAATGAACAATTTTACTAAAATTTAATTTTTAATTTCTTATACAACTTTTTTATTATATAAAATGACTTTTCTTTCCTTCTTTAAATTTTTCATATATGTTTTGAATGGACACATTAATATATCACATGTTATGGGTTATAAATTTGAAAAGTATTTTTTTAATCAAGTGGACTAAATAAAAGGTCAAAACATTTTATAATTAAATGATTTTTTTATAAAATAAATTTGTATATCAACAAATATAGAATGGGCCCTTTACTGTCAATTATTTTAATAGTTATTGGAATCCTCCCAAGTATTAGTCCCATTCTCCTATATCCATTACCAATCGTTAAATATGTGAACAAAAGGAATCAAGTGTGCAACATTGAGGAACAATGCAAGTGACTTTTTTACGTATTTTAAAAATATGATAATTTTTATAAATGTGTTAAAGAAAATAATTTTATGACTCTAAATTTGAATTGAGTTAAATAAATCGATCAAACCTTAAATCGAACATTGTATTCTTAGTACATACTACACAAATAACTATTGTATTCATTTTTTTTATTAATTTACATTATCAAATATGAAAACATAGAGTTTTTCACATTATTAAATTTCAACATTAGTTTTGCAATACATATTGTATTTTGGAAAAATAAAAAATTGGGGAAGATTATTTTTTTTAATTTTATATTGGTTAGAGGAAAATGACAAGACTAATTTTTCAGATAAATTCAACTGTTTTCAGAATAAAGAAATATAAAAAAATTGTCTCCGTCACATTATATAATTAATAGGTCCATAAGTACACTTCATAATAAAAAGTTATATCAAATTAATAATTCACTTTGGCTTTGATAGTTATAACAATATTTATGTCTGGTCTGAAAATTTTCATGTTAATGCAGTGGATTCTTTCAAGTTAGTTTTAAATTCTCTATGATATCACCAGTAAAATATATTAAATATTATTAATTTTTCATATCTAATTCAATTTCAATATCAATTTGTTTGGACTCATCACTTATTTGAATTTGATGCTTTTTTCATTTGCATATACCACTTCTCCTCTGAATGCAATTGTGAAATTATTCAAGATCATTGTAAACTTATTTATAATTCAAATTCACTATTTCCTCTGTACACTTGTGCATTTTTTTGTGTTTTTTTTGATAAAAATCATTATCTTTGCCTACAAATTCTTCATACTTTATTCTCTCAAACTCAAAAAATACTCTTTATGTTTATGTTAGTTTTCCCTATAAAATTTGTTAAAATGAAAGTCAACTGCAAACTATATTAATTATCAATAATATATGTGTATCTAATTTAATGTAAATTTGAATTTGAAATTCCATTGTATCTCAAATCTCATTCATCCCTCAATATTGTGATTTAATGATGGTCGACATGGAATCACTATTGACCGTCACATAAGTCACATAATCGTAACATTCCTTCTTGGTGTTTACTTTCTATTTAGTGGACTTGAATTATTAGTTACAATTTATTTATCCTTCCAACAAAAATATATAATATATGAAAAACAATTCCTCCATTTAAAAAAGCTTGTGCAAGGGAAGTCCAAATGATATTCATAATTCATTACAATGAGATATAAGGGAGGAATGCTATAAACAACGAAAGCAATTTGGGTATAATATAGTCAATTGCCCTCGACTCCTTACATACATACCAATACAAACATACAATTTATTATTAACATGAATGGTTTATTTGGAAATAATTTATTATATTTATAATATTATATATTTAAAAGATTGTTTTTTTGATTTATTTTATTTTTTTAATAAAAAAAAAAAGAAATAAAGAATAAAAGAAAAAAAACACATAATTTTAAATACATATCATATATGTTTATTATCGAAGAATCTTAAATGAAAGTTTTGTTCTATCCTAAATCCAACTAAAATTAATGTTGGCAAAATCAAATTAGTCTTTTAAACTTTCAATGACATAAAATCATAATATAAAAAGGGAGTGGCTTTTATTCCCACGTCTTATTTGTTTTTCCATATTTTTAATGATCAAAGGTAATGAACTCGAAAACTATCAAGAACAAGAAAATTGCTAATAAATTAAGATTTTGAAACAATATTCAGAATTGATTTGTATTGATTGCTTGAAATAGTTACAAACCCAAACCATGTTTAAATAAGCCTAAACTCAAAAATTAGAGTCTACATGTAAAATTTGAAAAAAAAAACGAAAATCTTAAAAAAAAATGTCTATTTTTAGTAGCCACTATTTATAGTAAGTTTTGCATGCAAGCACGTGCGGCTCTAAAAATTTCTTGAAATAACTTAAATACTAAAATTAGCCTATGGGACGAAATTCAACTGAAGTTGACTTCCGGTTCTAAAAATATACAATTTCTAAAAATAGAAAATTTTCCAAAAAATCATTAAACGTTAATTTCAGACTCTCAGATGATCACATTTGGCATCTAAAAAATATTGAAATCAAATCTAAGCAGATGAATGGCTTATGAAAAAATTAAACTTTTTGATATGATCATTTTGGTGATGGTAAAGCTCAAACAGAGTTACAGGTCAAAAGTTATGGCCTCCGAAAGGTTGACCTATTTTTTTTGCATCATTCTCCTTTGGTTGAAAGCAACTCAGCTCCTACAAGTTGACCCAATTATACTATTATCATTTTTATTTATTAATCTTCTTCAACACCCATTGTGTAATCCAAGTGTTGTCTTCTTGTTGCAATCCTTCCCACTGCACCAAATGCCTATTATAATTTCTTTGCATTGTGCTCACTGTCTTCATATCCAAAATTTGCACTATTTTTTCTTTCTTCTTCTTTGGAACTTACTTCTCCTAATTTACTTCTTCATCTTTGTCAGCTTCATCATCTTCTCCATGGAATTCATATAAATCTGAAACATTAAATACTGGAGATATATCAAAATTTTGTGGTAAACTCACCTCATATGCATTATCATTGATTTTCTTCACAATTCTACATGGCCCAATTTTCTTGTACTTCAATTTATTGTATGTGCCTTTTGGAAATCTCTCTTTCCTCAAGTAAACCATTACCAACTCGCTTTCTTCAAATACCTTGGATCTTCTTCTGACATCTACTGTTTCTTTATATTTCTCATTACTTTCTTATAACTTACTTCTTACTCCTTGAAACTGCTGCATATACTCTGCAAATACTTCTGCATCATCACTAATTCAATTTGCAATTGGCAATTACACTGAATCTAAAATAAACATAGGATTTATCCCATAAACAATTTGAAAATGTGACTTTCCTGTTGATCTATTCACTGAACTATTATATGCAAACTCAGCTTGTGGTAAAGCTAAGTCCCATTATTTGGGCTTCTCTCCCACTATACATATCAATAAATTTTCCAAGCACCTATTCATAACTTCTGTCTATCGATCTATTTGTGGGTGATATACACTACTGAATTGTAGCTGAATACCCATCTTATTACACAAAGTCCTCCAAAATGACTTAGAAATTTTGTGTCCCTATCTAAAGTAATAGTTTTTGAAACACCATGCAATCTCACAATATCCAAAAATAATAATTCTGCAACTCTAGTGTCATCATTGGTTTTCTTACATGCAAGAAAATGAACCATTTTTAAAAATCTATCTACAACAACAAAAATTCAATCGTTACCTCTTTATGTGTTTGGTAATCCCAACACAAAATCCATACTTAAATTTGTCCATGGTCCTCTTGGAACCGGTAATGGCATGTATAGTCCAGCATTTTGTGCATGTCTTGTAGCCACCTAACATATTCTACACCTTGAAACATACATTATCACATGTCTCTTCATCTTTGGCCAAAAATACTTTTCCTCACAAATGATATTGTCTTCATCTTACCAAAATGCCCAGCCAAACCACCACTATGTAATTCTCTTATTATATTATCTCGTAGAGACCTAACTGAAATGCATAATTATTTCCCTTTGAAGAGATAACCATAATGTATAAGATACTAATCATGAATAACATCTATCCCACCTGTTAATGGAATCTTGTACTACTCAACTACATTGCTAAAATATGGATCAGTATCATATAATTTTTTAATAACTTTAAATCCAACTACTTCACTCACCATAGTAGTTAATAATGCTACCCTCCTACTCAATGCATTGGCTATCTAATTCTATTTTCTTGATTTATGTTTCAACACAGAAGTATATCCCTGAAAGAAAGAAACCTACTTTGCATGCCTATTATTCAACTTCTTTTGTGTATTCATATACTTCAAAGCCTCATGATCTGTAAATAGTATAAAATCCTGCGGCACTAAGTAATCCCTCCAATGTCTTAATGTTTTTACAGTTGCATAAAGTTCAAGATCTTAAGTAGAATACTTTGTTCTTACCTCATTCAATTTTTCACTGAAATATGCTATTGGCTTTCTTTCTTGACTCAACACAACACCAATTCCCACAAATGAAGTATCACAATCAACCTCAAACACTTTGTTAAAATATGGTAATGCTAAAATTCACATTTTTATAATATTCTTCTTTAAAATTTCAAAGCTTTCTATGGCTGCTCTAGTTTATGCAGATTCCTTCCCTCTCATGCAATCTATTATTGGTGCCATAATACTACTAAATTTTATAATAATTTTTCTGTAAAAATTTGCTAAACCATGGAAACTTCTTATCTTTGTAATGCTTTTTGGAATAGGCCACTCAACAATTATCTTTATCTTTTCTTCATTTATTTTTACACCATCTGCTGAAACTACAAATCCCAAGAATACCAAACTATTTTGCATAAACCTACACTTCTTCAAATTTGCATACAACTTCTCTTTTCTCAACAAATCTATTACCATTCTCAAATGTTGAAAGTGTTCTTCTTTAGTCTTACTGAATATCAAAATATTATCAAAATAAATAACCACAAACTTACCAATATATTATCATAGTACTATATTCATCACCCTCATAAATGTGTTAGGTGCATTAGATAATTCGAATGACATCACCATCCACTCATATAAGCCATCCCTAGTCTTGAATGTAGTTTTCCACTCATCTCATTCACGAATTTAAATCTAATAATAACCACTCTTTAGATCAATCTTGGTAAAATATTTTGCTCGTAAAAGCACATCCATCATATCATCTAAACAAGGTATAGGAAACCTATATTTTATTGTAATTTTATTAATTGCCTTACTATCCACACACATTCTCCATCCTCCATCTTTATTTGGAGTTAGAAAATTTGGTGTTGCACATGAACTCATACTCTCCCTTATCACCTCCTTTAGCAATTCAGTAACCTATTTATTTAATTTTGCATATTCTATTGGACTCATCTTATAAGTTTCTTGATTGGGTAGAGTTGATTCTAAAATCAAATCAATGTGATCCTGAATATCTCTTTTCAGTGGTAAACCATCTGGTAACTCATCAGGGATAATATTTACATATTCTTTCAACAATTTTACTATTTTTGTTGGTATTGGCATCATTTTTGTTTTTTCATTATTTGCTACTAATGCATAACAACCTGCTACCTTCATATCTTGGATAAATTCTTTAGTATAAAACATTATTTCTATCTTCTCTTCTTCTTTAAGAGGTAACAAAACTACCTTTGTACCACCTTTTCAAAAAGTGTATGTGTTTTTTGCTCCATCATGAACTACTTTCTTGTCAAATTGCCACAGTCTCCCCAATAATATATGGCATGCATCCATCAAAATAACATCACACCATATTTCATCATTATAAGTTTTTGCTATAGAAAATTTGATTAAGCACTTTTTATCTACTGTAACCTCATTCTCTTTCTCAAACCATGAAATTTGATCAGGGTTAGGATGTTTTTTACATTGTAGATTTAGTTTCTCAATCATTTCTTTACAAACCATATTTTTACAACTACCACCATCTATAATTACTTTGCATATATTTCCACCCAAAGTACATTTTGTTCAAAAAATATTTGATCGCAACCAGGCATCACCACCTTCTTTATTCTGCACTTGATCTTTCCTTGGAGTGGTCATGGTTCTCTTCATCATGAGATTCTCTCCAACATCAGTTGGTGCAACTTCAATATTCTTCTCTTCTATTTCAACCTCAACTAGATTTACTCTTAGGTGATCTATTTACCTCTTTTCTTGATCTTGATATTGTGGACACTCAAGTGCTTTGTGCCCTTCTTCTTCACATCTATAATAGATATAAGATCTATGTTGATCTAGAAACCATCCTCTAGCACCACCATAACCTCATCTTATCTGAAATCATCTTCCTCTTTGTTGGTATTGAAATCCTTGCCTATTATCATCTTGCCTTTTTGCATCACATGATGATTCACCTTTATTGGCATTAAAGCCACCTCTGGTAGTATTAAACCCACCTCATCCCCTTACTGGAAGGGATCCACCTCTTTTTGGACTAATAGATGTCCTTTTAATATTCTATCTATTTTGCTTTTCTTTTACCTTCAAAGCTAATTGATAAGCCTCCTCCATGTTAAGTATGCTATGTATGCTTAATTCATCTTGAATAAAAAATTTCAAACCATTTACATACCTTACATTCATCTGCTCTTTTGTTACATTTGTTAATTGTTGAACTTACCTCTGCAGCTCCTGTATAGTCTGATTCATCTATGAAACACCTCCTCATCCTCTCACCATTCTTTACTTCTCCAAGATTCAAACATGCTCTGATACCAGATAATGAACTCGAAAACTATCAAGAATAAGAAAATTACCAATAGGCGAAGATCTTGAAACAATACTCAGAATTGATTTGTATTGATTGATTGAAATAATTATAAACCCAAACCATGCTTAAATAATCTTAAACTTGAAAATTAAAGTCTACATGCAAAATTAATAAAAACATTTAAATTAAAAAAAAAATGTCTATTTTTAGCAGCCCGCTATTTATAGTAAGTTTTGCATGCAAGCGTGCACGATTCTAAAAATTTATTGAAATAACTTAAATAGTAAAAATAGCATATGAGATAAAATTCAACTAAAGTTGAATTTTAGTTCTAAAAATATATAATTTCTAAAAATAGAAAATTCTCAAAAGAATAATTAAACATTAATTTTAGAGCCTTAGATGATCACGTTTGGCCTCAAAAAATATTAAAATTGAATATAAGTAGATAAAATGGCTTAGAACAGAATCAAACTTTTTGATATGGTCATTTTAATGCATGGAAGAGCTCAAAGGGAGTTACAAGTCAAAATTTATGGCCTCCGGAAGGTTGGCCTATTTTTTCTACATTAAAAGGATAAAAAGCATAGCATTATATCTTAATATTATCTCATATACATTTTTTTCTTGAAAACTTCCCCTAACTACTCTGCCTCATTAATCTTTTTTATGTTACTTTATTACATAGTTTATCCTTAAAGTTTGTTGAATAAATGTCCTGACCCTTAAGTATCCCTAGAGTTTATATTTTAGTGTATGGTGTGCACCCTTGGTTGCGAATGTGGATTATTGGTATCAAACTTATATATTTTTCTCATTGTTTTCTTATTATTTTTTACATTAAGTTAGAGAAGAGAATCGATATTGGATGCACTTTCATATTTTCATTATTGCGGTCATAAGTAAAATGAGTAAGAAGGAAAATAACTCCAATTGAAGGCATCCCTTTTGAATCTCTAAATTAAAATGCATGCTTGGTTAATGAGATTCAACACCTCTAACATTAGAACCAACATTTGTAATATGCTCTCTAGTTTAATAAGAAAATATTTAGTCTTGCCATGGAGAAACCAACATATCTCATGATTCGAAGTATTCATCTAATTAAACTTATTTTTAATGGTTTTGTTCAATCCAAGAATAGATATCTTCAAATCATGTAGAAATTACATCAAGAGATTTTTGTGAAGGAGAAGACACTTGAGTGATTCAAAGTTGAGTGTGCATGGATCCAAGTCCCTAATCAACCAATCATCAACTTATCACCTTGCCCAATTTTGACATAAGACACATACATTAACAAATAAGAATCTGGTAAGTTTGTGTCATTCCCTATACTCCGATTTCACACCTTTATTTGGTAGTTTTGAGAAATACGTCAAATGATTTGGTTCCAAGTTACTAAAGAAAATGGGCTATGAAGTTCAAGGCTTAGAAAAAATGGCTAAGGCATCATCAATCCTCTCTAGATCACTATAATGTTTAGACCAATTAAAGTCACCTCTATTGAAATTTGAACCCTAAAGTTGGATTTAGAGTTGCATGTGCATCGTGTCTATAGAGGATGATATTAGGGTGTATTTAGGTTCCCTAAATTTAGTTCTTGACATTAAGTAGGCTTTAAGAGTGAATTAAGGATAACATTGGCTAGCTTTTAGGAGTAACAATAGACTATCGTTACCTGATGACATTGCAATGACTGATTTATTGACATTGTTATGTCTTTGGATGCAACTTTGGAAACATTACTTAGGTGATGTTTATATGAACTATTTGATAACATTAATATGAAGTCATCCTTGAATTTATATATGTTTGGAGGGTGACATTGGAGAGCCTTTAACTGAAAACTTTTAGTTGACTTGATTTGTGACTTTATGTGCATCTTAAGAGGTTGAGGTTGGGGTGTTCTTAAATGCGACTTTTTTCCTTCCTTAACTTGTCTTTATTATTCATCTTTAAGGGGTAACATTTGGGTTTCTATTATTTCAACAACCTATTATCATTCCAAGCTCAATATTCCCTAATTGAGCTCCTCATGCATTAACCAATCACTCAATTAATTGCATGGGGCACTTGATTAGGGCATATTGAATCCCCTAAACATATTTACACCTACTAAATGTCATTTTGAACTTAATTTTCTCTAATTGATTTCTCCATGTAACCAATCACTCAATTGGTTGCATGGGATACTCAATTAGGGTATATCAATCCACCTAAACAAAATAGGGACAATCTAATGTCATTTTAGACTTGTTATGCCCTAATTGAGTGGCCTCTCCAACCAATCACTTGATAATTTATATGCAACACTTGATTAGGGAATATTTAGACCCCTAAACACATTTGCAACAACTTAATTTCATTTGAGACTCATTTATTTCTAACTGAGTGCTCCGTATAACCAATCGCTTGATTAGGTACATGGGCACTTGATTATAACATATTTAGCCTCCTAAACACAATTTTGACAACCTAATGTCATTATAGACTCGATATCCTCTAATTGAATGCCTCATACAACCAATCATTTGGTTCGTTATCGATAGACATTATTATAATTTTTTTTACTTTATCTTATCATTTTGAGATGCACTAAAAATCGCTTTTTATATTTCCATCGCACCATGATTAACCTCTCATAAAGATTATGATGAAAATTGAAATTAAATATGTGAAAAGCTACCTTACATTAAAAATAAAAAAAAATTGTAGTGGGCTAATTTTAACCTTTCATAAACATTAATATCATTATCTTATCTTAATCTCTATTAAAAGAAATTTTCATATATCATATATTTTCTATAATTTTAATCAGTAGTCTCATCATTATATATTGCTACTTTTCATTTTATTATAATAAAAATTTAAAGTTTATGATAATTTTTATTATATTACTACTTTTTATTTATTATAACAAATTTAAAAAGTAATTTTATTATATTATTTATTTTACTTTTATTATAACCAAAATTTAAAATTTATGATAAATTCTATTGAAAATATATTTTATATATCATATATTTTCTAAGCTTTTAATCATTAGTCTCATCGTTATATACATTACAAATAAAATCTATCATAAACTCTAAACTCTCTCTAAAGAAAATGTAATAATAATAAAACTATCATTAATCCTGTTATGAGTTCGAATCACGTTTAACATTCAATATATCTAAACAAGATTTTATAGAATAAATAGCTAAAAAATAATATAACATCCGAATTTATAGATACCTTATGGTCAATCCACTTCATAAATGGCAGGAAAGGTATATTAATAACTTAACATTTTTAAATTTCAATCTAGATTAATAGTCCACTTATTTTTAATGTGTTAATTGTATTTGAAATTGTAATGTATTTTGTGTTAAGTTAATTTGAGATATTTAAAAAGTAAGGTTATAAATTAATAGGAGAAAGATTGCATATTAAAAATTGTAAAGTTCACATATTATTTAAATCTTTAAAAATATTTAAAAATAATATTAAATTATTTTAAATATTTTGTGATGGAATTTAATGGTATTGAAATAAAAATAATTGTTCTTATAATTATCATAAATATATTATAATTACAATATTTATGACATTTATAAGAACAATATAAATAACTTTAATATTAAATGAATATAATACATACAATCACGTGTAAATAGTACTATAAATAAATAAAATGTATGAATAATAATAAATAAAAAACAATTTTAAAAATTAAAAATAATAACATATTGTTAATTTAATATAAACTTATTTTTAAATTTTACAATATATAATTATTATATAATAATATTTTTTTTAAATTTTAATAATATTTTTATATGATAATTGTATTGTTTGTACATTTTATAAAATTGTTTATTCTTTAAAAAAAAAAGTAAAAAGTGAAGTATAAATAAATAAGAATATTAAATAATTTTTTATGATATTGCATTATTGTAAAAGAAACATGTCAATGCCACCATTAATTTAAAAGAATATGCTCTAATAAATCCTAGGAAATATGTTATTATATATGAAGTCAAGTTTAGAATAATATCATAATTATCATTAAATTATTTGATTATATAAATAAAAACTAACTAATAGTAAAATGAGCACAATTAATAATCACTTTTAATATTTATTTAATTAAACAACTTACATAATTTTTGGATTAAATGTCAATATTATTAAAATATTTTTTAGTTATATTTTAATTATTTGAAAACGGATTCTTATAATAAATGTGAAGTGGGGGACATGATGTACATTTGTCTTTTATTTGTATAAATTAATAAATGCATGTACATGTCTCTTTTAAATTTTTTGAAAAAAATTAAAAAAATATATATATCACAAGAATATGAAAAAAGTGTTGTGTAATTAATGAAATGAGAAATTATTATTTTTAATGGATTTTTTTAAAGTTCAAAAATTATCATGTAGTTGGTTAAGGGCTTTGGGTTCGTCCCATATAAGTTTCAAGGTTGATTTTCATCGTCCAGATTTTTAAGGTTGTCTGGTGCGTATAGGCCCCATCAATAGCCCCTAGAGGATTAGTCTCGCCTCCGCTCATCCCAATGAAAGTCGCTAAGACATAGTCGCAGTGTCCCAATTAAAATCGAAGATACATCTAATTTTTTTTTTATATTAATTTTATTAATAATTTTAAATTATTGATGTTTTTAGAAAGTTAAAAAATTTAACTCCAATTTTTTAAGTGAAAATTTATCAATTTTTTTTATGTTAAACTTTTTTGGTAAAAAAGGTTATCATTGGGGAATTACTATTTGTAATTTAATCTTAAAACAAATTGATACTCACATTTTTATATAGAGGTAATGTTTTGATCTCACATTTGATAAAATAGTTTTAAATACATTGAATGGGTTTTCATTTTCATGTCATCAGTGAATATTGGAATCAAAAATAATTTTTATTAGGGTTTGAGGTATGCATTTTTTAATATCACTAATTTTCACAATATCATTATATTTTTTTTTAAGTTATTATTTTTTTCACAATATATTGATTAGATTAGAGGTACGATAAATTATAAATATTTGACACTTCAATCTTTTATTTTTGTTATGCAATAATTAGGTATTAATAAATAAAAAGATTAGGTCCCTTTTGAATTATCTATTAATATTTCTCAGCGTAATAAGAGATTAAGAAAAGCAATTACAAAGAGATTAATGAGAATTCAAGTTAGTACATTGAGAAGACAATATATTGTCAAAAAAGGGAGATCCTTACAAATTCAATTAAAGGAACACATCAGAGACATCTTACATGAATGCATTGAAAAATCGGCACTAGCAAAGCACTCATTCAATCTCAAACCGCATATGCCAAGCTAAATTGCGAAGGTAGACTGAAGGAACGAAGGATTCGAGAGACACTCAAAATAAAAAAGACTTTTAATAATCTAAACAAGGATGACGGACTCATTATTAGCAAATTTTGAAAACCCTTGATTCATTTAATGAAGAATAGATAATGAAAAATTTGTTAGAATATAGAAGATCATGCATCAAGCAAAATTTTATTATGTTGAGAGGTGTAATTTACAGTAGCATCGATAAAATGTAATGACGTGAGTTGTTTATTTTTATTCTGTACGAACAGATACATTAACAAATATAAAAAGAAAGCTGACACAAAAATATATAATCAACTCATACGTCGTTTGAAAATAAATATATTTATATGACGAAAGATTCAACAAAAATATAAAAATACACACCAAAAACAAGAACAAGAAAACAGCGAATGAATCTCTGAATCTCGAACCATATATTTTCTGCAGCCGAAACATATATTTTGAAGCGTTTTACCTCTCTTCAGCCCTTGCTGCTGCTATTTCTTTCTGCCCACGGATGAAAAAAAGTGTTTTATTTATTTTATTTCTTGGCTACTTTCCCAGAAAATATTTTGCAGCATTTTCGGTTTGCTCAAAACCTTCTCCTCCAAGTCATCTCGCCGTGCCACCATTTCTGACTGCCATGGTATTAAAAAAAAAAAAAAAATTATTCTTTTCCTGGTTCGGTTTTAGGGTTTATAGAAGCCCATAATTTATGATTTATTATGGACTTCTAAATTCATCATTTTATGTTTTATTTTGGAAGTCCGTTGATATATGTAATTATTTATATATGTGTAAATTCATAATATATAATTTAGATTTAAATATTTTTTAATATTTGAAATTCTTAATTATTTTTATGTGTAAATTTATAATATGTGATTTAGATTTAAATATTTTTTAATATTGATTAATTTTATTTAAAATTAAAATAGAGTTATATATTTATTATATAATTATTAATATTTTATATAATTTTATTAAAATTTATAGATAAAGAATTTTTATTAATTAATAATTAGATAGGTCTATTTTATTTTAAAATTGTTGGTTAAAAGTTTAAATGTTTTATGTTTATTTTTTATAGGTATGGCTCGCGTACGAATGAATTTTGAAATCGAAGAGCAGCGAAGAGTATATGCTCAACAATATCGAAGATAACAATGTGAACAAATAATAGAGGAATAAAGACAACAACGTAATGTGAATGAAAGAGAAAGACGTACAAAACGTAGCGCTGGAATGCCAATTGAAGAGCTAGAAGCAGAAATGAGACGATGTGCTCAAGGAATGATAGCATATCGTGGAGGAACATCACAAAATGATCAACAAAGAGTAAGAAGAAGAATCCAAAGAAAAATGCATTTGAATCAATTTACAGTGGAAGAAAGAAACCAACTACAAGAATGTAATCATGAATCAGTTCAAAGATATCATCGAATGAATGCTAATACTGATGCTAACTCTGACGAAGTGAATTCCATGACCATAGAATGTGTGTTAGACACGCCAGATAATAGAGAAAGAAATGCCATGGATAACAATGTTGAAAATAATATACAAAATAGACATGATAACTGTGGAAATATTGAGGTAGATTTGAAGACATTACAGATCATATTTTGTCATCGTCTAGAAAAATTGGCTTCACCAAGTATGTGTTATATTTATCAAGAAAGTCACCCCAGCATAAATATCTCTTAAGCACTTGAAGGTCCAATTTGCCACATATGTTGACAAGATAAAAATGGCCATCGATTTTTAGCATCGAACAATATGGATCCTGGGCCATAGCCACCAGAACTTGCATGCTTAACCCAAGTAGAAGAGATGTTGATAGCACGAGTCAATCCAATCCTTCAAGTCACACATGCAAATAGAAGTCAATATAAATATAAAGGACATACAATCAGTTTTCCACAAGAAGTGAAAGAAATTGCTAAAGTTTCACCACATCAGATAAAGATTTGTCGATCATTGTTGTTCGAAGAAGAGATCAACGTGGAATGAATTACAATTTTATAGTTATTAGAAAGACAGTATATAGGGCACTAAAATATAAAATAGAACATACAAGTTCTATAGAGATGTTTAGATTGATGAAATTGCATTTATCAAAATTCCGCCCAATTATGAGAAAAATATCTTTGACTAGTTGAACTCTATACATATGGAATTTGATTCAGATGGGAATCAATATGTATTTCAGGGTCTGATATTGGAAATGGATGAAAGAAATATCATCAATCACATGAATTCAATGGCCTTTAAACCCCCAAATGCCATGAGAGAGATGAAATTGATCCATACATGGGTGAATAATCCTAATGCAGAACCTAGAGATCTAATGGATTGGCCAGAAATTGTTGCATCCCCTATAAATGAGTATGTCATAGAAGGGTTAATTGATATGGCCTTCCCCACATTGTTTCCAGATGGAAGATGTGATTGGTTAGAACCAAGAATAAAATGAGTACATCTACATGAATTTGTTAAACATTTGATTCAATACAGGGATCATCATTTTGGATGACACCCACGATTCAGATATTACATGATGAATATGATTATGAGACATCATGCACAAAATTCATCTACAGTGTTTGTGAAAAAGAGTCTGAAAGACATGCCAATCACCATAAATGAATTACATGAGTATATGGACAGTGTGCCACACTCTCATCTAGCTGATCGTTTGATGCATTTTGGTACCACATTGAGGGATACAAGATCTTATTGGGTAAAAAACCATGCAAAATTAAGTGACATGTTGCATCAAATTGGAACACCATAAATTTTCTTCACATTTAGTGCAAATGATATGTATTGGCCCGATCTACATGCGCTAATCCCAGGACACCACCAACCAATCCCCAAAAATCACAAAAATGGCGTCGATAGAATATTATCGACTATCCTCATATAGTGGCATATTACATGCACTTGTGACATATAATTTTTCAAAAGGAGATACTAAAAAATAGAATGAAAGTAAAAGATCATTGGTCTAGATATGAATGACAACATAGAAGTTCATCACATGTACTAGATTCATATGGTTGGAGGGAGCACCAAACATGGAGAATCTTGATTGGACAAATAGTCATGATCTACAAAATGCTCAAAAATATTTTGATTCTATTGTCCATGCCTGGAATCTGCGTGGAGATCCACATCAATGAAACATATGGGTGTACTATCAATATTTTTCATATATATTTTTTACATAATAATTAAGTTGTCTCCTACTAAAAGATTAAATTTTATATATTATTTTCTATATAGGTATTACAAAATTTTACACAACATCCATGCCTTCGTAATACACATTGACTGGAACAAGTGGATCTTGATCATGACTATGAAGAGTTGCTCAATTGTGTAGAGTGTCATACAATGTGTAGAGAGGGTGCCAGCCTACATAAGAAAAGAGGAAACATGGTTTGTTGGTAAGATATTCATATGTTCATTTTTTTCTATATATAAATACAATATAATGTGCTTACAGAAACTATTTATTTTTATTTTTTATAGGTACAATACACCATGGCCGTTGAATATGAATGAATCAAAATTATTTCAAGACCCAGAAATAGGAGATAAAAAATATGAGCCTGTAAGAAATGATGATTGTGTAAATACACATAACTAAAACATACTACAATTGTGGAGAGCAAATGTAGATTGGCAACCTGTGCTTTCAAAATATGTGGTAATCAATTACATTGCTAAATATGCGGCAAAAGTTGAGAAGAGCTCTGAAACTTATCATCAAATGCTAATGCAACTTGCAAAAATTGAAAACCCAGATGAATTAGTAGCTAGAGCATATAGAAGACTCTTAACAAAAACCCTTGTCGAAAGAGACATTGGGGCACAAGAGACATGTCATATGTTGTTGAAGCTTCCATTTATAGAGAGCAGTAGAGTGTTTTCCACTTTGAATGTTTCACGTGAAGTGTTCAAACCGGTGATGCATACTATAGAACCAGAAAATAATAAACCCTTAAAATCTTTCATTGATGGATACATGAACAAACATTATGAAATGGAAAGTTTTTCACTTATAGAGATAGCTAGATCATGGTCATATAATCCCAAGCGAAGGCGAGATAATAAATGGGAGGCTAGGAGTGTGGCAACTATTGTGATAGTATTCCCAAGGTTTACTACAGTACCATTACGGGAATCAGAAAAATCGGTTGATTTTTGTTGGTCAGAGTTATTGTTTTACAAGCCATTTCATCATACAGGAATACAACTTTCCAAACAAAAAGTTGAGGAAGAGAGACTCAAGTCCTTAGAACTACAATAACGTTACATATTCAATATCACATATATTATACTTATATTCACATTTTGAAGTATATGAAATTATTTTCTTTAATTATCATTGAATGTGATACATATTTCATATTTGGATGAACATGAAATGATGCATTAACTGGTATTTATTGTTAAATGTGCATGCCACAACTGCAAGTGCTACTAGCATAGATATCTTAAATACATCTATCTAAAATACGTCGAGAGATATCAATCTCAAGACACCTATCTAATCTACGTCACAATATAGACGCTTCGAGATTGATATCTCTTAAGGTGTTTTAAATAGATATATTTAAGATATCTATGTTAGTTTATATAGTATCATTCTTTTCTTTATGTAAATAAATTCACTCTCTTTTAACAATGGGTCTTATAAAGGGACTTCAAATGCTGAGGTCTTTTATTTTGTTAGAGTTTCCGCAGAAATCTCTTCTTCAAGATGTTTCCTACCTGCTTAAAGATCCCTTAACTCAATTTAAAAGTAACTCTCAACAGATTTTTGAATGGAATCAGATCAATAACTCTTTTAAAATGAAAATTAAAAAAATATAGAATTATGTTCTTAAAGACTTTCATGAATCTCTTACAAATTTTCTTCACTACAAAGACTAAATATATTTAATTATACTTATCACTTAGACATTTCAACTTCCATAAAAAAAAACTTTTAGATTAAAGTTTTTATATATTCAAAATTCTAAAATAATCAATCACACTTATTGGTAAAAAAACATATTTAATTCACATAAACCAAATCGCTAAAACTTAACTATAACTCACTGCTTTTAAATGCGAATATAACTTTTTCCTCATTGAAAAATTTTGATATCTTTTTCTCTTTCTTTTTTCTGTTTTGGAATTGTGTTAGACGCTTCATTTATAAATTGGAATAATGTTTTATCTTCATCAATTCCATTAACGATTAGCCATTCTTGAACACCAGTGGATATCAATATCTAATGTCAATCATATCATATCATATACTGACCGTGTTGTATACTGTGCCGGGAGACGTCAATCATATCATATACTATTTCTTGTGTCCTTTAAAATAAAATAAAAAGCAATCTGACAAAAGAAAATGTAGAAATGGCAGATGATTAGGGTGTTGGTCCTTCCTTGTCTTGCAGATGCGTCTGGCTTGTGCAGAAAATCAGACAGAATATTTTTATGATTTTGGAGAATCTGATTTCAGAGTTTTGTTCTATCTTGACTGCCACTGTAAATTATGTCGGCAAATACAAATTACTCTTTTAACTTTCATACGACATAAAAGCATAATTTTTTGTCTTATTTATTATAATTTTGTCACATCGACACTAACCCCCAGATAAAGGTATCTCTTTCAGAATCTTTTTATTGCAGAATAGGTAAATAATTATATAATCAATTAAGAACACTACATTATAATTATTGCTTATTAATTACTATGGTACAATCTACGAATAAATTATATGCATAATTTCATTGTTATGAATCATAAACAATCAAATGGCTATTTAATGTGGTACCTCAAATATTTTTAATATTAACAAATATATATCACAGTAATAAAGAAATCAGGGATTTGTGAGACATATAAATATGAGCATACAATTTTACATTATGTATCTATTTACAATTACTTATTAAGTACATTTGATATTAACTAATTATAATTATTAATATTTTTAAGGCAAAAAAATGTTTTGTTATTCAAGTTTACAAAAATTGACATGTGTAAACTTAGATTGTGAGAATATTGATTAGATACATGAAATTTCCATAAAACAAATCTAAGTTATCATAAAACAATATTCTGAGCGGACCCTTTGATTATTTTTGAGCTTTGATGATGAATTTTTAAGAATAGTATGAAAATAAATATTCTTCATTCTAGGGTTGAACCCTCAATTTCAGAACCCTCCTTTCAAGTGTATAAAGAATTTATTTAACATTAAATTCAAGTTCAAAATAGCATTCTTAAACTCCATATGTATAATTTATTTTCTAGAAAAGGTTACCTAAGTAGACTAAAGGTATAATTGTCAAAGAAAAATAATGTTGTAAATCGACATGATGATTAAACTAGGAGATTATGTTACAAATTTATTTTCTACCTTCTTACTCAAGAATTTGCTTTTGAAATATAATGTACTAATTTTTTTCAAGTATTCTTCATTTTTCAAATCTCAAACTTTGAACCAAAGATTTAAGGTTAAACAAAACTACACAACGTTCGGTATTAAGCGGTGCCTCTAGCTCACATTTACAGGTAATACCGTTGCGCTTGAGCTACTACATCTATAGACTAACATAGCTGTAACAACGACGTGTAGACATCATCCTTATAAGCCATTGGGAAGAAATAAGGACCATGTCGTGTCATTAAGACCAAGGGGTGGGATAATCCCTTCTGGTCAACAACACTAATTAAGATAAGAAAATAATTTTGACTATCTTAAACGATTCTGACTTGTGAACTTATGAAATAGAATGGAGAAAGTACATTTCTTACTCAAAACTTGATATCACTCAAAAGGAGTAATAAAAACTAGGATTGAGAATGTTAAACTAATTATTATCAATAAACCACCAACCATATGGCTCTTAGATAGTGAAACTTTGGCAATAATAATTGTGAGGATTAGGTCGATTAAAGCAAGGATCAAAAAAATATTGTTGATGTAAATTAAAAGTATAAAGGGGATGTAGCTTGCCAATGTTCATTTCTATTTTTTGTTAAGATTTAGGGCTAATTTAGTTAAACAGGTATTCAGTCACTGAAATTTATACTTTTGCGCTCTCATTTGGGTAGCAAGTATGTAGGCAGTCTGGGAAGTGAATGATGCTTCTAATACATAGGTGAATAGGATGGGGATTGGAGTTGTGCACTGAATAAAATTAAAGTTAAATGAAAAAGCAAAACCATTATAATAAGACCCTAGTTTAGATAAGCAAAACAAAGATAAGAATTCTATGATATATTTGAAAGGATATCGATTGGATCGTCATAGTTCCTGAGACTTTAAGCCAAATTCTGAGGTGAAATGCGACTATTTGTTATATAGTTTATACTCCTGTCACGGTGACCTCGGTGCTTATCTAGTGGAGATTAGAGGTGAACAGTGAGCAACTCAGGATCTAGTTGATCCTAATGAGTCAAGTCTCTGGCTAGAGCATAACCTACTCATATGTAGATGTCTAACCTATATGGTTAGATGCTTGCATGTTTGGCAAAGAAATGCCTAACTCGTATGGTTAGAATGCTTCCCAGTTTGGTAAAGAATAATAGACGCCTAACCTGTATGGTTAGATGTTTACCTAGTTGACAAAGGATTTTTGATAGGGTAAATTATACTCAAGTTATATTCACAAACAAACATTAATTAAATAAAAAAAAATTGTGGTTTAGGATAGGATTTAAGAAATGTGGTCTCTACATGCTTAATGACACAATAAAACTATAGAACTAAATACACACAGTCTTCAAACTAGACACCAACTACATAAGTGTTTCACATGGAGGTATGGGAACATATTGTAGTGTTAATCAAGATGACAAATGATCCATAGATAATGGCTATGCAGACTTATTTATACACAACGTGTGACCTACAGATTATTCTAATTCTACGTAAATGTACAAAGAGAGGAAAGCAATGAGAGGCATAAACATTAAAAGATAAAGATCAACAACAATTAATACACACAAAACATAGAGCATGAATAAAGGTAATTATGTTCTTATTAATTTCAAAGCTTAAGCCGATATTACAACTCAAATGGATAGAGATTTGTTATATCAAGGAGAGGTATTCTTTTCACAATGAAAAGAAGGGTTTATATAGAGCTGGGCAAGATCCAATGTAATTAATTCGCCACTTGAGATGGTAAATAATAAACTTGAATTAAAAAAATTGCACTCAATACTTTAAGGAATCAAACTCCCATGTAATAGCTACTATGAACCATGCTCATTCAATTTAGGTTAACAATATGACCATAAAAGTAGCTAGAAGGTCATTCAAGGAACTTTAGATGATTTGTGTGTGCATCAAGATCATGAGTATGCTTTTGTGGCTAGAGGAGACATGTGTGTATGCTCTGCCACCTGCTCACCACCTTTGATTTTAATTTCACTCTAACTTGGCTCCCCTCGACATCTAATCAAGATTAGCTGCTACTTTTGCTTATTGCCACCACCTATCAATCTACCTGAATTACTTGCTAACTTGGAGGTTGCATAGGATTTCTTTAGATTGCACCATGCCATTTTTACATGTGTAATAGGGTTTTATATGTGCCTCTCTCAGGGATCATATGTGCATTAAATCATGTGCACATTAGAATTTATTGGGTTTGTATTAGCTATGCACGTAAGGCTGTGCATGGGGAATCCATGCTAAAAGAGAGTGCATGCCTTTCATAATTCCTATAATCTTGGTTGTTCTCTATACATGGTTCATGCTTGCTTATCTTCAATATTCTAAATATTTATGTTCACTCAAATATCCAAGTGCATGCTTACATCGTGTGTGTCTTACATGTGGTTTGATACTTGAATGCATCCTATACAAAGAGTGCACACAAAAGGTTATAAAAGAATATGAGCATTACAACATAATGATATTGTGGTGTAGATAAGATGTGAACTTGCATGATGGTGCAAAGGGAAATCTTCTGAAAAAGGTATAAGGGCTTAATTCCCCCTGTGCCTAGTCCCTTTTGGTAATTTTTCAAGTTTGTGCCTTGCATTTGAGAACTTACATTAACCTGTAAAGGAAGTGGTATGTAGCAAATATCATAGCCTATAAATTATGAGATTGTAGGTGTGGATTTATATGATTGAGCATGTAATTTAGATATGAGGAACCTCTTTGATACAAGCACATGAGAAGAATAAATATATTGGGTGTGCACTTAAGGTTTGAACCTACACTTTGTGCACCTTACCCATGCATGCTTTCGAATTTGATATGTTTTGCACAAAGGTATGCATGCGGCATTTATGTGGAAGGTTGGGTACTAAAGTATAATATTGCATGGATGTTAAAGGGCTACGAGCCTGCATAAGAAGCAATACGTAGCATAGGTCTCAGTTTGTGAATCATGAAGGTGCATATCTAAACCTTTACGACCAAGTGTAGAAATCTATCATTTAGATATAATAAGCCCTCCAAAGAGGAGCATGTAGGAAGAATGAGGATCTCATGTGTACACACACAACTGGATCTTGTGCTCTGTGCACTTCACTGTGCACATTGTTTGAAGTCCTAAAACCTTGTACCTATGACTTGTGTGTGCCTATAGCCCTACATTTTTTATGAAAGCAAAAAAATATTTGTGCAGGGCATGTAACAAAGATATGCTCATAGACACACATAAATATTTGGTTGATGTGTAGATCTATGCTAATTTCTAACCTTAAGTACTCATGGGGAACATTTATGTGAAATATTAAACCTAAGAAACCCAATACTACGTAAATATAAAGTCCCTTTGTGTAGGGTACTATGAGCTCTACAAACGCTGGGGTGACCTGAAGGGTTAACTCTTTTGGTGACCTCTACGGGCCATTTTCCTACTAAGTAGGAACCTAGTATCCTTTGAAGCGATCCATTGGGCACGAAGTCGTTGAAGCTTAAAAACTCATCTAATCTGAAGTGAAATTATTTCAAGTACAATAGTTATACTTTAGCTTCATATGCACAGGAACTATGTCTCGCCTTCATGTTTTGCACTCCTACACTATTCCATACCTGGTAAATGCTTGGCATACCACTAAACAAATTGAGGAACTGAAACCTTCCTCATATCAAAAATTGGGGAACAAAGAACAACAAATGTGAGATCCCTTTAGGTAAAGGAAGAAAAACACGATATCCTATGACTATATACATGTACATATAGGAACTTGGGGAAAATAAAGTTATTCTATTATACATAACTAGAAACAAGGGCCTCGGTCCACCTGGGTTAAAATAATAGCCTTTAAAGTCACTTTTACGATGTGTAAGTCTATTGCTAAGTGAAATACAAAGACAAGTAAAGACTTTCTTTCCAAGATGACAATATAAATTTTTGACTTCTACGAGGAGGAGCTTAATGATGAACACCTGCTTAGGTCCGTCCTCCTCAATGGGTGGGCTCCTTTGCTTATTTTTCCACTGCTCCTCTAAGTCAAATATTTCCTTTGTAAACCCCCCATCAAATTTCCTAAGAGGGAGAAAATGAAGTCCACATGCCACTATGACCTCCTCCTCATCTTTTTGCTACATGTTGGGTTTAGCCTCAAAAGGAAACAGATGTTATTTCATAGGAGGTTGGGACCAAAATAGTCCTACACTATCTTTTATGGGGGCACAAGAATTTGATAACCATCATTTAAAATATCAAATAAATCAGTATCTAACTCCTGGGGAAAGTAGACCTAATGGACTACTCCCTTCTTGCCTTTGGACTTGATTGTCAAGGCTGCACCCTCTGACCTTCACTAGACTATAGTCCCCCTAAAGAGGAACATAAAATTTGTTAGGGTGTGGAGCTAAAAGCTTCAACTATTGCAAACATGGAGGAGGTTGCTGAGTTCCAGGGAGACCAGCGTCGGCAGAGTGCAGTGCAGAAGGCAACCGACATCGACAAGTGAGGACTGAAGACAACCGGCGTCGGTAAGGAGTCGGCCGACGTTGGTCAGCACCAGACAGACAGGGACTGATGTCGGTCACCTGTGGTGGTTCCAAAACTGCTGTTGATGAACAGTCAGTTAAGTGAAGCGAGTGTTTGCATGTTTAAGGGCTAATTATAGTCCCGAGCTGCGTGTCTAATTATTGTAATTAAAGTTCTATTTTTGTATGCATGGGATCCTATTTAAAGACCCATGAGGCATGTATTATAAATCAAGCAGGCAAGTAAAGCATTGAATCAAGGAAGCAAGGTCAAGGAGATCTACAGGTGTAAGGTCAAGGAGATCAGCTGAAGCATTCAAGGAGGGGATAACAACTCAGGTTGTTGAGTTGGTTGTGTTGAGCAAGAGAGAGAGGGAAGAAGGTCTTGAAGTGTGGCAAGCCTTTGAGGTGGAGGAAGAAGTGGCATCTTCCTTATTGTATTTTCTTCTAAGATTATCTAATACAAGATTGTGTATTGTCTCTCAAATTCTTTGTTGTTTCAAGTTTCTAGTTACTTAATCATTCTGGTATAATTCCGTGTTTAATTGCTTATAAGAAAAGTAATCAATTGTGCTTCCGTTGGGTAAGGGTTCCTAACAGTTGGTATCAGAGCTACGGTTTGCAGGGAGCAGGTTATTGTTGATTATAGGTCATTCACAGGGTTTTTTGATTGAGTGGGAGTTCAGCAATGGCAGAAGAAAGTAAGCTACGAATGGAGAAGTTTAACGGCAAGAATTATCAACATTGGAGGATGCAGATAGAGGATTATCTGTATCAGAAGGATTTGTACTTACCGTTGGGTGGGGTTGCATGCAAGCCCACAAATATGAAGGATGAATAATAGAGTGTTCTTGATCGGAAGGCTTTGGGTTCCATAAGGTTGAGCCTTGCATCGTCTGTGATTTCCAACTTATCACAATGCAAGACAATGGAAGAGTTGATAAAATCTTTGGTGAATTTATACGAAAAGCCCTCGGCTTCAAATAAGGTATTTCTTATGAAGCAGTTATTTACTTTGCAAATGCAGGAAGGTGGATCGGTACATACTCATCTTAGTGATTTCCATGGTTTGGTAAACTAGTTAGCTTCAGTCAATATTGTTTTTGATGATGAAGTAAAGGCTCTCTTGATTTTATGCTCTTTACCTGAAAGTTGGGATAGTTTGGTTATGGCAGTAAGTAATTCTGCATCTGCTTCTAAAATCTTAAAAGTTGATGATGTTGTGAGTGTGATCTTGAATGAAGAAATAAGCAGGAGAAGCACAGGTGAATCACCAGGGAATGCTCTAAGTGCAAAAAGTAGGGGAAGGCAAGGAGAGAAGGTTGAGCAAGGGAAATCAAGGTCGAAGGTGGGAAGGAGATCCGAATCCAGAGGTGTTCCCTATTGGTTTTGTGGAAAGAGAGGACACACAAAGAAAGAGTGTTGGTTGAGGGATAAAGAGAATCAACATGAAGGTAATAAAGAAGCAAAGGATGCAAATATTGTGGCACATGATGCTCTCATACTTTCTTTGGATAGTCAGGTAGGATCATGGGTTTTAAATTCTGGTTCTTCTTTTCATGCATCCCCAAACAGAGATTTGTTCCATGAGTATGTCCAGGGAGACTTTGGAGTGCTTTATTTAGGGGATGGTATGCCTTGTCAAATAGTTGGCAAAGGGAAAGTGCAGCTGAGATTGTAGATGGACAACACATGGGTGTTGAAGGAGGTCATGCATGTCCTAGTTCTGAAGCAGAGTTTGGTTTCTGTAGGAAGGTTGGGTGATGAGGGATGCACAGTAACCCTCACAGCGGATTCTTGGAAGGTTACCAAGGGAGCACTTATTTTATCAAGAGGTAAGAAAGTAGGTACTCTTTATCTATCTACTTGTATTACTAATTCTACTTGTGGTTTATCTACTTCAGCTGTAGATTCGAAGATGTGGCTTAATAGGCTTGGTCACATGAATAAGAAGGGAATGGACGTTCTTGATTCAAAAGGTATGTGTTCAGATTCAGAAAGCATAGATAGAGTTCATTGCAGGAAAAGGAAATTTGATGCTTTTGACAAGAACAAAGAAGCCTTGGTGTTTATGGAGGAGATGAAGGATAGAGATCAGTCACAGGGGCTGAATGATTCTGAGCAGGGTAGTATGGACAGGGGTTTGATCCAAGATGAGCTCACGGGTGAATATTTCATCACTTACAGGAACACACAGACACCGACGTCAGTCACTTGGAACCGACGTCAGTCAGGCAGATACCAACATCAGTCATGTGCAGACCAGTAGGGTCGGTAGAGTCAGGTAGAGAAGTCCAACATCAGTCAGGCAGGGACTGAGGTTGACAGAGGGGACACCGGCGTCGGCCAGAGAAATGGCGTCAGCAGTCAGGGTTAGTGCAGGGAACCGACATCGATCGGGAGCAGACTGGGAGATGGCCGAGATTGGTCACTGGAATGGATGTTGGGCAGACAGCACACTGTCAAGGAGTCTCAAACGCCCATATGGAGGTCAGAAAGGGTAAGTGAACCTCATATTCATTGTTCACCTTCTTTATATTGCTTACTAATGGTCAAGAACTAGGAAGATGTGAAGAGGCAATGCAAGTAGAATTTAAAAATAGTGGGAGCTTGGCATGGATGAGGAGTGTGAGTCCTTGGAGAAGAACCAAACAGGTATTTTTTGGTGGAGTTGTCAGCTGGAAGAAAGCACTAGATGAGGGATGGATTCCCAAGTTAGAGAAGAGAGTGGATGGACACGTGAGATAGAAGGCTATGGTATATGGTCTTGAGTAGGCTGCAGGACAATGGAGGTTTGACCATTGTATTTATCTTTACCAGGTTGGATAATATTAGCTACATTATCCTGTTATTGTATTGTGTTGCTTGTTGCAGGGTTTCATATACAGGGAGTTTTCTAAGCTAAGGGTAAAGTTAGTTCAGAGGTATGTCATGAAGAATTTGGGAGCAACAAAATACTTTTGGCATAAGTGACAGGTATAGCATCACAGGTTTTGTGGTGATTGGTCTTCAAGAGTGACTTTGAAGAGGGATACAGAGCCAAGGGAACAAAGTAGATGGTGTATAGGTACAGGTATAGTTGCATCTATTTATCTCCAAGTGGGAGACGGTTAGGGTGTGGAGCTAAAAGTTTCAACTATTGTAAACATGGAGGAGGTTGCTGAGTTCCAGGGAGACCAAGATCGGCAGAGTGTAGTGCAAAAGGCAATCGACATTGGCAGGTGAGGACTAAAGACAACTGGCATCGACAGGGAGTCGGCCGACGTCGATCAGCACCAGACAGACAGGGACCAACGTCGGTCACCTGTGGCGGTTCCAGAACTGCTGTTGACGAACAATCAGTTTAAGTGAAGCTAGTGTTTGCATGTTTAAGGGCTAATTATAGTCTCGAGCTGCGTGTCTATTTATTGTAATTAAAGTTCTATTTTTGTATGCATGGGATCCTATTTAAAGACCCATGAGGCATGTATTGTAAATCAAGCAGGCAAGTAAAGCATTGAAGCAAGGAAGCAAGGTCAAGGAGATCTACAGGTGTAAGGTCAAAGAGATCAGCTGAAGCATTCAAGGAGGGGATAACAACTCAGGTTGTTGAGTTGGTTGTGTTGCACAAGAGAGAGAGGGAAGAAGGTCTTGAGGTGTGGAAAGCCTTTGAGGTGGAGGAAGAAGTGGCATCTTCCTTATTGTATTTTCTTCTAAGATTATCTAATACAATATTGTGTATTGTCTCTCAAATTCTTTGTTGTTTCAAGTTTCTAGTTACTTAATCATTCTGGTATAATTTCGTGTTTAATTGCTTATAAGAAAAGTAATCAATTGTGCTTCCGTTGGATAAGGGTTCCTAACAAAATTCTACTAGGATATCAAACAAGTCCTTGTTGGTAGCATAATTATTGAGATGGGGGTGAATCATTCTTCAAAACCTTTCTTTCAATTACACAAGCAATCATGAATCATTTCAAACAAACATATAGATCTAACAAGTAGAAGCAACTATCCACATAAGCATGAAACATAAAAACACATCACATATGTGGAAAAAACTCAAGGGAAATAAAAATAATTGATCTATACAAATGGACTACAGTATTATAAGATAAAAACTAAATTTAGTGAAGCACCACCTCTACATGGAACACCAACCCGAACTAGCCAAACACCCATTTGACTAGGCTTTAGCAAGCACCCAATTGTAAGGAGGCACCAAGATCTTAGATGACTCAAAACCAACTCAAAAACTTGATTGATTTTATAACCTTTATAAAATTATATTTCTCATACAACAAAATATGATCACCTTCTTTATCTCTTCACACTCATATCCCTCTCAAACTGCTTTATAGGCCTCTTCACTCAATTAGGTCTCTTCAAGACTGATTAGGTCATATGAACTTGATATTAATATGAAGACACATTTTTATATCTTCATTATAGATATTCTACACTCATTTTATGGTCTAAAACACCTCTTTCTACTCAAAAATGTGTTATTCCATTTACTTACTATCTACTTACCCAAATAGGCCAAAAATTGCCTTGTATATATACCATTCCTTATTTATATACCACTTAGTCATCCAAAAACCCTTAACCTCTTAGGTCAGCCATATAATAGGTCTTAATACATATCATAAACAATATTCAAACAACCTTTGACTCCTTTTTCGTCTATCATAACTCAATTAGACCTCATTTCACTTTTCAGTCTTATGAAGACTAATTGCATTAGGTCTATCTAGTAACAGGTTACCATTTGATCCACACTTTCAAACTCCACACATGGTAGGAAAATATAATATAAATATCAAATATTCCTTATACAACATCCTCTGAGCACCATCACACATTTTGTGTCCAACCACCACTTGAAACACTCTATTAGTATTGTTCACATTAGGCCTTTGAACATACAAAAAAGTTTATCTTGAACAATTGAAGATAACGCATCATTTAGACACACAAAAATGAAAATAAATCACTTATACATATCCTAAAAGACCTCAAAAATAGCACAATATACACTAGACACTTCAACTTAGGTCATAGAGCCTCAAACTCACCATTGTAACTTGCTTACTCAAAACTCCCAAGACTGTCAAAAACATAGTCATGAAATATTGACCTTAAAAACCTATATGACCACTTTCAAAGAATCCATATGAATGAAAATTATCCTCATATACCTTTAAAAAATTATCAAATACATAAAAAAATAAGGTCTAATGGCAAATATTAGACATACAGACCAATCTCTAGACCTCTCTTCTCACTATCACACTAGAACCAGATAAGCCATTTTGGATTCAATGTTTTCACCACTATACCTGACTTCCAAGATCTCTACCAAGAATTAATATTACATAAAATTTAAAAAAAAACATATTCATGTACTTTTATCCATCATTCTACCTTGAAAACACACCAGAAACTAGCTTCTCACACTGCATGGGTTTTGCATAACTTGTTTAATTAGGCTTGTGTGCCTAAAAAAAATAATCTTAAAATAATGAAGATAAAATATACTTGAGACACTCAAATATGGTCAAATAAATATATATAAAGAGTCTACATGACATTATTTTCATCATCAAATGCATTAGACACTTCCACTCAGAAGATAAAGATTCAAGAACACCTCTATAACTCACTCACTCAGAACTGCAGAATTACCTCAAAACACAGTCATGGTGACTTAGACCTAAAACACCTGTATAGACATTTTCAGTGACTTATGATGAATTTAAATGATCCTATGAGATCATTATACCATTCTTAGATAGAAATATCATATGGTCAATGAAAAATATTGGTCTTGTAAACCAATCTCATGACCTTATATCTCACTGTCTTATTTGACCCAGATAGGTCAAATTGTGAGAATATTTTTCACCACATACATGATCTTCAAATATTATTTCAAGAATGAACATATCTTATTTTCCCTTAGCATCATCTCCATGCACTTGGTTTCATCATTATATTATGAAAACACATTCCAATTCACCTTCTCACTGTTGCTTGGGTTTTTCACTGTTTGCACGATTATGCTTATTAGTGGTTGGCTAACTTGGATGACTATTTTAGCATAACTAAGGACCAGAACCTGTCCAAAAACCTTTATTGACATGAAACATGATTCTCTACCTTCTTCCTCCACCCATTTGATTTATATGTCTAATGCAACTTTTGACTTCTATAACAACTTCTTTAGAAATAAGTTTGTAACTCAACATTTTCTTTATCCTCTCTCTAACCAATACCACCTGGAGATACCTAGGAGAGTCCACTACAAGCTCCAATATCCTAACTAAGCAATTCAATCCATCTTGATAATTTTTTAACATCTTCAACATCAAGTCTTTATTAGGGTTATAAGAGATTTTAAACCAATTTTCACTCTTAACGATCATTCATAAAGCATAGCCCCTTAATCCAAAAACTAATGTCTAGAATTTTGAGCTATGACCCTTCCCCATCTACCATGAACTGATTAAGTTTCCATGAAAAGGTTTTATGAGATAATGAGCACAATAAAATCCTTCTCGGGTTGAGAACCCTTCATTTTAAGCACTTGAGAGACCTCTAAATAACTTTTCATGTCTTTTCCTTCACACTATGACTTCAAATTTCATGAAAAAACTTGAAATAACATACCTCACCTCTAAAAATGCTTACGTGATCTCAAACACCTTTAAATCCGATCATGACCCTTCATTAGGCCAAACTCTCTCTCTCTCTTTGCTCTCTAGAGCTTGACATGCAAACCACATTAGACCTTAAAAATGACCTTCATGTCTCTTTATATGCTCTCAACACCCCACTATCATGCCATACATCTCAATCTCATGCCATACAACCTCTCTCATGCTCAAACACTACCATACATCCTTCACATGCCTTGATAAAATATCATGATACCTCATTAGGTTAGGCAGGATCTAAGAGAGGCCTAGATGTAGACCTAGATTGAAGGTTCTACCCCTATAGGCTCACCATGAAACTCTCATGAGTGTTCTAATGCCTCACATACATGATCAAAAAACCTCATACATCCATTCATGGATGTGTGCACTCATCTCACCAAGCCACCATGATCATACCTTCTTACAAGGTCTCTTCATGCCATGACTAGGCTTAGGCTACTTAAGCACTTGACTTAAAAGCCCTGCTACATATGCATTTATCGATAATGAAAACCAACCAACAACACTCATAACCACTACATTACTCTATTTCACACTACATATCTTCAATTCTCATAAGTTTGTCATAACACACACTACCAACTGGCCTTGCTCACAGAAACACTCTTGCAGACATACTTATCATCATACCTTCACAAGAATCTTCAATGATAATACTAACAACTTCAAGCTGACCTGAACCTTGACATGAACCAATAGAAAAGACAATGTTCAAAAATATCACCTTTTCATTATTTTCCATCAGATTCACACCCTTTTGAAGGTAGTTTTAGGCCTTCACAGTCTATTGAAACATGAAAACAATCCTAGTTTGTGGGTGGCCTAATGAGTGGGTTGAACTCTAGATTCTAAGGGACAGCTCCCCTTGGTGTATCAATTAGGATCTCTACTCTATGCTAAAAACTGTCAGGAAAAGGGAAGAAAGAAAACTGAAGGAAAAATTCTATCTAATGATGGTGATACATCTAAATATTGGTTCATCCACTCAATTTGAGCTCCTAAAAAACACTGATTAGACAAGGAAAAGACCAAACTTTCAATTCCAATTGACTCTTTGCATCATTATTTCATGAAAAGGTTATATCTGATGATCAAAGCTTGAGGGAAATGAGGGAATAGCCCTGATTCAAGGCACTAACCAACCACTTACATCCACTATAAATTTAGCCAAAAGACATCAAACATAGAATATGCCCTGCATATTCTAATGAACTAGTAAATAGGTAAGATTTAGAACATGAAAAGGAAGAAAAATTCTATCACATATGTAAATCACTGATATACATACACTATACCAGCACTCTAGAATCTAAAAATAGTCCTTCTATTAATCTAAAAAGGTTACAAAACTCAAATTTTGGTAGAGTTTGATCTTGCCAAAAGAGGGATCATGATTGATTTAACGCTAAAAATCCAACTTATATAGACAAAGCCTACAAAAGCCAAGAGATTAGCGCTGAAAATAGAAGAGGAAATCAATTCCCACATCAACCCAAGTCCAGCTTCAGCTATGTCAAGATAACCAAGCCTTCTGATAATATCTTTTTGACTTATGTCCTACACGAGAAGCTCTTTGGCATCGAAAATGATGGAGAGCCCATTTCATAATCATTATTTAGAATAAACATTAAATTTTTCAAAATTTATCAAACATGCATGGATCTTTGGTAATTCAATTTTCTTCATGGATGATGCTATGCCAATCTTCAAACACTTGAAGTTGAGTTGGTAGTGTTTGAAAAAACATTGATTAATAAGATAAACAAGAGTGCATGCATGAAATTCCATATTAAGATTAGGTATGCAAATTTGAAACTCCATGTTAGTTCCTTGAACCACCATTCAACATTAACCTCCTTGATCCATCTATGCATTCAAGTCTCCCTTTTAGAACTGAGAGAGCCATACCTGAAGCCCTGTATGTGTTTTTTTTGCATGTTTGTGCTCCACCTAGATGCATATAATCGAGCTTGGGCCACTTTTCATGTTGTACATGTATTCCTTCAGCATTTGTTTGGGCTCTTTGTATTTAGACCCTTTGTTTCTTTCCATTCCCATGGACTTTCCTCTCAGACAATTTCTTGTCTATTTCTTGCAGATAATTTGTTCGAGACTAATTTCTTTATGCACTTTTATTTTTGACTTTTCCTTTGGACAATTTCCCTGAAGGAATTGTCTTAGATTTTTGGCCTTCGGATTTTGTTTTGGTCTTCCCCTTCGAACTTTTTTTTGCGTCTTATCTCCTTGTTTATTTCCTTTAGACAAAAATTCCAAATAAATTCTTTTTGTTTGTTTCCTTTGGACAAAAATTCTGATGGAATTCTTTTGGAGTTTCCTCTCTTCATTTCCTTCAGACAAAAAGTCTGAAGGAATTGTTTTGGACTTCTTTTTCAATGGACATTTACTTCAAACAAAAAGTATAAAGGAATTCATGTACTCAAAACTTTTATAAATTTCCCTTGGGGTTTTTGAAACTGCCCTTCAGGGCTTTTGACAAGCCTTTCAGTACTTTGCATCTGTACCTTTGGGTTTTCAAAATGGACCTCTTGGATTATTGGAATGTGCCTTTTAGACTTTTTGAAAAGGGCTTTGGAAAACTTGCAAAGGACTTTCTTGAAAAAAAAGACCCTTCAAACTTTTTGATTGTCACTTTCCTGAAAAAAATGACCCTTCAAAAAAATGGACCTCTTGGATTATTGGAATGTGCCCTTTAGACTTTTTGAAAAGGGCTTTGAAAAACTTGCAAAGGACTTTCTCAAAGAAAAAGACCCTTCAAACTTTTTGATTGTCACTTTCCTGAAAAAAATGACCCTTCAGACTTTTGGAAATGAACCTTTCAAAATTTTAAAAATGGATCATTTGACAATTTTGAAATGGTCTCTCACCCTTCAAAAAAATTATAACGATCCACTTACCCTTCAGAAAAGTTGTAAAGGACTTTTTTGAAGGAAAAAAACCCTTCAAAAGAATTGGAATGGTCCACTTACCCTTCAAAAAAGTTGTAAAGGAATTTTTCAAAAAAATTAACCCTTCAGATTTCTTCATTTGGACATTTTATGAAGGAATTGTACCATTCGACCCTTTTGTAAAGGACCTTTTCCTTGTGAAAAACAACCTTTGGGAAATCTGTCAAGTGACCCTTCGAAAAAGTTGTTTGGTCCATTATCTTTGAAAATGCCTTTTCTTGAAGGGAAGGTACCCTTTGGCAAAATTGAAATGGTCCTCAGAACTTTTTGGAAATGGCATTGAAACTTTGCAATGGTCCTTTCTAAATTGTGAACAAGCCCAATTTACTAAGAAGTGGCCTTCAAGAAAAATGCTGAAATAGACCTTTTTGAAAGGAAGGATCCCTTCAGAAAAAATTGTAAAGATTAATTTCTGACACTTGGACAAAATTCATGTTTTTACAAAGTCTCGAATGATAAGGTTTACAATTTTAACCTATGGGGTCAAACTTGTCAGCAGCCATATCATGCACATACCTCAATGATTACTCACCATGCACTTTCACTAGATGCACCTTGACATCAATGACAACAACATTCCAATAGTCCTACAACTCACTACCACATGTTGGCATATGCAGACTATTGTTGAACTTATTGGGGTGTTCTTCCTGAAGCACAAGACCCTTTTTCCATTTTTTTCATCCTCAAGGTCTTCCTCCATCATGTAAAGTGTTAGCTCCCCAAATAAGTTGATAGTCCAAACTTATCCCTCCTACTTGGATGCTTCCTCTAGAGTAGGAGGGAGTGCACTTATTTCTTATTCAATGGAGAGAGAGAGAGAGAGAGAGAGAGAGAGAGAGAGAGAGAGAGAGAGAGAGAGAGAGAGAGAGAGAGAGAGAGAGAGAGAGAGAGAGAGAGAGAGAGAGAGAGAGAGTTCCACAAACATGTTGGAAGTTTGAAAATATTATTCATAAAGGATTAACTTTTTCCCCTCATCCTTAAGGACTGCCTCCTCTATGAGATCAAAACTAGGCTAAATAGAATGATTTTCTTCCTGTTTGAAAAAAATTTGAAGGGTAAGTGCCCTTGCAGAGGGCACCTTGGTCAGTGGCAGGACCAAATCAAAAGTTTTGAAGGGGAATTTTGAGGCACAAAGTACCCTTGCAGAGGGAACCTTGAGAAGGTGAAGAACAAAAACAAAAGGCCCAAGGGGCATGTGCCCTTTGAGAAAAAAATCAATCAAAAGAAATAATTCCTTCAGACAAAATGTCTAAAGGAATTCCTTCAGGCAATTTGTCTGAAGGAAAGCGTGGCAAAAACCCTGAGACAAAGAAGGCTCGATAAGTCAAAGAGCAAGCAAATAAAAGGCTAAGGCAAAGGAGAAGTCAAAGGAAGGAGACAAAACATGGGCAAAGACAAAGCAGAAAAGACAAAACAAGGAATAGTTCCAATTGCTGACAAAGACAAAGGACTGAATAAATGACCACTCAGAAAAAGATAAGCGGCATAGATAAATCAACAAGGAGAATTAATACATTTAATGAAATATATATATCAAAAACCAATAAAATAAATTAGTTTTTGAACTCTAAAGGAGAACAACCCATGTTTTCATGCTGTCATTAATGCACAACCAGTTGTGCCTAGCATTGAAGAGAGCATGGTCCAACCACAACAACTTGGGGATGGCTTTATTAGTTGCTAGAAGGAGTATCCCATGCTTTTTTAGGCCCAAGATAGCAAGGGTGGTGACTTGGACATCTACAACATGGCTCTCCCATACACAATTGAAAGAATACAGTAGCAGCATGGGCTTGTGGTCTCTACAAAAGTGTTTAACTCAGCATGGGTTTCCATTCCTTGATTTGTCAGTTATTTTATTTCTAGTTCTATATATATTTATAAGTTGTCATTTGAGAAATATATCTCAGCTTATATGGCAAAGCCTTGAAGGAATTTACCTTGAATCAGAAGAAATATTTTTAACTCCATTTTAGCTTGCACTTTTGCATATGTATATGGTTTTATCTTGTGTTAATTCATTTCCTTTTCATGATTTCATAAGTTTATGCCAACATATCTAGTGTATTGTGAGTTCTTCTCTTGTAGGTCAATAAGAAGTGTTCAGCTCAGAGTATAGGCACATGTGAATAGGCTATCCATAGTGTGTCTTAGAACACCTCTTTTAGTTCTTTCTTCATGTATCTCCATAGGATCCCCTATTGAAACACTAATGCAGGAAAGGTTCTCATCTAAATGAAGTGTATGCTTGCTTCTCTCTGGTGTAAAGTGTATGTCAAAGTTGAGTAGACCAGCCATTTTATTGCATCACCACATTAGTTTAGGTTCTGATTTTAGTATTTCTTTCTCTTTTCATCCCCCCATTGTTAGTAGTAGGAAATCTAGGGCCTCAAGGTGCATCAAGGGGAGCTAGCCCCTAATCTATAGATTCATCCCTCATGTTTGCAACCCACAACAAGAGGAATGTCTCCATTGTGCCATGTGGAGGAAGAGAGTTGAGCCTCCCTTTAGAGGGTGCAATCCACTACATCAATATTTTTTGACACACTCAGTGGGACCGATTTTTGTGTCTTGCAAGTTTTAGGATTGGAGCTGGTCTTGATATTGTTAAAAAATCCAAAAGAAGGAGCTATATTTATCCCCTGGTGACTCCATTTAGGAACTCAATCTCTGGTTAATGATCAGCCTGGCATCCCATGCCAAAGGTCACTACAAGATCTTCTAGGGGTGTCCCTTTTGAATTTGTTGAGTTACCTTTAAACTCAATGAAAAGGTTAAGGTTTGAAAATACCCACCCTTACGTAGCAAGCCATTTTCCTAAACTAGCCATAAAATATACCTACTCAAGGAGACCCCTGTTGAATCCTTTCATAGCCATGGCAGCCCTTAGGGATTTCCCTTTTGTGGCCTTCAATGGTCAAAGTCCCTTGAACCTTTGGAAATATGACCCAATTCCAGGGATAACTCTCAAAAGTGTTCCTCCCTTTAGTGGAGAGGGCCCAATCACTGCTATCAAGCATATTAGCAACATAGGAAATCTATGTAACATCCATAATATCACTAAAGAAAATGTAGCCATTAGATTTCTAGCCTTGTCCTTCAAAGGGAAAGTTATGGACTAGTATGGGACCTTGCCTATGAACTCAGTTTACTCATGGAATGAGTTAGGGACCCTCTTGACCAATAGGTTTGGGGAAACAAGTGACCATTTGTCTCTAGCTGAGTAGTTAAATGCCATGAAGAGAGTGCCACATGAGTTTATGCAAGATTTTAACACTAGGTTCCAAAAGACTTCGGACAGAATCCCAATTCTTGTGAGGCTAACCCCAAGCTATGCTTTCCTTTACTACTTGAAGGCCCTAAATAGTGATATTGCTGTCATGATACAGTCCATGGGTGGAAACACTCTACCCACTACTTATGAGATAGTCATAGCTACTAAAAATTGCCTTGTTCAAGTAGGAAAGATAGCTCCTATACCTCCTATGCCACTCTTTCTTGATTTACAACCCTCAGTCCAACCTAATTTTTCCACTCTAACTCCTCTACCTAATCAAGAGAAGCTGGTTTCTACCCTTATAAATGACATCCATGAAGTTAAGATCCTACTATAGAGTGTTACAAATGAGTTAGTTGTCCTCAAGAGACAACAAGCTTAGAGTTATAGGCCAAATCAAGGCTAGCAAAAGTTTGGGCAAGCAAATAGGCCTCCCTTATAGAATTATAATCAAGGGCAAGGTCAAATTACACATGTCAAGCCTTATCAAAGCTATAATCGAAATTTCCCTTCATCTTCTAAGGCTCTTGTCCCCACTCAAAATAATTTGGTGCAGTAGCAGCCCAACTAACCACCCTTGGAACATGGCCAAAAATAGGTTGCTTATGCCAATGAGCTACTAAATCAAAGCATGAATACACAAGGTAATCAAGCAGTCCAATTCTCAAGTTTTGAGATGTCAACACAACTTAGGCTAGACAACAGGCAAGCTCAATCTGATTCCACTCTTGTGAATCACTTGGAAGAAGAGTTCTATGCAGTTAACTATGTGGGGAACATAAGTAATCAGAATGTTGTTGTTTCATCCAACACTAGGACCAAAAGGAGAGCCATTGATGAAGCTCAAGCATCCACTCAAGCACCTACAACATTTCCTTCATCATAATCAAATCAAAAGTTTCCCAATTACAGGCTAATAGTTGCAGCTTTAGCTCCTTAGGTTACACCACAGGTTATGAATGCTCCCAAGGAGAACTCTAAAGGGGGAAATCCTTCAATCAATATAGTGGACAAAAGGATTAAGTTGTACATAAACATCTCATTGTGGGATTCTTTAGCACTACCAGGATAAAAGGATATACTCCAAAAGGAATTGTACGGGCTGGGTGAGCAAGTTATCCCAGCAAGAAATGATAATATGTTGATAGTAAATGGGGATCCTCCCATGGATGGTCAAGCAAAGAAAGATGATAAGGTCCCTCCCTTCTATTTGTCCCTAATTATTAGTGATTTCTTGGTCCATAATTGCATCATTGATAGTGAGTAAGCACCTCAATTATGCCCAAATGCATAACTAATAAGCTAAGCCTCAAGTATGAGAAAATGACCAAAGGAATTCTACAGTTGGATGGATCACCAGCTAAGACCTTAGGAGTGGAAAGAGGCTTGAATCTGACTCTCCATGCCTGTCCAAACTTCTCAATTCCCCATGATGTGGTAGTGGCAGATGTTCCTCCTTACTTCACTCTTTACTTGTCAAGGGATTTCACATCTAAGATAGGTGGATACTTGGCAGCCAATTGGTCTTACATGGTTTTCAGGACAAAGTATAGAACTCAAGTAAATATTGAGTCAGAGCCCATCCACAAGGATCACCTAGAGCCATACTCACCCAAAGTGGTGAATTTGAACTATGTAATCATTGATGAAGAAGAGCTCCACGTGGACCAATCCCCATTATCTTTCCTTGAAGGAGTTGCTGACCTACTCCTAGATGAATGGGGAAATGACAAATTTGAGCATGATCCTTATAAGTTCATTGAAGAAGCTAGTCTTGGAGTCTAATGCATGCATGAGAAATATGCTTTCATGTTGAAATTGATGAAGACAAACCAAGAGGATTTTGGTTTGTGGTAGTTGTTCTTTGATGGATCTAGAAGCAAGTTGGAAGTTGGTGGTGGGGCAATGCTAGTTTCACCTTCAAAGGATAAATACTTCTCAACTTTTAGGTTTTATTTCTCTTTCACCTACAACGTATCAGAGTATGAGTCCCTTGTTCATGGCCTAGAATGGGAAAGGAAGAGAGGAATCAAAGAATTGCAGGTGTTTGGAGATAGTGAGTTGATTCTGAACCAAGTGAGAGGTCAAAGCTTGAAAAAGAACTCCTTACTCAAGTCTTACAAGCACACAGTGTGGTACCTTGTAGATAACTTCACTATTTTCAACATCACTTCCATTCCAAGATAGGATAACAAGCATGCGGATAGACTAGCAGTAGTTGGTGCTCAGTTTGACATCCTAAAGGGGATGAGACAAAGCAAGAATCAACATTATTTAAAGGTGATTGTGAGGCCCTCCATACCAAAAAATGTCATCAATCGGTAGGTGTTTGAAAGTGACTAGTAACTAACACTTTTCTTGCAGGAAGAAGTTGAGTTTGCTTCCAAAAATTAATCCAAGCTACATCCGCAGTATGATGGGCAGATTGTTCAACTAAAGACAAAAAGGCTTCCCAAAGGTTTGGTAAATCTTGAGAGAATTTTAAATGAAGATGACCAACTCAAAAGAGACAAAGAAATCATGTCAACCAAGAAGTAAAATTATGAAAGGGTAGAGATCTACAAGGATAAGTTGCTTGCACTTGGGAAGGTGTGTACCAATGAGGAAAAACATGTTTTCATTATGTTATGTTAAGAGTTTGATGATGTCTTCACTTGGGAGTATGATGATTTGAAGGAATTTGATCCAAGCCTGGCCCAACACACTATTTAGCTAGAGGAAGGTGTCAAACCCATCAAGCAAAAGTAAAGGCTAATCAATCCAAAGATTGAGCCTTTCATGAGGAAAGAACTCACCAAACTGATCAAGTCCAGGATCATTTTCCCTATCAAACACTCTTCTTGGTTGGCCAATTTGGTCTCTATTAGGTAGATGAATGGAGAGGTCAGATTGTGTGTGGACTTTAGAGACTTTAATAGAGTCTCACTGAGAGATCGCTATCCCCTTCCAAGTATGGAGCAAATTCTCTTAGATGGTGATAGGCAATAAAATATTCTATCTCCTAGATGGATACTCTGGGTACAATCAAATCCTAGTACAAGAATGTGACCAATACAAGATAACCTTCAACACCAAGTGGGGAACATACACCTACAAGAAGATGCCATTCAGATTATCAAATGCTAGAGATACCTTCTAATATGCTATGGATATGGCTTTCCAAGGTTTGATCAATGACATTGTGTTAGTTTATCTTGATGATGTGATAGTCTTCTCCAAGGAGGAAAGTGAAGACTTCAAATACCTAAGGAAATTTTTTGAAAGGTGTAGAGAGTTTGGCATCTCTCTCAACCCAAATAAATGTGTGTTTGTCATCCATGAAGACAAGCTCTTGGGCCATGTCATTTTGAAGGAAGGCTTGTCCATTAATCCAGAGAGGGTACACGCCATCTTAGCATTGTTCTTGATTAAGCATAAGAAGGCCCTGTAAAGTTTCTTTGGTAAGATAAATTTCATTAGGAGATTCATTCATAATTTTTTTGAGCTTGTCAAGCCACTAACTTTCATGCTAAGAAAGGATGAGATGTTCACGTGGACAGCAAGAAAAAAGTGAAAGCTTTGAAGGCATCAAGCAAGCTATCACCCAAGCTCCTACCCTGACTAGTCCAAACTTTTCCAAGGACTTTAATATATACACCTTTGGGAATGAAGAGGTAATCTCTGCTACGCTCACTCAAGCAAATGGTGAGAATTTAGAATAGCCTCTTTATTTTTTTAGCCAAGGTTTAGAAGGCTATGAGGTTAGATACACATATGTTGAGAAGCATGTGCTTGCAGTCATACAAAGTCTAAAGAAGTTTAGACATATGTTGTCTAGTATTAAAATTCACATCATGGTGTCACATCCTAGTGTAAAAGACTTCTTGTTGAACTGAGACTTGAATGAGAAAAGGGTAGGTTGGATCACCAAAGTAATGGAGAATGATGTAGATATCAAGACCACCAAGATGGTGAGAGGAAGAGGGCTATGTGAACACCTCACTATACACTTGGAAGAGCCAAAGGAGGATGTTTTCATACTCCATGATGAACCTATAGTATTTATACCTATGGTCATGAAGAGCTGGGCATAAGACATGGTTCATTTCCTTCAAACTGGGGAGTGTCCACAAGGTCTTGATAGGACCAAGAGGAGGTATTTTAGACTCCAATATCTTCCTTATGTCCTATTTGATGGAGTCTTGTTTAGAAAAGAATTTTAAAGGGTGATCTTGAGATGCATTGACTCAGACCAAGTTGACAAGGTACTGCCCGAGTTCCATGATGGACTAGTTGGCGGCCACTTTGCTCCCAAGGCCATAGCTATAAGGATTATGAGGGCTAGTTACTTTTGGCCTAGTTTGTTTAAAGACACTCATGCTTGGGTGAGGAAATATCAAAAATATGCCTTCTTTAATAGGAATCAACAACTAGCTGTCATGCCTCTTCATCCTATTCAAGTGGAACATCCATTCATGTAATGGCAGTTAGACTTCATAGGGGTGATCAATCCTCCTTTTAGTGTTGGCCACAAGTGGGTTTTGACTGCCACCGATTATTTCACAAGGTGGATAGAGGCCATAAATTTTAAAGAGGCCAATGAGAGTGTAGTCCTAGACTTCTATGAAGGCATAGTGACAAGATTTGGAGTCCCAAACGTAATCATTTCAGACAATGCGTTGGCTTTCTTAGGAATAAAGACAAGTGAGTGGGCATTGAAGTATGGCATCTACCTCAACACTTATTCCAACTACTATCCACAAGGAAATGGGTTAGCCGAGTCCACAAACAAAAATTTGATTAGGATCATAAAGAGGACAATGGAGGAAAATCAAAGGACTTGGCATGGCAAGTTGAAGACAGGTCTTTGGGCAGATATCCAAAGAGGGCAATCAAGAATTCACCATACACACTTGTGTATGGAAGGGAAGATAGACTTCCTATCTCACTTGAGTTACCAGCATTGGATCTTTCCCATCAGCTAAAATTGATGGAGAGTGACAGCCTGGAGGTCAGGTATTATGAGCTAATGGAGCTTCAAGAAGCGAGAGACCAAGCCATAGATGCCATGACCAGCTGCCAACAAAAAACAAAGAAACATTTTGACAAAGGTCTACACTTAGGATATTCTTAGAAGGTGACATTATCTTGAAGTGGGATGAGGACCGAGCCAAGCTTGGAAGGCACACAAAGTTTGATGCTTTGTAGAGTGGCCCATATGTCATCACCTAATGCAAGCAACATAATGATTTCCAACTCTCCAAGTTGGATGGTGAAGAGCTACATATGCTAGTCAATGGGATATATCTTAAGCATTGCTACTAGGTTTCTTTTATCATGTACATAGTTTTTCTTGTTTTTCATCATTTTTCCTTAGTGTTGTTATGCATATGTGTAGTCTTTTTAGCCTTTGTGTGTGATTTTTCCTTATTTTTTTGGGTAAAATATTTGTTGGTTCATAGGTCCTTAAAATTTTTTTGTTAACTTCTCTCAGATGCAGCCTGACTCCATGCCCAATGGATTTTGTGGCTACCAGTCTCCCTGAGCATAGTATGCATGCTTCCCTTATGAGTCACTAATTGTGTTGACCAATTTTTGGACCTCCAAGCCAAAATTGGGCACCCTTTCCTTTTTCTTTGCAAAGGTCTTCCAATCTAGGTTTTGGCTAGATCATCCCTCTGCTACCTTGTGAAAAAAATGTTCTCTACCAGACCTTTCTAATGAAAAAGCTAGGTGTTTCCTTCATTCTACTTTGCCAAGTGTAAATCGGGTTTGTGCAGGTGTATTACTTGTCTACTTCTATAAGTAAAAGTGATTAAAGAACCTAAAATGGTCTAAATTAGTTCACAAAAGGCAATGGATTTATTTTAGAGGGCATTTTGACAACTTGAAGGATGTTTGCAAAAAGTCCAAAGGGTAAGTGCCCTTGTGGAAGGCACCTTGGTCGATGGTAGGACCAAATCAAAAGTTTTGAAGGGGCATTTCAAGGCACAAAGTAACCTTGCGGAGGGCACCTTGAGAAAGTGAATAATAATGACAAAAGGCCTGAGGGGTATGTGCCCTTCGGGAAAAAAAACAATCAAAAGTAAGAATTCCTTTGGACAAAATGTTTGAAGGAATTTCTTTGGATATTTTGTCTAAAGGAAAACGTGGTAAAAAACTTGAGACAAAGAAGACACAACAAGTCAAAGAGCAAGCAAAGAAAAGGCCAAGGCAAAGGAGAAGTCAAAGGAAAGAGACAAAACGTGGGAAAAGACAAAGTAGAAAAGATAAAACAAGGAACAATTCCTGCTGCTGACAAAGATAAAAGACAAAATCAATGACCATTCAGACCAAGACAAGTGGCATAGACGAATCAGTAAGGATAATTAATAAATTTGGTGAAAAATATATATCAAAAACCAATAAAATAGATTGGTTTTTGAACTATATAGGAGAGTAGCCCTTGTTTTCATGATTCACCATTAATGCACAGCTAGTTGTGCCTAGCATTGAAGAGAGCATGGTGTAGCCACAACTTGGGGATGGCTTTGTCAGTTGTTAGAAGGAGTATCCCATGTTTTTTCAGGCCTAAGACAGTAAGGGCAGTGACTTGGACATCTATAGCATGGATCTCCCATATGTAATTGGAAGAATATGGTAGCAAAATGGGCTTGTGATCTCTATAGAAGTGTTTAACTCAGCATGTGTTTCCATTCCTTGATTTGTCAACTATCTTGTTTCTAGTTCTCTATATATTTGTAACTTCTCATTTGAGAAAAAGATATCTCAGCTTGTATGGCAAAGCCCTAAAGGAATTTACCTTGAATCAGAAGAAGCATTTTTACCTCCTTTTGAGCTTGCACTTTTACATATGTTTATGGTTTGATCTTATGTTAAGTCATTTAATTTTCATGCTTTCATAAGTTTATGCCAACATATCTAGTGTATTGTGAGTTCTCTTGCAGGTCAACAAGAAGTGTCCAACTCAGAGTATAGGTGTATGTGAATAGGCTATCCATAGTGTGTCTTAGAACACCTCTGGTAGTTCTTCCTCCCTGTATCTCCATAGGATCCCTTATTGAAACACTGATGCATGAAAGGTTCTCATTTGAATGAAGTGTATGCTTGCTCCTCTCTAGTGTAAAGTGTATGTCAAAGCTGAGTAGACCAACCATTTTGGTGCATCACAGAATTAGTTTAAGTTCTGATTTTACTATTTATCTCCCTTTTCATCCTCCCATTGTTAGTATTAGGAAATCTAGGGCCTCAAGGTGCATCAAGGGGAGCTAACCCCTAATATAGAGATTCATCCCTCATATTTACAACCCACAGCAAGGGTAATGTCTCCATTGTGTTGCATGGAGGAAGAGAGCTGAGCCTCCCTTCAGAGTGAGCAATCCATTGCATCAACAATAGGCTCTCTCAAAGAAAGGGGCCCTCTAAAACTTGATATTTTGAAACTGAGAGGCCTACTTGAATGCTTAGAATAATTCCCCTTCCTGAAGCTTGAGACTTTGAATGTAGAAGTTCCCCCTTTCATAGGATGGTTTACAGTTGTAGGAGAGTCCAGTTTGAAACTAGGGATGTAAGGGACTACTTGAGGCCCAATATATTGTGTTTACTTAAGCAGTTAATGTATCTAATGTTCCTTAACATTGGTATAATTTCTATAGACAAGCATTCTTCGTCATACCTTCTTTTTTATTTCATATCATGTTGGTGGATGTAGGCTTGGGAAGCAAACTCCTCATGTTGCCTATTATACTCTAGCTCTTTGTCAATCTCCCTCATTTTCTAGGTACATTCGAATAGGATAACTCTAATGCTTTACTAGGGCTATTTGGGAGGGTAACAATATTGATTAGGAGGAACATAACTTGTGCAAAGTTGGTTGGAAGCATGAGCAAGCTACCATAGGGGATGAAATAGGTTGGGAGGGAAGCAAACATTATGAGGAGGCTGGTATCTTGTTGGTCCAGGCCATTTTTGGGTGAAACCAATAGTACTTCCATCTTAATATGGGATAAGGGAAGGCATAACAATAAAAATTTCATGGAATGGGGGCAAGACATATTTTAAGGCACTTGGGCTACTTAAACCAGTATATTTAACATTTAGAGCTGTTAAGTGACCTATAAAGTGTCATCAACACTTGAATTATTGAGAGCAATACTAATTTCTCAACCAAATTTTAAACTTGGTCCCATCAGGTATACTAAAAACTATTATCACTTGAACCGTGTATTGTCTCATCCCCTAAGGCATGGGACTATTTTTATCCTTGGGACAAACCTCTAGAGAAGGATGACTTTCTTCTAATCTAAGTACACCTAGTTTAGGACCAACGCATAGACCTTCAACGGGTAGAAAGGGAACCTATAGCTAATGGTAAACCTAATCTTGACAAAGGAAAAGGGGGTAAGAGAGGGTAAGAGGCTTGTTGAAATGGAAAGTGGTGATGCACCAAGAATATAATAAACACCTTACCCACTTAATGATACAATAAAGCTAAGGAACCAAATGCACACAGTCTTTAAACTAGACACCAATTACATAAGTGTTTCACATTGAGGTGGAAACACAAGATTAAGAGGGATGACAAATGATCCATCGATAACACTTATGTGGACCCATTTATAAATGACATGTGACCTGCATAGGATTATTATTCCACATAGATGTGTGAAGGGAGGACAAAAATGAAAGGGACAAACATCCACAAACAAAGATCAACAACAGTTAATACACACAAAATATAGAGCAAAAAGAAAGATGATTACATTATTATTAATTTCAAGGCCTAAGCCAATATTAAAACTTGAATGGATAGAGATTTGTTATACCAAGGAGAGGGTTTATTTTCACAATGAAAATATAGGTTTATATAGATTTGGGCAAGATCCTACATAATTAATTCACCACTTGAGATGGTAGATAAAAAAACTTGAATTTGAAATTTGGCACTCAAGAATCTATGAAACCAAACTTCCACGTAATAGGTACTATGAATCATGTTCATTTAGATTAGGTTGACAATCTGACCATAAAAGTAGTTGGAAAGTCATTTTGGGATCTTCAGATGATCTATTTGTGCATCTGTAGATAGAGGAGATGTGTGTGCATGTGCTGCCACCTACCCACCACCTTTGATTTTAATTCCACTCTAACTTGGCTCCCCTCAACATCCAATCAATATCAGCTACCACCTTTGCTTATTATCACCACCTGTTAATCCACCTAGACTACTTGTTGATGCAAAGGTTGTGCAGAGCTTTCTTTAAATTTTTCCATGTCACTTTTGTACATTTGATATATTTTTGTTTCTATCTCTCTTAGGGATCATATTCACATTAAATCTTTTGTAATTTGGACTTTGTTGATTTTTCATCAACTATGCATGTAAGGTTGCATGTGGAGAATCTATGTTGAAGGGGAGTGTGTACCTTTTATGATTCCTATAATCTTAGTTACTCTCTACACGTGGTTCAAACTTGCTTAATTTTGGCATTCTAAATATTTGCATTCAATCAAATAACCAAGTGCATGATTACATCATGTTTGTCCTACATGTGGTTTGATACTTGAATGCATTACGTGTAAAGAGTGCATAGAGAAGTCTATGTAGGAGGATAAGCATTTCATCATAATGGCATAGCAATGTAGAGAAGTTGTGAACCCGCACGATGGCATGGAGGGAAATCTTCTATGAGTGGAATAAGGCCTTAGCTCCCCCTATGCCTATTCCCTTTTGGTAATTTTACAAGTCTACACCTTACATTTGAGAGCTTACATTGGCCTACGAAGGAAGTGGTGAACATCACAGATCGTAACCTATGAATTATGAGAGTGAAATTGTGGATTTCTATGATTGAGCATGAAACTTTGTCACTTAGACATGAGGTGCCTCCCATATAGGAGTGCATGAGAAAAAAAAATATCTAAGTTGCACACTTAAGGTTTGACCCTTTGCTTTATACACCTTACACACATGATTTGGATTTTGAAATGTTCTACACAAAGGTGCATGTGGGCCATTATTTTGGATGATTGGATGTTGAATTATAATATTTCAAGAATGTTATATGGCTAAGAACCCACATAAAAAGTAGTGCACATCATAGTTTTTGGTTTGCAAATCATGAAGGCATGTATCCAAATCTCTGTGACTAGGCATGGGAGTCTATCATTTGGACATAATAAGTCCTCCAAAGAGGAGTGTGCAAGAATAATGAGGATATCACATGTGCACACACAATTATATCTTGTGCTCTTTACACTTCATGGTGCATGTTGTATGAAGTCCTAGAACCTTACACACATAACTTGTGTGCACCTATAGTCTTGTGTTTTTCACAAGGGTGAAAAAATATTTATGTGGGGCATGCAACAAGGCTCTTCTCATAGACACACATAGATAATTCATTGATGTGCAGATATGCACTGATTACTAACCTTGGGCACTCGTAGAGAATATTTACATGCAAGCTTACTCTTAAGAAACCCAATACTCCACAAGTATGAAGACCCTCTGTGTAGTGTCCTATGAGTTATGTGTAGGCTAGGGTGACCTGAAGGGTCAATAGTGACTTAAGGATAATATTATCTAGACTTTAAGAGTGAATTTATATTATCTTTAACTAATGATGTTGCAATGTCTTTGGATGAAACTTTAGAAATGTTACTTAGGTGATTTTGGTATGACTTATTTGAAGACATTAGTATGAATTTATCCTTGAATTTATATACCTATGTAGGGGTGATGTTGAATAACCATTGACTAATGAATTTTGGTTGACTTAATTTGTGAGTTTACATTTGTCTTAAGTGGTTGACATTAGGGTGTCCTTAATTGTGACTTTTCTACTTATTTAACTTGTATTTATTCTTCATCTTTATGGAGTGATGATGGGGTGTCCCTTATTGTGACTTTGTTACCCCTAAACCTAATTACGAAAACCTAATATCAATCTATACTTAATATGACCTAATTGATTGCCTCATGTATCAAACAATCACATGATTGGTTGCATGGTCCACCCAATTAGGAAATATTGAGCCCTTTAAATACAATTGCTACAACCTAGTGTCATTTTAGTCTCAATATGCCCTAATTGAGTGTCTTGTGTAATGAATTTCTTGAGTGGTTGCATGGGGCACTTGATTAGGACATATCAAGTCCCATGAACATATTTGCAACAACCTAATGTCATGTCAAACTTGATTTTCCCTAATTGAGTGCCTAATTTAACTAATTGCTCAATTGGTTGCATGTGAGAATCAATTAGGGTATATTGAACCACCTAAACATAATTATAACAACCTAATGTCATTTTAGACTCGATATGGCCCAGTTGAGTGCCCTGTTTAGCTAATCACTTGATTTGTTACATGGGGTAGCCAATTACAACATATTTAGTCCCTAAACACATTTGTGACAACCTAATATCATTTCAGACTTGATTTTCCCCAATTGAGTGCCTGTGTAATCAATATATCGATTAGTAACATGGTGCACTTGATTAGGGCATATTAAGCCCCATAAACATAATTATGAAAATCTCATGTAATTTTAGACTTGATATGCACTAATTAAGTGCCTCATGAAACTAATCACTCAGTTGGTTGCATCAACACTCGTCTAAGGAGTATTCATCCCCTTAAACAAAATTGTGATAACCTAATGTCATTTACGACTTGATATTCCTTACTTGAATTCCCTATGTAACCAATCACTTGATTGAGTGGATGAGGTACTCAATTAGAGCATATGGAGACCCTTAAACACATTTGTGACAACTTGATGTAATTTTAGACTTGATTTTTTTCAATTGAGATCTCCATGCAACCAACATGCACATGACTATGTAATTTTATAATTATTATAAATTGAGAGCCCTATGAAACCAAAAGGGTAATTTCAAAAAATTATATAATTTTATAAAAATTATCAATTTTATGTAAACGTTTTAAATTTTTTAATAGGATGTAAATTTTTTTAATTCATAAATTATTTTTTGTTTTTCTATAGTTTTTAAAATTTATGGATGTCCAATGAATTAGTTAGTTGGCTTAAGGGTAAACCTGGATTTGGTGACAAATTTAAAGTAGATTATGAAAAGTGTGGATAACTATTGGGAGGTAAAATTTAACTTTTCATTTAGTCAAAATTTCTTTAATTTTTTTTAAATGTATATTTTAAAATTAAGTCTTAACTTTTTTAAATGTTGTAATAAGTTAGTTTTTTACATTTTTAAAAAAAATTGTAGGGCCTCTTGCCACAAATATCATCCTTGAAAAAAAAATTCTAAGCACTTGGACAATTTTTACCTTCTAAGATGACAAATGTAGTGGGAAAGGCTGACCAATCCCACATTTATTTTAGGTTTAGAAAAAATAAAAATAAAATTATATATATATATATATATATATATATATATATATATATATATATATATATATATATATATATATATATATATATAGAGAGAGAGAGAGAGAGAGAGAGAGTGTAATATTGGTTATTGTTTTATGATTTTTAAGGAAAATTTAACATTTATTTCATTGTATTTTATGCAAGAGAAGTGCCAAATTATCTAGGATTCAAATTCTTTTAATGGTTCTAACTATGAATGGGATGATCTTGACTACTAAGTTCTCTTTTTTGAGTCAAGTGATGCTTCTATGCCTCGACCAACTTTAGGTAGTGGGGGTGTTGACAGTGGCTTGCAAAGTATGTGACTAAGAGTGATTGTTGAGGAGAGGATATTAAGGGTTAGGATAATGTAATTGAGCATGGTAACCTTGATGTTATTTGGGGTCAATTATTACTTTATATGACTATTAATTTTATTATATTAGTATGATATTTTCATTATTATTATGTTATATTATAATCATAATTAATTATGTCATGGAAGGTTTAATTAATTTTTGAAATCAAATTTACTTAAAAAATCATAGTTACACTATTTTCTATGTATAATGTTACAATTGAGATTAGCATTACAATATATAATTATACATATACAATTTATAATTTTATTATATAAGAATAATATTTTATAAATAATAATATGAAATAGTTTTAACTAATAAAAAACTACTATATTTTAATTATAATTTATTAAATTAAAGTTGTATTTCATTGAAAATTAAATTTAGATTTAGTGTCAAACTTAGATTCAAAATCAATATTTCACTTAAAATTTGGATATAGTATCACAATTATAGTTGGACCTAGTGTCACTTTTAAGTTCATTTTATAGTAAAAGCTAGTGTTACACTTACAGTCTCTTTATAGTTGGACCTAGTGTCACACTCAAGTCAAACCTAGTGTTACACTTAAAGTCAGATCTAAGATCACATTTAAGGGCAAACTAAATGTTTAATTTAAAGTTAGATTTAGTGACAAGATTAAATTTGTCACTAGTTTCACACTTAAATTCAATCCCAACATAAAACTTAATGTTGGATTTATTGAAAAGCTTAAATTTGGACCTAGTGTTGAATTAAAGATGGTCCTTGTGTTGAAATAAAGTCAAAACTTAAGTCAATTAGAAAGTTAGAGAAAATGTCATGCCTAACGTCTTCTGAATGTCACCATTAGGTGACACTAGTAGGAGACATTAGACTATCCTTAGGTTGATGTTGTATTTATGTTATTTAAAATCAATATTAAGGATGACCTTAAGTCATCTACCCAAATTTAAATCCAAATTAGAGTTGAAATTTGGTCTTCAAAAAGTTTAGAAAATTAAAGCTGACTTTAAGATGAATTTCAGGTAACTTTAATTGCTACATATTTTAGGTAAAATGTTATAGAGGATGGAGTTGAGACTACACAAAACTGACCTTGAGTACACTGGTTGTAGCACAAGAATATAAAGTTTCATTCACTTCTCCTCATAGTCAAGTTCCAATGATGATTTCACTTCATGGTCTGCATCAAATATAAAGTTTCATATAATTCTCCTCAAATTCAAGTGTCAATGGTGGTTCGACATCACGATCTGCATCAATTTTTTTTGTGTTTCAAATTATGTTCTAGCTCGGTTTTTATTTGAGGGAACTATAGAATCAACATGATCATCTTAATTAGATATTTTTTACACTAGCACTAGCTCAATGGGTGCAATAATTTTGGCAACATTACTTATTAAATCACCCTTAAGCATGCACATAGGATTCCCATACAAAACCTACACAAATAAAAAATTGAAATATGACATACAATGCAACAACAATTCATGTGATAAAAATTCCAAAAAATCCACATGAACCCACCATGCTAGTCACAAAGACATAATTGACAGAGATAAACAACACACCCTCAAGTTACATGAAACCTTTTCCAGCATTGAGTTCATACAATTAAACAATGTTTGGATATAAAACCTTGTAACCTTTGTGGAAGAATCAATCATTCTCAATCCACTTGTTAGTTCTCATGCATTCCTATGCAAAGGATTGTACATTCAATAAAGCTACATTGTGGTGGATGAACCTTCAAATTCTATAAAATATCACCTCACTAAAACATACTTATAAATGTAAAGATTTTAGTATATATAATGTGCTAGATAACAACACATCTTTTTACACATATGTGCATAAACATATATTTACATATCACACTTTATTTTTAGAGGGAGTTGTGCCATCAAAAATTCATTTGTTTTTACAATAACATGCCTTGTGATTATGTAGGAATATTTATATTTCTTCTCAAAGTTAAAGCACACAAGGTATCTCAACTTCACTTTTACTTCCCAAATTTTTTTATATTGCACATCAAACTCATGTTGTGCTAGAAAACATTGGTATCATCCTTAAGCTATTATGATTTCATCTAGCCTATAATTTGTGCTATTGTAGAATTTGTTTCAAGATTGTGCTATTTCGATTGGTCTACCTCATAACTAATGCTAGTAAAACATTGGTATAAGAGTTTTCAGTTTGTTATTTTATTCAGTATCCAACATCCATTTAACATGGATATGTTTCATCTGTAATCCGCTTGCATGTACATGGATTATTCACACATTCATTTAGAAGGCAACATGTGTATAAACACACTCTTCTTCTCAGCATTAGATTACATGGATAATGTATACATCCCTTAAAATTCGTAAGAATTCATAAAAGATTCTACACTAGGCCACCAAGAGCAATGGTACACTCTCAAGCACCTCTAAAATTGGTTTCTAAAACTACGAGAATGTAAGACATTATAGTATTGTGCAACCACTACATCACACTATTGAACATAGATGAAAATGTACATCCCTTTTCCTAATTACCTTCCTCTCTACACAATTACTTTTGATTGCAATATAATATCTAAACCCTTTGTCTAAGATCTACCATGGTACTTGTGATATATGTACGAGATCAAATCTTAGCTTGTCAAAAAATCTAATGATGCTTAATTATAAAAAAGGTTTTTGCATCAAACTTAGTGAAATCCTCTCATAATCAAATAATTAAAAAAATACTAGTGCAACCTAACAACTTGAGCCCATGCCCTATCAATCAAAAAGAAAGTAAAAAAGAGTTGACTAATTACCTCATGTTATCATACCTCCAACAACAATTCTTATAATTATATTCACTGACAAACGTAGATACACCTTCAAACTTATTTATTACCCTAACATAATAATTAATTAATTAAAAAATAACATATTTATTTATTAGGTCTTCCTTCTTCTCCTTTATAATCTCATAAATTTAACAATAATTTTTATTTAAATATTTCTAAATACATTCTTTCCTATCCCAACTCAAATATACCTCCTTAAAAGTCTAAAAACTAATCTTAGAACTAAAAAAATCCACATTCATTTCGTTCCCCCACTCCTCCTCAACAATGACAAAAACCATACATATAGGCTTGGCTAATTTGTTTTAAAAAACACACACAAAAACCACCTCAAATCCACTTTGTAAATGGTAGGAATTATGTCTGAACATGGATTAACACTTTTCAACTCCAACCCACACGTGACATGAGCTCCCTCTCTTTGTACCCATTCATTTTTGCATATGTATGCTAGATTTTAGCCTGCCTGCCTCTTAAGTAGGTCAAAGATTGAACAAAATGAATATATCATTAATTTTTAGTAGTAATGATTATGAGAAAAGTATATTTCAAATAATATTATGTAAAATAAATCAAAGATAAGATAGTTTTCTTTAAAATTTGTGATGATTGAGTAAAATAGTGGTCTGTTTGTGTCTTTAAAATTGAAATTGAGTTTAAAATTGAGTCATAAAAGAGATTTGTGTTCACTACTTTTGAAGATATTATTTTTGTATTAGGTCATCTTTCTGATGAATAGAGTCACACAATTTTAATTTTCATAATAAATAAGAACCTGTATAAAATCATGATTTTTTCTAACCAAACAATAAAATATATCACAAATCTCATAATACCTAAATACTATGTTTATATTTTAATATAACAATTTTTTTGATATTTAATAAATAGAACAATAAATTTCAGTCATTTTTTTTCAATTTTATAAATCAAATAATTTTAAATATTTCATTAATATAATTTTATAATTATATTATTATTTTTTTATTAATATATATTTAATGTTTTTTAAGATGATTGTTTAATAATCATTATTAAAAAACTATTTATTTTTTTTTCTATATTTTCAATAATATTTAAAAAGCAAAAAAAATCCATTTACCAAACATTTATAAGAAAAAAAACAATAAATCTAAAATTATTTATAAATATATTAATATTTATAAACATTTATTTTATTTCAATTAATAATTATTTTATTATTCATTTCATTTTTCATTTTTCATTCTTCTCTGTTTACTATACTGTTCATGCTCATGTTGATCATATACTATATTTTCTCACTGTATTATTTCTTTTCATTTAATCCAAAACACCACCTCTAAGTCAAATGTAGATACGGTTGTGCAGAAAATTTTGCAGGTAATATACTTTTATGATTTAGAGAATCTGATATCAGAGTTATGTTTTTTCTGAATGCAACTATAATTTATGATTGCCCTCAGAAAAAAACAAATTACTGTTTTAAACTTTCATATCACATAAAAACATAATATGAAAAAGGGACTGGTTTGTATTGACACGTCTTATTTGTTTTTCTATTGTTCAAGATGATGTCCTGCTAGGATTGGTAGTTAGATATTTATATTGAGAGATTCTTTCGTCTACAATGTTTTAATAAAATGTATTGATGTAGAAAAAGAGTTCGAATTTTTAGAGATTATAATTTTTAATTTGTAATTTTGTTTAAGTTTATATTTGTACTAAAATGATCATCTTGAAAAGTTCAATGTAAATATAACTAGCTCTTCTGGTTATTAAATATTTTTCAGAGATCATATATGATCATTTGAAAGTCTGAAATTACAGTTTAAAATTATTTTTGGGTTTTTTTCTAAATTTAAAAACTGTCTATTTTGTAACCGAACTTCAAATTCAATTGAAATTCGTTCAATAGGTTATTTTAGTATTTATTTTATTTTTGAAGATTTTTATAGCTGTCCAAACTTACATGCAAAACTTATTAAAAATAACAACTGCTTAAAATAGCAGATTAAGTTTTATTTATTTTTAAAGTTCCAAATTTTATATGTCAACTCCAATTATAAATTGAAGCTTATTTATACATGATTTTTAATTATTTGAATTATTCAATATGAATCAGTACTGATTATTGTTCAGAATATTGGCCTATATGCTAATTATTCCTACACTTCTATATGAAAGATGTTTGAAGCGTACATTTGAAATAAAATTGTTTCAAATGTATTAAACGAGTTCTCATTCTCATATTATTAACAAATCGTGAAATCAGAAAAAAGTTCCTTAACAAAATTTAGGATATGCCCTCTCTTTACATAATTATTTTATTCACAATATCACTATATCTCTCTTCACATAATGGTTTTGTTCACAATATCAATATATTGCATTAGATCTGATGTATGACGAGGTTTCTATTAATATTCCTCAGCACATTAAATAAGAAATTAATAAAAATATTTATAGAAAGATTAATAATTTTATTTAAAAATTAAATACATTAATCTAAACGAGCTTTTAAAATTACTTCTAAAATCACTGAATTTAAGTTGAACATGGAGAAGATGTTGCCTACTTGTTTGAGGATTCCTTAATTTAAATTTGAGGTAGCTTTCAGTAAATTTTTAGATGGAATGAGATCAATAATTTTTTTGAAATGAAAAAAAATATATAATTATTATTTTTAAATTTTTTATAAAATTTTAAAGAACTTTAATCAGTATGAAAATTAGAAATGTTTAATTATATATATCAGTGAGACATTTTAACTTCGATAAATTTTTTTTTAATTAAATCTTTATTCAGTATTAAAGTCAAGGCCGAAGAAAATATGGCTAAGGCATCATTAATCCTCTTGAGATCACGACGACATTCAGACCATTAAAGTCACAATGAAGTTGCCATTGTTAAAATTTTAATCTTAAAGTTGATACTACATGGTTTGTTTCAGGTAAATGCAATTTTGACTAGCATACCAAATTTTGATATGTCAATAATTAATGTTGATACGGCTCAGATTGTTCTGGCCAAATACTATATGCTATATGAGGCATTCACGTGAGGCTACTTTTATACTTGCTTTGGAACTTTGAGCCATATATGATGAGCATGTCTTTGATCATCAGACAGAGAACAAAGTGTCCCAGCCCACACCCAACAATGATGCCTCAGTCTACCAAAGAATAAATGTGATGAAGAAGATACTTTCCAGTATGGAAATGGAAAGACTATTTTGCAGGAAAATCATGTAGGCGTGATGCTGTTAATAGTAACAAAACTAATATTAAAGAGAGGAAAAGGAATCGAGGCTCAGAGCAGTACTTAGGCAATGCATATTTTTATATTTAATCAATGGACTATATCAAAAAACATATGCATCATTTTAAACTACACTATCTTGGAAATTTCAAAATTACGGAAATAGTTGAAGTTTAATTAGTGCTTTCACTGTTGTCGCCAAATGTATATGCAATAGATTAGAATATGAATCAAAAAGTGCAAGTTGTCAGAATATAGAGAGCATCAAAATAATAATAATGAAGATCATCACCTAAAACTATCCCGATCTAGAACATACTTCTGATTGGATAAGGTAAGCAAAAAGAGCATCAAAATAATAAATGAATTACACAATCATACCTCACTTATGGATCTTAATCCACCTCCAAATGAAAATGATGTGCCCCAACGACAACTAGACTTATTGATGATTGGATTGCCTTTGCAGACTCATAATATGGATTTGCAAAAAAAGATTAATAATAGACCGGTTGATAGACCAAGGATATTCAACGCGGCTCTCTTATGTTAGCTTCTTAGTTGCCTTTGCATGGAGGAAAAGTTGTTTATATAAATGATAAAAATGAATTTTTAAGGAATTAAATTTTTCTTGGAATACTCTACAAAGGAATTCTCTAGGAAGTTGGAAAGTAGTGGAAGATTCTAGAGTGTATAAGCTTCTCGATTTTATTAGGAAGACTAAGCAAGATTAAGAGGTGATAAGATGATGATTAGACAAGTGGTTAGTAGAAGAAAGTGGGGTAGGTGAGAGTTAGGTAGCATTGTAATTTAAAATTCCAAGTAATGGATAAGATATGGTTTGTAGGTTAGTGATATGATAATAGAATATTAATGATATGATTAATTGATATGTGAAGGGATAATGTTAGTGTATGATATGAAGGATGAGTGAGATATTAGACTAATGACTACGATGGGTGAATAATATGACATTAGGACAAAATTAACGTGAAGAAGCGAAAATTTTAGATGTATACACCACCCTTGCAACCTATGTGACATTGATGCATGCTTATGTAGCACCAAGAAGCATATCGTGCAATAATAAAGTTGCATGCATGATTCATCGCCATCTACAGAATCTCACACTATGCAAAAGGATTTGTGTTACCCTTGCATGCTTCTGCAACACCTTGTCGAGTACCTATGAAAGTTAGGTAGGATTGAAATTAAAAATTCTAAAATATGGATAGACATGGTTTGTAGGTAAGTGTCATGATAATGAAATACTAATGATATGATTAATTGATATGGGAAGAGATAATGTTAGTGTATGACATGAAGGATGAAGGAGATATTAAACTAATGATTAAGATGGGTGAATAATATATATGACATGTTAGGACAAAATTAGCATGAAGAAGCAAGCAAATTTAGATGTATACACCACCCTTGTAACCTTTGTGCCATTGATGCATGCTTATGCAACACCAAACACATACCATGCTACAATTAGGTTATGTGCATGATTCATCAGCATTAGTAGTATCTCACACTATGTAAAAGGATTTGTGTTACCCTTTCACGTGTCTACAACACCTTGTGACATACTACACATTAGTCTAGCTCCACACATGACTTAGTGGATATGTGGATATTCCTGCCACACTGTGCCATGCCAAGTGGTACATCCATAGCTTGCACCAAGTTAGAGCACCTATCATCTTATTGTGTTGAAATTTAAACCACTACACTTGCAAAACGGTGAATTGTCATGCATTGTAGACACTGAACCATGTTTTAACATCCTCTTTTGTAACTAATTTCTTGTAATGATATATATTGTAAATTATTCAAGAACTAATGGTGGCCAAAAAACAAATATCGTGAATATCTACATGCTTTGAGTATCTAGTATTGTGTAGTCATTTGTACACATCTTCCAAACTAAAAAAATCAATTAGGAAGTGTTTCCCCCTTTTTGATAAAGAGGATTTTCATTCTCAGTCTTTTGGTTGTTCACAATCTAAAAAAATTAGTTAGGATATGTCTTCCACTTTCTTAGTATGAAAATTCTCATTTTTAGTCTTATTGTGTACTATGCACATATACACTATACTTTATTTTTTCTATTGAATAGAAGTAGCATTAGTCATCTAATCTATCCACATTTTGAATGCGCAATAGTTATTCTGCATCTTTTGTAGATTCTAATTCATGTTCTACAATTCTGAAACTATGTTTGAACATAGCCATCTATTTTAAATAGTTGTAGTTTGACCTCCATGCACCCCTTGGACACTGCACAAAACCATACCCTAAAAGGACATGATATCCAAAGAAAACTTTTGCACCCCTTTATATAATTGCCTTCTTATCTACACAACAAATTTCAGATTGCAAGACATTATCTGAGCCCTTCGTCTTAAATCTACCATGGTCATTGCATTGATAACCATATGTAAAAGATCAAGTCTTTGCTTGTTAAGAAATCCAATGATACTCAACTATAAATAGAGTTTCTATGCCAAACTTAGTAAAATCCTGTCATAAATAAATAATTATAAAAATATCAGTGTAATCCAATAACTTAAATCCATGTTCCACAAATCAAAAAGAAAATCAACAAAAATTAATTTGGTACCACATGATATCATGTCTCCAATAAAATTATTTTTAATTAGATTCACTAACAAACATCCACATACCTTCAAATTTATTTGTCACTTTAACATAATAATTAATCGATTATAAGATAAATCTAACAATAATTCCCATTCAAAACCATACAAACAAAACAACCTCAAATCCACTTTGTCTGGTCCGAAAAATCCTCATTCTTTAAAGCCATTTAGAGCCATGCATCTTGCCAAAATAGAGAAGAGCTCCCAACAAGATGCTCTCCTTACAATAATAGTTCCCGGGGCCCATACAACGATCATGTGTGTCTGCGTTGGAGGATATCAAATATTTTTCTGTCCTATGTTTTAAGCTATCATACATTCCAACTAATGTTCATCATGCCCGTTTAGGGAAAGATAAAACAACAATGATACAGACAAAAGATAAAACAACAATGATAAAACCATACAAACAAAACAAACTCAAATCCACTTTGTCTGGTCCGAAAAATCCTCATTCTTTAAAGCCATTTAGAGCCATGCATCTTGCCAAAATAGAGAAGAGCTAATAATAGTTCCCAACAAGATGCTCTCCTTACAATAATAGTTCCCGGGGTCCATACAACGATGATGTGTGTCTGTGTTGGAGGATATCAAATATTTTTCTGTCCTATGTTTTAAGCTATCATACATTCCAACTAATGTTGATCATGCCCGTTTAGGGAAAGATAAAACAACCATGATACAGACAAAAGATAAAACAACAATGATAAAATCATATATGTTTGGCTAATTTGTTTCAAAAAAAACACATACAAAACAACCTGAATTCCCACTTTCCAACTCCAATCCACACGTGACATGAGTTCCCTCTCTTTGTACCTATTCATTTTTCCATATGCATGCTAGATTTTAGCCGGCCTGCCTGTTAAGTAGGTCAAGGATAGAACAGAATAGAATATATTATGAATGTTCAGTAGTAATTTTAAGAAGGTGATATGACAGTGAGAAAAGTACATTTCAAATAAGATTATGTAAAAGAAATCAGAGATAAAATATAATAATTAAATTATTGAGATAGATAAATTATTGAGAAATCAAATAAACCAACACGTGAGAGGACAGGTCCTTATTTATCTGTTTTGGTAAAGGGTCGAATAAAAAATGTAATAGAATATATTATTAATGTTTGAATAGTAATTATAAGAAAGTAATAAGATTGTAGAAAAGTATATTTTAAATAAGATTATGTAAAAGAAAATGGAGATAAGATATAAAAATACTTGTGATTATTAAGTAGAATAAGGGATTTATTTGTACTTTTAAAATTGAAGTTGAAGAAAAGAGTTTGAAATTGAACTATGAAAAAGAATTATGTTCACACATTTGTTTTCATATAAAATTATACATTTAAATAAAATTACACATTTAATTTTCATAATAAATAAGATTTTATACAGAATTTTAAATTCTTTTAACTAAATAATAAAATATGTCACAAATCTCATAATACACAACTACTATCTTTACATTTTAATATAACAAAAAATTTAATATATAATGAGTGAGGCAATAAATTAGAGTTTTTTTTCTTCATTTTTAAAAATTAAATGACTTTAAATGTTTGGTTAAAATAATCTTACAATTATATTATTAATTTTTGTAAAAAAAAATAGTAGTATATATTTAAATAATTTTATATTAATTTTTGTAAAAAAATTAATAGTATATATTTAAATAATTTTAAAATAATTTCTGAATAATTATTATGTTAAAGAATATTTCTTTCTTTATATATTTTCAATAATAATTAGATGGTAAAAAAATCCACTTAATAAACATTATAAATATATGTTAATAAAGAAAAAGAATGTATAAACATTTAATTTATTTCAATTAGTAATTATTTTACTATTCGTTCCAATCAAATATTTTTTATTTTTATTTTTTTAAGGTGGTGGTGGTTCTTCTCTGTTTGCTATACTGATCATGCAGATGTATATACACGTTGAGCATTTTTTCACTGTATTATTTTCGATGTCATTTAATCAAAATACAACCTGCTAAGTCAAATGTGGATCATTTATTTAAATTATCATTGATTTCAATTTTGATGCTTTCTCACGGAATCAAAATACATGAGGATCTTATGGAGGGTAGTTATATTTTATTATTTTGTTGGTTAAAAATATGTGGTACATAATTTGGACAGGTTTCGGCCAACTAAATGTTCTTTATTTCTTTTGAATCCAATTTTCTTAGGTCCACAGATTACAAATGCTCATTTCATAAGCTTTTTTGGCAGCATACGACTATAGTTTTGTTAATACTTTCTGGTAACATATGATTGCATTTTCATTTCCAAAATGAGTCATTGCGAGTAGCACCATATGTTGTGTTGCTTGTGCCACTTGTAATGCATTGTTGTTCCCACCTGCAGCGGCAATGGGTTACTTGCATAGTGGCAGGGGATCTGGGCGGGACAGTGAGCTGATATGGCAACTATGCTACATGTAAATTTTTGTTACATCCATCTGCAACAAAATAGGGCCTACCACTAACCGGGATAGTGAGTTGTTATGGCAACTATGCTACGTGTAAATTTTTGTTACATCCATCTGCAACAAAATAGGGACCTACTAAATTTTTGTTACAACCATCTGCAACAAAACAAGGACTGACTAAGGGACCCTCTATTTTAATGGTTTCTTCACATGGGCACCATTTCTTCAACGTGCTACTACTACAACCTGCCACTAGACAGTGTTGTTACAGGTTTGTTTTAACATCTTCTGCAAATAAATTTTGATTTTTCATTGAGTATATAAATTTTTTGATAGAGTTCTAAGAAATTGGATATTATAATCCAAAGAATAGAATGAAAAGTTTATTAATTCAATTAATAGCTATTAACATATCTAAATGTGTTTGAAAACAACCCTGGGTTTCAATCAAATATTTTTATTTGCATGAAAATACTATTTCTACATATGCAGAACTTTGTTATGATATCAGGGTTTTTTTTCTTATGCTAACACAACGTTTGAAATAGTAAAATACTTTTTCAAGGTTCCATGTATTCTGCAGAGAATGTTTGTAGATTTTCATCTAGTGGGGAGGCTGGATGCAAAATAGTCAAAACAAATTTATAGTTAACCACATGCAATCTGAAAAAAAATACTTAGAACCTTACTTTTTGTTAGGGCTCTGAACTAGAGCACTGTGAGCTACACCAAATTCACAATCCAGCTTAGCTTTAAAGCATGTAAAACATTTAAATAAGTGATAATTATGCCAAAAAATTTGACCTAATTCTAAATTTACACTTGAGCTTTATAAATTTCATGCCTTGATAATAAATAAGAACCCTAACAATTTTTTAAAAAGGTCTTAGCAGGGCACGAGATAGAAATTCACAGATCTTGTGGAGGTGGGGGAGCATTGTTGCGATTGCTGAGGAGCTATTACCACATGTATAAATACACTCTTTTTTTATAGGCAACACCCACCTTTAGGTTTTGAGACTTTAATCTACTCAGAGAGCTCCCTGGATTTTTATTCTGTCAACAAGAAAATGAGAAATTGATACAATCTGAAATGTTTGATCTCAAGAACATTGCATTGGATTTAGATAAGATTTGGTATGTGTTTGGGCTTTTGATTTTGTCTGTAATCAATCCCATGATTGTGTTTCAGATGAGCCAAGCTAATGGTTTTGAAACCAGGGATTTGATTTTTCATCAAGATGTTGGTCAACTCTTTCATGTTATCCCTTGAATCTCGTGACTGGGTGACTAAGCTCCTTGTTGATGTATCATATTGGGTAAATCTCCATATCTTCCCTGGAAATGCTTTTGCAAGCTGCCATGGATGCAAATTTCATTAAATTGCTAACTAGTGGTCTGCAATTCAATCCTGGATCAAATTACCCTTACACAAGTGATAATTTAGTTTCTCTAGGTTGATTATGGTGAATCTGCAAAATGTCTAAATTGACATACTCTACTTGCATGGCATCGATGTGGCAGTTTTATGGTATCTTGGTTATCAATGTTTTAAAAATATGATCATTGTCTTTCAAAAATTCTTTTTGATCTTACACTATCTAATTATTGCTACATGGATTGTCACAAACTGTTGATCTAGATGCAAAGGATCGAGCACCATTAGCTACTTTTGCTTTATTGAAAATTAATCATCTATCTTGCATCGTTGGATCAATTTGCTCTAGATGAATGCATACAGTTGATCCTGATTAATGGATTCTGCCCCTTGCTCCATGGATTGTTGATTTAGATGTGTATTCTTTGATGTGTAACATCAATCTTCAAAAGGTGTTCAGGGTTTAATTTGTGGAACACAGTTGTGCCACTTGTCATTCCTATGTTTGTCCATAGGATATTTTACTTTTCAACGTCCAACATGCACCATTAGATCATCCTTGGGAAACCAAAGACACTTCATTGGATCATGATCCATGGGATGCACTGGCAATAGCTACTCAATATTCCTTTACTAAGAAGGTGACACTGGTGACCCTCTCACTTGTCCTGGGACTCATACAAGGCTCAAATTTGACATTCATACGACTGTCATTTGACGTCTACGTGACTGACATTGATGTTCACATGACTATCAAATTTGAACTCCAATGGTTAATTGCTTGAGATTTATTTTGACGTTGATGCACTTGTCAATTATATTTGTGTGATGGTCATTAACGTCGATGCAATCATCAAAATTTAAACTATAGTGGTTTAATTACTGAGCTTAATTTTGATGTCCACATGACTATCAATGGTGTCTACACGATCATCATTGACGTTGATACCACCGTCACAATTTTAACTCCAATGGTTTTTTGCCATGGCCTAATTTTGACATTCATGTTAACGTCTTACTGTATTAGATGAACTTTGAAAGCTTATATCTAGAAGTGGGAAACTCATGAGGGCACGAAATTTGGAATAGATGATCTTGACACTGTTTTAGCATAGAATTGTACCCTTGTGGAAGATTTTTTTAGGCTCTCCCACTTTCAGCTATAATAGTGGGACAACCTCAGGCTATGGGTATCCTGTAATGAGGTTGAACCTCTGGAGTAGGCTGGCTTCCTCTTTGATGCTTACCTAAAACTAATGCTTCACAGGGAAAAGGGTTAGAAAGGGAAAAGGGCTCCTAAATAAGTCGACTAGGTGATGAACCAAATAAAAAATGGGGAACTCCCATAAGCTTAAACCCACACTAGATCTACAGAGGACAATATTAGCTCACACAATCTCAAGATCAAGCTGATTGTATAAGTGTTTCATGGAAGAGGTTCATGAAGCAATGAATAAAAACAAAGAGGAGTTCTAAGGCTCACTGAAATCTCGTGTTAAAGGTAGAAATAACACTAATCCAGACCTACAAACAACATTGAAAACTCCCTAACAAGGTCAAAAATAAGGACCATAGACGAGGAAGATTCTTCTTCATACAATGCCATAGTGCACAACTCACCAAACACATATTCAAGACAAAAGATAGGTAAGGAAAGTCCTATATTGCATCAAGGGGTAGTTATTACAGATGCTTGATAGAGTTGAGCCTAATCAAGAGGAGCATACTTTATAATATCTCAAAAAGTTCTCCAATTCCTCTAAAATTTCCAAATTAGAGAGAACTAGTTTCTAAAAAAAATCAAATCAAAGAACCCCTATACAAAATGAAAAAAATGGAATATATAGAAGAGGGAAGAGAGCTAGAGATAGAAAGGAGAGGGGCACGTTGTCCATGCATGATCATTGAATGAGCTCCACCTTTCAATGGATGCCCCACCACCCCTTTGTCCAATCAGGACAAGTCCATCATCAACATTTATCCTTCAATAGCTCCAGTTAGTTCTCAAGTTCTTCTTATTGGCTAAGAAAAGTGCACTAGATGACAAGAGTTTATTTTATATGGTGAGTCATGATCCTTTCAAGGAGAGATTATCTTTTAAGGTTTTGATCATTACTAAATGATCTAACTATTTCTCCAGTCTCCCATATTTGCTTCATGAATCTCACCATACCTTCCACTTGGCTTCATTATGAGGACAAGGTCCTCATATCTTAAAACTGACAGATCCATGTCGTGTATGCTTTGAGTGGTGGTTTTTTGAAAGCATGGCTTGGGCCACTCTTTTCATTAATCACATACCTGATCTATGCTTGGGGACCTAAACCTAAATTAACTATAGGTTGAAAACTAATCTAAATTATTGGTTTTCCTATAGTTATAATAGACAACACTCTGCTCGATGACTGGTCTTTTTTTTTGATGAGTTGCTAACCTTTGATCTATACTAGGTCTAAAATACCTATTCTATCCCCCCTCTCATCATTGATCTAAATCTGTAATTGAATGCATGTTATTGATTTGTCTGAGCCCATTAACCTATTAGTCACCACTCACCATTGGATCTTCTGTATGATTGAACGTGAGCCATCAATCTTGTTTCTTGAACCCAAACATCTATTTCATGAGGCTTCACGCAACTATCCTAGAACTTTTGAATTCAAATGACTATTTCTTGTAGCCTAAAATTGACATTTGCACAACTGTCATTACTCTGCTAGAAAACTAATTTCTTGGGCCATTTCTTTCATAATTTTGCCTGTGGGATTTTTATTGAAGATATATTCTTTTGGATTATTTTTTGTTGACCACTTTCCTGAAGAAATGACCCTTCAAGGAAATCATATAGGACACTTCCCTTGGAAAAATATTCTTCAAAAATCTTGTTTTGGATAATTTCCCAAGAAAAATACCCTTTGGGCTTTTTGAAATGGACCCTTCGGCTTGAAAAATTATCTTTTACAAAGTGAAAGGACCCCTCAGGTTCTTAAAAATCCCCCTTTATACTGAGAAAAGTTCCCTTCAACTTTCTTAAAAATGCCTTTTTCGAAAAAAAAAGTACCCTTCAGCTTTTTTATTTGGTCCATTTTTCAAAGAAAAACCCATCAATTTTTTTTAAGTGACTTTAGCTTTTGGAAGATGCCCTTTCAAGGAAATTGTTTCAGATAAAATGTCTGAAACAATTCTTGACACTTAGTAAAATGAAGTAACTTGCCCTTTGGAACTTTTGTCAAACATTTTCCCTAAAAGAATTAGGTCTTCAAGAAAATGATTGCATAATTTTTGCCCAAAATAAATAAGTCTGCGAGATCCTTGCCTTTGAATTTTTTCTCAAAAAAATCCCCCAACACTTGGTTAAAAAACACAACACAATTTCTCGAAACAAATATTAGCACTTGACCCAAAATATCAACATTTAGCCAAATAAAAAGGTCTGCAAGAATTGAACTTAGCCAAACAAAAGCCTGAAACAATTATGCCAAGTAAGGGCTTGGCCAAAAAAGGGTTTTTCACTTAGCTTTTGCAAGGCCTGTATGTTCTTTCGAACTCATGCTTGAAATGCTACTTGATCCTTGACCTTGAATTGCTTGGCTTCACCATGAAACCTATTCAAGAACCTTTTCATTTGCTCTGCAGACATGTCCCTTAGAATTTGACAAAATACACTTTAAGCAAACTTAAAGTGTTTCAAAAGCTTTATGAGCACTATAATATCTCTCTGATCCACTCATTCCATCTAGAACATTTGTTCATCCACTCATCCATTAGCAACTTCATCCATCTAGGTACAACTTGGTATGTGGGCCAATTTTGGCCAATAAACACTAAGGGCATTGATTCCATGTGATTTTTTAGGTCCACAAGGCATCCTGATGATACTTATGAAATGCACAAGTGGACCAATTTGTTCATTTCTATGTGATGGGCAAGATGGCTTGGTCCTTTTAGACTTGCACATAGGAACTTTTAGTTGATCCTATAAGCTTCGATGACTTCTTTGAGGCTTGTGTAAACTCACCTATGACCTTGAACTAGTCAAACACCATTAATGTTACTCCTAAACATGTTCATCGAAGATCAACAAAATGTACTTTAATCTAGGTTAAAGTATTTCAAAAGCTTTGCAAGCACTGTGATCTTCTCCTTATCATTGGATGCTTTATTAAATGTAGGACTTTGCTCAATTCCCTACTCTATGGTTGACCTCCAAAACATCACATTACATCTCGATAAAATTTTGTATGTGGGCCAAAACTAGGCAACATTTTCATAATGTCCCTCCATGAAAAATGCTTGTTGTACATAAAACTGCTATGTGAATAAAACAAATGTTATATACAGTTTTTGGTACAATCTGTTTGCCAATCATTGTTGGGTATGTTTCCCATCACACATTATTATATATTATGGATATTGAGTTGACTTATAACATAATTCTTTGTCATCCTTATATCCATGAAGTACAAGCTATTTCATCCACCTTACATCAGTGCCTTAAGTTTCCACATGATGGGATCGAGGTCATTATTCCTACAGATCTATAACCTTATCAGTATTGTAACCATCTAGTGGTTGTGTTCTGTAATTATAACTATTATCCTTGTTCTAAATTTGTTGCAAAGAAGAACAAGGAAATAGTTTTGCATCCACCAAAATCCAATTATATCAACCATAGTGATCTTACATCCACTTCGATTGATCCATTTCCCACAACTCTTACAAAGCAGATTGCTATAGAATATGTGGGCATTTTCATGTACCATCTTAAGGATGCCTTCCATGTTACTATGTTGTCAAAGTCTCCTAAAACCTTTGGTAAACCCAAACCTTCCAAAATTGCAAGTAGACCCCACTTGGTTTGACAATAGAAAAAAGAATAATGGAAACCACCAATGGTATTTGTACCTGCTATTTCACCAAAATAGGATTGAGAGGCTTTCAACAAAGGAGACTAGTTATATTTTGATAGCTTTGCTGATTATTTTTAGAATCCAAAATATCCTATCCCTTATCAGATCATAGATAATTTTGATTATATAGGAAAAGGCCTTGACCCATGAGCACTATGAATCTTGGAAGCTTTATCAATGGGTATACCTAATTTGAATCACAGTCTTAGATTTATATTGCTTGGGGTGACCTCATGACTTTTGATAGTGATTCTTTTGAGTCAACTAGTGACAAGACTCTTAACAATGATGTAGCATCCCATTATAGCCTTTTTGACAAGCTTGTTGACTCATATTTCCATGAACATGTATACACATCTATGATTGTAGCATGTAGCGGCCCAAAAAAGGTATAGTTTGAAATCAACATAGTTTGAAACCTTAAATTAGCTAAAAATTATAAAAATCATATTTTTGGAATGAGCAGAGCATGCTCGTCAAGGTGGTATTAAGTTTTTGAATCTTACAATTGAAATTTGTAGTGTATTCAGTGATCGAAGTTCAATTTTATTATTTTTTATCAATACTCTCAGACTCAAGTATAGATTGACAAGTCCAAGTCTTTGGCTAAAAAATCCAAGCCATTCCCAAGCCAAAATGCTTGGTGTTTAAATTCAAATAGTGTGATTATGATAATAACATGATCGCATTATTAACCACATTAGTAACATGATTGCATTAGTTACAAATGTGATCACAATAATATCATGATTGCATTATATATTCATAACACCCAAAAACCCAAATTTGATCTTAAGCTCAAATTTTATATATCATCTTATATGTTTTTGAGTTCCCTAATAGTGGTGTTATTTCATGTGATGCAGGAAATGTCCCTAACCTTAGATAGTGAATTATGATGTCATGGTATCACATTAGAATTCAAAAAAATTATGGGCATTTTAACATGTTGACTTGACTACTTATAATTACTTGGTTTTAAGGTGTAACTCATTATAAAATTTATGATATAACTGATTTTATCATGAGATGTCATAAAATACATTTTTAAAACTTGTGGCCAAAACTTCGCCTTTGGAGTACCAATCTAGAATTGCATCTGAAGTAAATTTGAGCTATTTCAAGCCCCTTCAATCTCATTGAATGACTATAAAATGTGATTTGGGGGTTGATCATCTCCAATTTCATTAGCTTGATTAAAACCAAAAAAAATATTTATTTATATGCAAGTATTACATGTATAGAATATGTTTTTGAGATCAATAAACTAGAAGTCATTAGCTAATGAATGCAAATGTCAATTAGTTAAATTATCGAGGTAATTAGGGTCAAAATGAGCCACATGAACCTATTTTAAATTGTATATTCAATGTGATTTGAAGTGAAATTAACCCTAATGTCATGTCATATATAATTAACCAAATATTTTATTCATTTAATCAAGGAGTCATTTGAGGCCAATTCAAACCCCTTCAAAAGCAAGATATGATTTAGGAAAAAATTAAGTTTGATACTATCATGACTTGGTCTAATTAGTCAATTTGTGCAATTAGGGGCATGATTTAGGAAAAATTGAGCCCCTAAACAAATTTATGGCTTAATCAATTATATAATATATGTAATATGTATGGCTTAACTAACCATACTTTTATTATAAATGCAAACAAGAAGGTAATTGTCACAAATAGGTAAACAAGCAGCTCAAATTTTCTTCAATTACCTTAGTGATTGGACCCTATATCTGATATCTTAAAACTTAAACCCTATACCATTTAACTTAAACCCTAAACCATATACTATTTACCTTAAACCCTAATCCATAATCCCTAAACCCTAAACCCTTTAAATTATAGACCCTAAACCAATAAATTATCCCTAATTAACATCCTTTATATATAGTAAGAACTATGTTCATAGGGATAAACTTGGTCAAAATTATTAGTGGTACAATCACTGACAGGGGGACGTGAATCAATGAACCCATATATTTCAATTTCAATTCCAATCTTTTCAAACTATTAAATAATCAGCATATATCAAATTGATCAGGTAACATTAACAAGAGAGCTCATTCATTCAATACATACACAAAACCAAATACACAACACATAGTTTCTGTGACAAACCCTCATGGGGTAAAACCCAATCTCAAGCCTACAACACATGGACTACTTATCCTATAAGATATTACAAATAATATATTGATTAAGTCCTTCTAAACAACAACCTTAGTCAAGTCCTTCTGACCTAAGGCCTTTAGTGAAACATCTATTTCACAAGGAGTAATTTCCCCTAAGGAAGATCAAGTCCTTTAGAACCTCCTAGGAAATGAACACCTCCACCTTAGAACTAATGTCTTCAACACCTAATGATGGATCTCTAATTCTCTAACCCCTGCACAAAGTCCCTCTCTATCTCTTATAGGCCTCTCACACAGGAATGCCATAATATCTCTCCTTCTTCACTCAAATTGTCCTCATATGCACATTCAAGTCTCTTTGCATATCCTCAAACTGCAAGATCACTATTCTGACATCACAAATATAACATAAATGTCATACACATTCAAAAAAATATTCTTCTCATCAACTCATGCAATAGGCATACTATTTATCCTCTTTTCTTCGCTTCAATGCTCACTCTACTCCCATAAGCCTTGCACAAGTCTAGAAACCATCACATATTATTTCATTATTTATAGAACATTCATGAATTATCAATTACATAATATTCCTTGTTGGACACAACACATGCCTTCACCCTTAAGGCATCTTACATGGGTCATACTTAGGCACAACTCTCTTTCAAATAAGCCTAAGTCACCTTTTTAGGTCCTATGATGACCCATTCACCTCTTTAACACTTATCCAAGAAAAATAATAACACAAGAACACTTTCCAACTCATGGACCCATGCCACATGATCTATAGGTCCTTCCTAAATTCCAACAACCATTATAGTACCCTTCTGCCTAAGCACAATTTTCTCAAATAACATTTTGTACAATAACCATTATGATCGAACACACAATCAATTTGTAAACCTTTGTTCATACTGGATATGATTGGTCAAACATTAATAATTCACATAGAACATCCTTATGGATTCTAAAATATGATCAAATATCTAAGTCATCATGAGACATCAAAACAACATCAACATAAGCTCAAACATCCTTCCCAGGTCTTTAACAGATGAATGTCAAACACACAGTCAACTTTGAACCTCAATATATTTAACTATACACACTTTCAGATCATTAAATTTATATTTCTAGATACAACTTGGAGTCCTCTAAAAAATTTATTTTTACACAAAGATCAAATTATACCTGTATCAAATGTTATAGCCAAAATATAGAGCACTGGTTTTTCCTTTGTTAAATTCAAATATTCAAATGCAACTGGTCATAATTAAACCTTAGTCACTTTGCTTGCATCTTGTGTCCTTTCTGCTTAGATCAATAACACACCATCGATCTTATTTTAAATAGCTCAACCTTTAATTTTCATTCCTCATTTTTGGATCTTCATCTTGACTATTTGACTTAATGCGCTCTATTGATCTCTTGTACATAGCTCAGTCTTTATATGAGTTAAACATTGGATACCTTGAAATCATCTTGCTCAATACGCACCATTGATATGTATATATACGAACACCCACTCACATTTATATCATGGAAGAATATTGATCTTTATCTCTGCTTGATGTTAAACTTCGAACACTTGTCCTCATCTCATTACATCCTGACACCTTGGAATGAACACACTCTGTTGATTCTTTTGTAAGGAGCTTGATCTTTACTCAATTTAAGCATCAAACGCTTTGACCTATTGGACTTACTACACACCATATATATATATATATATATATATATATATATATATATATATATATATATATATATATATATATATATATATATATATATATATACAAACTCCCATGAACTATTGGATCTCCATCTAGTCTTGATCTTTAATATTGTGTAAAAAAGACCAAGTATGGGGACCATTGCTTATCTACCTAGAAGACCAACTTTGGACCTCAAAAAAATTTATTGCACTTAGATGCATGATCTAAAATTTGGACCATATGATTTCCACACATAAGATAATCCAACCATATATCAATATGATCCTATAACCTTTTCATGTGTAAGATATAATGTTGTTAATATGATCACACAGATTCTTCTTCCAAAGAGCCAACTATGTCAAGAATTCCCTGAAAGGCCAATTTTGCACATGCATAGCTTTTGATATGTTTCATTGCATGACATAAAATTTAGTGAAAATAATCTAATCAAAAAATTTAACAAACCCATATGATCATATTTTTATTAAATATTCACATGTGTGAGATATTCCATCACCAAACTGCTTACTCAGCTCTTTCTTGTCTCATGAAAATTTGGCTAAGTATGGGAAAACACTGTTAAATTGCCTGGGAGCCTAACTTTACACATTCATATCTTTTGTCACGCTTCATCACATAACCTAAAATTTATTACATATTAACTAGGGATAAATTTGATCACAACCATATGACCAACTCCCCTAACTCATCTACACGTGACAATAGTGATGTCAACAAACTGCCTACTCAAATTTTTTACCACTAGACCCAAAATGTCTAGATGAAAACAATGATCAACCCAATGATATCCACTCATACACAAAAGTACTAAAATCATATAAAACCTCTTATAATACCCATGTCACATGATCAATACTCCATACTCATCCCTAAATATATCTAGCCATGCCAAAATTGAATATCAACCAAGCCTCCTTCAAGCATACTAGGACAAGCACACTGCACACTTTGTTATTGCCACTTAGACTGTTAAGGTACTTCATCCACTCACCAAGACACATCCATGACATCACCATGATGTAATTTAAAATTCTCCAACAATCTCCCCATTTGTCAATGATGTCAACAACCATCATATAGTAATATATAGCTCAACTTCTTTCTCTCTCTTTAAGCACTCCATAATAGGACTTTCTCCCCCTTTGACACAATGACAAAGTGGGCACCAAATGATCATGATGACATAAAAATAATACCAATAGGAGAGGACCACCTTATAAATATGATACAAACTCTCCCTTACCTTGAGCCTACCTTTTCTTTGCCTTGACAACTTCCTGTTACCACATGCCAACACTCTCTTCAACCAAGTACTGCAATCAATGGATAAAGAACACACAAAACATTTAAATCTAATGGAACTTACCAAGATACATTTTATAGGGACTCCCCATAAGATTTTTGGTCCATTTCATCACGTAATCATCTTCAGATCTCCATACACCATGAAGAACCATCATACAGGCTTACTAGCCTTCTCTCTCAAACCACCTCAAGGACCACCAAAAAAACTTCATGCCACTCAAAAAATATAAAACATGCTCTAAAACAACTTTATAATTCTCTTATAAACAATCATACCTTGCTATTTTGGAGAAACTACTCAAAAAACACTCTTCTTCTTACTAGGCCTGTCTGGTCTCCTTGTAACCCTACCTAGAATTTGTAGAGCCCACAGCTTTCAATAGACACATATTTAGGACCTACAACTTCATATCTAGAGCACTCTCATATTCCCCTTCAAGCACATCAATTTTCAACACCTAGCCATCCTCTACAATATACTTTCTTCACAAACCAACTTATTAATTACGCCTCCATCTTGATGAAAACATGAATAACTTGAAAACCACAAACCTTCAAATCTCTTTGAATCTTGATTTGAAAACCCATTTGGCCCATTCAATCTATTAATAATCATCATACCTCAACTCATAAGGCAAACCAATTTTATAGCATAGCCCAAAACCCTAGAATCTCAAAACAAATAGAGTCAACATACCTCCTTCTAGTCAACACACACCTCTGAAACTTATTACACACTTGGAGACACCCATCTCACACTTATGGACCTAGAATTGAGATTCTAAACCTTTGGTTACCTATACATCCTATAACCCATTTTAGGAATGCTTGCCCTTAAGCCAAACCAAAAAAGCTGAGAGTACTCAAAAATATCAAATTTAACTTCAACATACTTTCGGAACACAAAAACACCTGAAGTACATCACAAAAAAGTGCACATGACTTTATGAGCACCAAAATCTTCTTGAAATTCCATCAATCTCACTATGCCACCTGGAAACACCCATTCTAACCCTATACTATAGCTCCTTCACAAACCTTTAGAGAAAGCTCATGAACTTGTTGCTCCCACTTAATCAATGACCTTCTAAGATCAACACAAGTCTCTGTATAGACTAACATTATGATATTGATCACATAAAATTTCTTCTCCATAAAAAATATGTCTCCTAAGAAGCATTGGCAGAGACACTCTGTTTCATAATGTCCTAGAACAATGTGAAATAGGAGTTTCCCATAACTCCTAATATTCCTTCTCCTCTTTGGTCATCTGATGCTTATAGTTCTTTTTCTTATTCTTAGTCTTAAGAAAAGTAACATGCTCATCCACTACAACATTCTCCTTTTTTATGATTGGATTGACAATACATGGAGACAACATAGATAAATGATATACCTTTTCATCTGAAGAATTCATCTTATAGTTAGGAACCTCATCACTAGGCACTGACAATTGATGTTCTTTGTATGATACATGCTCAACAATGGTAATATGTTCACTTTGATCTATACACATCTCATAACTAGCCTCAACCAGTACCTTGGTCTTCTCCTTGAGCTTGGTCTCTTCATTCATAACATGAGTAGACAATGAGAGCCCTTGTCACTCTTCACCTTCTATAGCATTCTCCATCATATAAAACATTCTACTTAGACTTGTAGTCTCATCATAACTCATACTTACCACTTTTGGTTTCCATGAGTTAATTTATCTTCAACCTTGTACTCTAGGAGCCTGATTGAACCTATTCTGATTTGTAGACCTTCACTTGTAGAATCTAGAAATGTGACCAATCTTTTCACAATTGTAAAAAATAATAATTCTTGATGGAAACTCAATTTGTCTTACCTTAAATGGACAATGTTTTACAAAGTGTCCCACATTATAACAATTGAAACACTCAACCTTACTCACACCTTTTGACTGATGACTCCCATCAAAGTTCCATGAAAATTCATTTTTGATAGGTCTCTTCCATTCTCTAGCTTTATGTCCAAATTAATTACAAGTATAGCAGTCACCATTGAAATTTGCATACCTCATGGCATTTGGTTTTCTGATTTTATTTGTCATCATTCTACCATCACCTTCATTCTTTATCTGATGTTTTTTCTTCAAAGCCTAATCCACCTTTCTCTCATTAACATTCATGTCAACTTGATAAGTAACTTTTGGATATTCATTAAAACTCAATCTAGATTTGTCACTAGTTGACTTTTGAATCTTTAGGAGATCATCCAAATCATTAAAACTTTTATCAAACTTTCCAAATGATTTCACCTTGTTTTTAGACTTATCTAACTCATCTTTTATAGACATAATCTCAGAAGCATACCTTGAGAATTCTTCTTCTTTGGTTCTTTGACTTACAGATATAGATTTCAAATTAGAATTAAGAAACATGACAACACCTTCATACTCTCTAGAGTCTTCAATCAATCTTGCCTTAAACACACTAAATTGCTCTTCATATTCCTTGAGTTTATATTTCATCTTCTTATTGATCTTCTTCTCCATATTTAGTTCTTCGAGAGCATTTTTCAATGCAGTCTCATAGTCCACCTCATCTTCATTAGTATCTAAATCACTCCAAGTAGACTTCTTTTAATGTGAGTAACTTCCTTGCTCAGCCATGAACAGGGCTTCATCTTCAATAGGACCATCATCTTTTTGATCATATTTTGAGTCACTGACTTTACTCTTATCTGATGAGCTACAACCTTCTTTAGTGTAGAGACTCTTATTGTCCTTGAAGTACTTCTTGTTGTCAAACCTTCTGAATCCATTTTTGCTTTTATCAGACTTAAATTATCTATTGCTATCATCATGACCTTGATCATGCTCTTGATCATCATCTTTATTATAGTTATGAGGGTAATTAGTAGCAAAATGTCCTACCTCTCCACAATTGAAGCATTTGAGGGGTAGTTTATCCTTATACTTGCCTGAACATGTTTTTAATTTTCTTGAAATCAAAGTAATTAGTTTATCCTCATCTATATCAAAAATTTCATCCTCCTTGGGTTTCTTACCTTGGAACTTATTCTTTGTCTTCATTTAAATCTTGAAAGTTGCTTCCTTCTTTGGTGGTATATCATCATTCCTTCTCATCTCATAGGCATTAGGGGTGTCATGTAATTTATTCATCTTCAACTGAGTAAGATCATGACTTTATTCTATAGAAAATACTTTTAGATCAAACTTGAGGGATAGAGACCTTAATACTTTTTGAACTATATTAGCCTCTTCGAGGTTCTCTCTAAGACCTCTGATGATGTTCACAATCTCATCAACTCTATGCAGAAAGGACGCCATTGAATCTTCTTCATTCATCTTGTCTACAACTTAGCAAACTTGACCTTTGAATCTCCTTCATAAATTATTTGCATTTTATCCCATATCTCTTTAGTATATTTACAATAGATTACCTTGGTGAACTCAGTCTCTTTAATACCACAAGTGATGGCATTCATTGCCTTAAAATTATTTTCAAACAACTTCTTGTCTACAACACTAGATGGAGGAGTAGTAGGAACAACATAACCATCCACAACAGATTGTCATACGTCAAAATTTAGGGACATAATGTATGTCCTTATCCTAGCACTCCGAAATGAGTAATTAGATCTATTAAACATCGGTTCTTGCTTAGTAGATAAACCTCCTTGATGAATACCCATATTGCACCTTGGATCACATTCAAGTTATCAAGCCTTTACCAAAGGACCTGCTCTAATATCAATTATTAGAGGTAAAATCACTAAGAGGGGGGTGAATCAGTGAGCCCATATATTTTAATTTCAATTCTAATCCTTTCAAACTATTAAACAATAAACATATATCAACTTGATCAAGTAACATTAACAAGAGAGCTCATTCATTCAACGCATATACAAGATCAAACACACAACACATAATTCATGTGGAAAACCCTCATGGGGAATAAAACCCACTCTCAAGCCTACAACACATGGACTACTTATTTTATAAGAGATTATAAACAAGATATTGATTAAGTTCTTTTGACCAACAACCTTGGTCAAGTCCTTGTGACCTAAGGACTTTAGTGAAACACTTGTTTCACAAGGAGTAACTACCCTAAGGAAGATCAAGTCCTTTAGACCCTCCTAGTAAATGGACACATCTACCTTAGAATTGATGTCTTCAAAACCTAATGATGGATCTCTAGATTTCTAACCCCTACACAAACTCCCTCTCTATCTCATACATGCCTCTCACATACGCATGCCACAATCTCTCTCTTTCTTCACTCAAACTATCGTCATATGCACACTCAGACGCATATCCTCAAACTGAAAGATCACTATTCTAACATTATAACTATGACCTATAGGTCATACACATTCAATAAACTATTATGCTCATTAACTCATCTAATAGGCATATTACCTATCCTCTCTTCTTCACTTTAGCACTCACTCTGTTCCCACAAGCCTTGAAAAAGTTTAGAAACCATCACATTTGGTTTCCCTATTTATAGATCATTCATGAGTTATCAAGTCCACAATCCTCCTTGTCAGCCACAACACATGCCTTCACCCTTAAGGCATCTTACATGGGTCACACTTAAGCATACCTCTCTTTCAAATAAGCCTATGTCACCTTTTTAGGTCCTATGATGACCCATTCACCTCTTTGACACTTCTCTGAGAAAACTAAGAACATAGGAACACTTTCCAACTCATGTACCCATTGAATGGGTTTTCATTTTCATGTCATTAATGAATATTGGAACCAAAAATAATTTTTTCTAGGGTTTGGGGTATGCCCTTTTTTATATCATTAATTTTTCACAATATTATTATATTATTTTTTAAGTTATTATTTTTTTCATTGATTAAATTCGATGTATGATAAATTATAGATATATGACACTTCAATCTTTTATTTTTGTTATGCAATAGTGAAGTATTGATAAATAAAAAGATTAGGGTTCCCTTTGAGTTATCTATTATTAATATTTCTCAGCGTAATAAGAGATTAAGAAAAGCAATTACAAAGAGATTAATGAGACTTCAAGTTAGTACATTGAGAAGACAATATATTGTCAAAATAGGGAGATCCTTACAAATTCAATTAAAGGAACACCCCAGAGACATCTTACATGAATGCATTGAAAAATCGGCTCTAGCAAAGCACTCATTCAATCTCAAATTGCATATGCATGGAAGAGGCCAAGCTAATTGCCAAGGTAGACTGAAGGAACGAAGGATTCGAGAGACACTCAAAATAAAAAAGACTTTTAATCTAAACTATTTCTTTCTGCTATTTCTATATGTAATTATTTATATATGTGTAAATTCATAATATATAATTTAGATTTAAATATTTTTTAATATTTGAAATTCTTAATTATTTTTATGTGTAAATTTATAATATGTGATTTAGATTTAAATATTTTTTAATATTGATTAATTTTATTTAAAATTAAAATAGAGTTATATATTTATTATATAATTATTAATATTTTATATAATTTTATTAAGATTTGTAGATAAAGAATTTTTATTAATTAATAATTAGATAGGTCTATTGTATTTTAAAATTGTTGGATAAAAGTTTAAATGTTTTATGTTTATTTTTTATAGGTATGGCTCGCGTAGGAATGAATTTTGAAATTGAAGAGCAGCGAAGACTATATGTTCGACAATATCGAAGACAACAACATGAATAAATGATAGAGGAACAAAGACAACAGCGTAATGTGAATGAAAGAGAAAGACATGCAAAACGTAGGGCTCAAATGCCAGTTGAAGAGCTAGAAGCAGAAATAAGACAATATGTTAAAAGAATGATAGCATATCATGAACGAACATCACAAGACGATCAACAAATATTAAGAAGAAGAATTCAAAGAGAAATGCATTTGAATCAATTTACATTAGAAGAAAGAAACCAACTACAAGATTGTAATTGTGAATCAGTTCAAAGATATCATCGAATGAATGCTTATATCGATGCTAACTCTAACAAAGTGAATTCCATGACCATCAAACGTGTGTTTGACATGCCGGATAATAGAGAAAGAAATGCCATGGATAACAATGTTTAAAATAATATACAAAATAGACATGATAACTGTGGAAATATTGAGGTAGATTTGAAGACATTGCAGATCATATTTCGTCATCATCTAGAAAAATTGGCTTCACCAAGTATGTGTTATATTTATCAAGAAAGTTACCCCAGCATAAATATCTCTTGAGCATCTGAAGGTCCAATTTGTCGCAGATGTTGACGAGGAAAAAGGCCATCGATTTTTAGCATCGAACAATATGGATCCTAGTCCACAGTGACCCGAACTTGCATGCTTAACCCAAGTAGAAGAGATGTTGATAGCACAAGTCAATCCAATCCTTCAAGTCACACATGCAACTGGAATTCAATATAAATATAAAGGACATACAATCAATTTTCTACAAGAAGTGAAAGAAATTGCTAAGGTTTTACCAAATTAGATAAAAGATTTGCCGATCATTGTTGTTTGAAGAAGAGATCAACATGGAACGAATTACAATTTTACAGTTAATAGAGGGAGTATATAGGGCACTAAAATATAACATAGAACATGACAAGTTATATAGAGATGTTTAGATTGATGAAAGTGCACTTATTGAAATTCCACCCAATTCTGAGAAAATAATCTTTGACTAGTTGAACTCTATACATATAGAATTTGATTCAAATGTGAATGAATATGTATTTCAGGGTCTGATGATGGAAATGGATAAAGAAAATATCATCAATCACATGAATTCAATTGCCTCTAAACCCCTAAATGCCATGAGAGAGATGGAATTGATCCATGCATGGGTGAATAATCTTAATGCAGAACCTGAAGATTTGATGGATTGGCCAAAAATTGGTGCATCCCCTATAAATGAGTATGTCACAGAAGGGTTAACTGATATGGCCTTCCCCACATTGTTTCCAAATGGAAGATGTGATTGGTTAGAACCAAGAATGAAATGAGTACATCTATATGAATTTGTTAAACATTTGATTCAATATAGGGATCATCATTTTGGATGACACCCACGATTCAAATATTACATGATGAATATGATTATGCAACATCGTGCACAAAATTCAACTACAGTGTTTGTGAAAATGAGTCTGCAAGACATGCCAATCACCATAAATGAATTACATGAGTATATGGATAGTGTGTTGCACTCTCATCTCGCTGATTGTTTGATGTATTTTGGTACCACATTGAGGGGTACAAGATCTTATTGGGTAAAAAATCGTGCAAAATTAAGTGACATGTTGCATCAAATTGAAACACCAAAAAATTTCTTCACATTGAGTGCAATTGATATGTATTGGCCCGATCTACATGCGCTAATGCCAGGTCACCACCAACAAATCCCTACGAATCACAAAAATGGCATCAATAGAATATTATTGACTATCCTCATATAGTGGCATATTACATGCACTTGCAACATATAATTTTTCAAAAGGAGATACTACAAAAAGGAATGAAAGTGAAAGATCATTGGTCTAGATATGAATGGCAACGTAGAGGTTCATCACATGTACATGGATTCATATAGTTGGAGGGAGCACCAAACATGGAGAACCTTGATTGGACAAACAATCATGATCCACAAAATGTTCTAAAATACTTTGATTATATTGTCCATGCTTGTAATCCGCGTGGAGATCCACATCAACAAAACATACAGGTGTACTATCAATATTTTTCATATATATTTTTTACATAATAATTAAGTTATCTCATACTAATATATTAAATTTTGTATACTATTTTCTATATAGATATTACAAATTTTTACGCAACATCCATGTCTTTGAAATACACATCGACTGGCACAAGTGGATCTTGACCATGACTATGAAGAGTTGCTCAATTGTGTAGAGTGTCATAGAATGTGTAGAGAGGGTGCTTGCCTATGTAAGAAAAGAGGAAACATGGTTTGTTGGTAAGATATTCATATATTTATTTTTTTCTATATATAAATATAACATAATGTGCTTACAAAAACTATTTTTTTATATTTTTTATAGGTACAATACACCATGGCCGTTGAATATGAATGGATCAAAATTATTTAAAGACCCAGAAACAGGAGATAAAAAATATGAGCTTGTAAGAAATGATGATCATGTAAATATACATAACTGAAAAATACTAAAATTGTGGAGAGCAAATGTAGATTGGCAACATGTGCTTTCAAAACATGCGGTAATCAATTACATTGCCAAATATGTGACAAAAGTTGAGAAGAGTTCTAAAACTTATCATCAAATGCTAATGCAACTTGCAAACATTGAAAACCTGGATGAATTAGTAGCTAAAGCATATAGAAAACTCCTAACAGAAACCCTTATCGAAAGAAACATTGGGGCACAGGGGACATGTTGTATGTTGTTGGAGCTTCCATTGGTAGAGAGCAGTAGAATGTTTGTCACTTTGAATGTTTCACATGAAGTGTTCAAACCGGTGATGCATACTATAGAACCAGAAAATAATAAACCCTTAAAAGCTTTCATTGATGGATACATGAACAGAGATTATGAAATGGAAAGTTTTTCACTTATAGAGACAGCGAGATCATGGTCATATGATCCCAAGCGAAGGCGAGATAATAAATGGGAGGCTAGGAGTGTGGCAACTATTGTGATAGTATTCCCAAGGTTTACTACAATACCAGTATGGGAATCAAAAAAATTGGTTGATTTTTGTTGGTTAGAGTTATTACTTTACAAGCCATTTCGTAATACAGTCAAATAACTTTCCAAACGTAATGCTGAGGAAGAGAGACTTGAGTCCTTAGAACTACAATAATGTTACATATTCAATATCAAATATATCATACTTATTTTCACATTTTGAAGTATATGAAATTATTTTCTTTAATTATCATTGAATGTGATATATATTTCGTATTTGGATGAACATGAAATGATGCATTAATTGGTATTTATTGTTAGATGTGCATGCCACACCTGCGGGTGCTAGTAGCATAGATATCTTAAATACATCTATCTAAAATACATCGAGAGATATCAATCTCGAAGAGCCTATCTAATCTACGTCACAATATAAATGTTTTGGGATTGATATCTCTCCACGTATTTTAAATAGATATTTAAAATATCTATACTAGTTTGTATTGTATCATTCTTTTCTTTATGTAAATAAATTCACTCTCTTTTAACAATAGGTCTTATAAAAGGCCCTGAAATGCCGAAGTCTTTTATTTTATTAGAGTTTCTGCAGAAATCTCTTCTTCAAGATGTTTCCTACCTGCTTAAAGATCCCTTAATTTAAAAGTAGCTCTCAACAGATTTTTGAATGGAATCAGATCGATAACTCTTTTAAAATGAAAATTAAGAACATATAGAATTATGTTCTTAAAGACTTTCATGAATCTCTTAGAAATTTTATTCAATATAAAGACTAAAAATACTTAATTATACTTATCACTTAGACATTTCAACTTCAAAAAAAAAAAAAGAGATTAAATTTTTTATATATTCAAAATTCTAAAATAAAAAAACATATTTAATTCACATAAACCAAATCACTAAAACAATGTTCATATTATTAATCGCATGACCTACTGCTTTTAAATGCTAATATAACTTTTTCCTCATTGCAAATTTTTGATATCTTTTTCTCTTTCTTTTTTCTGTTTTGGAATTGTGTTAGACGCTTCATTTATAAACTGGAATAATGTTTTAGCTTCGTCAATTCCATTAACGATTAGCCATTCTTGAACACCAGTTGAATATTAGTATCTAATGTCAATTAAATTTATTTTTGTTCTACTGACCGTGTTGTATACTGTGCAGGGAGACGTCAATCATATCATATACTATTTCTTCTGTCCTTTTAGAGAAAAAAAAAAAAGCAATCTGATAAAAGAAAATGTAGAAATGGCAGATGAAATTTGGTCCTTCCTTGTCTTGCAGATGCGTCTGGCTTGTGCAGAAAATCAGACAGAATATTTTTATGATTACAGAATATTTTTATGATTTTGGAGAATCTGATTTCAGAGTTTTGTTCTATCTTGACTGCCACTGTAATTTATGTCGGCAAAAACAAATTACTCTTTTAACTTTCATATGACATAAAAGCATAATTTTTGTCTTATTTATTATAATTTTGTCACATCGACCTGTTATTAGTTATCTACACTAACCCAGAGAGTTGCTATTGGATGCGTTCTCATCTTTTCACTGCTAGGTAAAGCAAGAAAGAAGGAAAACAACCCCCAGATAAAGTTATCTCTTTCAGAATCTTTAGATGAGAATGCATCCTTGTTCAAGGAGATCTAATAGCTCTAACACTAGAATCAACAGTTGTAAGATGTTCTCTAATCCAAAGAGAAAAGATTCAGTCTTGTCATGGAGCAGCTAACAAATCTTATTATTCGAACCATTCATGTAGCCAAACCTATCCTCAATGGTCTTGCGCAACCCAAGAAGAGACATCAAGGGCTTTCTGCCAAGAAGAAATAACTTCAGTGATTCAAAGGTGAGTCTGAATGGTTCCAAGTGTGTGATCAACTAGTCATCATCACACCACCATGCCCAATTGTGACATGCGACACACATTCTATTACAAATGAGAATCTTGTAAGTTCGTGTCATTCCTCACAGTCCAATTGCACACCTTTATTTATTTTTATCGAGAAATACACCAAATGCTTTGGTTCGAAGTTGTTGAAGGAAATGGGCTATGAATGTTACGGCCTAGGAAAAAATGGTTGAGGCATCATCAATTCTCTCGAGATCACTACAACATTTAGATTAATTAAAGTCATGTCAAAGTCACTTCTTTTGAAAATTTAACCCTAAAGTCAGACTTTAAGTTGTATGTGTAATGCATTTTTAAAGGATGATGTTAGGGTGTCTTTTGTTATATTAATTTTAACTCATGACTTTAGAAATATTTTAAGAGTGACTGTTATCACTTGAACCATGCACCTGTTGAATTGGAAGATGGTTTGGTGAGATAATGGGATCGTCCTCCAAGGCATGGGACTCTTGCACTCTTTGGAACGAACCTCTGCAGAACACTAACTTCCTTCTAATTTAAGTGCATCTGGTTTAGGACCAATGCGTACACCTATAAGGAGCAGAAAAGGGAATCTACAACTAATGTTAAACCTAATCTTAACAAAAGTGTTTACGCATTGGATTGCACCCTTTGAAAAGGAAATTCAGCTTGTTCCCTCCACGTGGCACAATGGAGACACTCATATTGTTGTGGTAGCAAAACTGAGGAGTGAATCTCTAGATAAGGGGCTAGCTCCCCTTGATGCACCTTAAAGTCCTAAATTTTACTACTAACAATGGGGGAGGTGTGGGGGTTGAAAAGAGAGAGGGATGCTATGAAAACAAACCCTAACTAAAGTGGTGATGTACCAAAATTGATTGATCTACTCATTTTTTATCTACACTTTGTACCAAAAGGAGCAAACAGACACTTTATTTGAATAAAATACTAGACTACATCAATGTTTCAACAAGGGGTTTGATGGAGGTATAATGAAGTAGAACCTACCATAGGTGCTCTAGAGGCACACTATTGGATGGTTGCTCCCCTGCACCTATACTTCAACTTGGACACTTCTTGTTAACCTGCATAAGAAGATCTTGGATACACTAGATACACTGGCATCGACCTATGAAAGCATTAAAATAAATGACTAAACATAAGGCAATATGCAGACATATGCAAAAGTGTAAAAACTCAGATGGAGGTAAAATGCTTCTTTTGATTAAATGTAAAATTTTGTCAGGGCTTCGCCATACAAAATTGAGAGATATCTTTGCAAAGCTGAGAGGTTACAATATATAGAGAAATTGGAGAAAGACCTTTGACCCTTACAAGAGCAAGCGCCCCATACTGCATTAAACACCTCAGCTAGAATAATTCGTCCATGTTGTTGTCATCTTCCCATAAATGCCCCTTTAAAAGCCATGTTGTAGGTGTTATAGATATTGACTTTGTTGCCCAGGATGCATTAAACACTCCTGCTAGAGCATGGGTCACTTTGCTCCTCAACTAACAAGGCCACCTCTCACCACATTCTGGGCCATGCTTTTTCCTTTAATGCTCCTGTAGCTCCCCTTAATGGCTATTCATTAATGTCAAACACAAGGAAAATCAGGCCGCCCTTTTGAATGCTCACATAGCCCTCCTAATGGCTATTCATGGATACTATTCCAATTGGAAGCATTTACTTCTCTTGTTGACGCTTCCTGTGCCACCTGGATAAATCTGGTTCATTCCTGCGCTTGATTCACTATATCCCATAGAACGTTCTGAGTGTTTGTCTTATATGTGAATGGCTATGTTTTGAGCCATGCTCTCTCTCTCTCTCTCTCTTCTCTTTTCTCATTATATCTGGTCTTTTCCTGATAGTTCAGGCTCCTGGGGGTTATCTTTTCCCTTTCGGGCTCATGTTTCATTCTTTAGGCTTCTTCATTAGATTTTATTCAAACAATTTGTCTGAAGAAATTCATTTTTCGGCTTGTCACTTTTTCTGAAGGAATTCTTTTTTTACAGGCTTTTTGGCCTAGCCTTTTACAAGCAGACCTCCTACCCTCTGCAAGGGTACTTTGGGCCCAAGGTTGCCCTTTAGAGCTCTTTGAAAAGTCCCATTTGTCGCTTTCCTTCCCTCTGCAAGGGTACTTTGGCTTTGAGTAGTCTTTCAAATGAATTCACAAAGGCCCTGTTTAGCACCCAAGTACCCTCCGTAAGGGTACCTACCCTATAGAGATTTTGTAAAAGACCTCTACCACTTTAAAATTGGCCCATTTTGTTGATAAAATACCCACTTGAAGTAATTTGTTTGCCCTACCAAACATATAGGATCAAAAGAGTTCCAAATCAACCCAAGTGCTTACAGGACCTAAAACACTTGTCTATCAGAAGGAGGAATACTTGTTTTTTTTATGGAAAGAGCCCTGCCATAGAGAAAACCCATAAAGCGGCTATGGGATGAAACTGTCAAAAATTGATAAAAAGACCCTGCAAAGAGAAGGAAAAGTGGGGTGCTCAATTTTAGCATGTAGGACCAAAAATGGTCAACACATTTGGTGATTCATAGGGGAAGCATGCCTGATATGCTTTGAGAAGACTAGTAGCTTAAAAGTCCATTTGGCATGGAGTCAAGCTACATCTTGGAAGGCTAGCAATAGCCTTGAAAAAACTAAGAACCAATAAAGATTTTACCCCAAATGGTAAAGAGAACACACACAAGGCTTAAAAAGCTACAAACATGCATAAAAGCACTTAGGAAAAATGAGAAAAAAGTAAATAAACTATGTACATAATAAGAGAAGGTTAGTGACAATGTTTAAGATATACCCCATTGACTAGGATATGTAGTTCTTCACCATCCAACCTGGAGAGTTGGAATGCATTATGTTTCTTGCATTGGGTGATGACATATGGACCACTCCACAAAGCATCGAACTTCAAGTGCCTTCCAAGTTTAGCTTGGTCTTCATCCCATTTCAAGACAATGTCACCTTCTGAGAAGTCTTTTGATGAGGAATTCTTGTAAAAATGCTTCTTTGTTTGATGCTGGCAATTGGTCATGACATCCATGGCTTGGTCTCTTACCTCCTGAAGCTCCATTAGTTCACAAAATCTGACCTATAGGCTATTGTTCTCCTCCAATTGTAGCTGATGGGTAAGATCCAATGCTAGTAACTCAAGTGAAATAGGAAGCCTAGCTTCCCTTCCATACACAAGTGTGTATGGAGAATTGCCAACTGCCCTCTTTGGAGTGATCATATCTGCCCACAAGGTTGTCTTTAGCTTGGCATGCTAAGTCCTTTGATTTTTCTCCATTGTCCTTTTAATGATCCTAATAAGGTTTTTATTGGTGGACTCACCCAACCCATTCTGTTGTGGGTAGTAGTTGGAAGAAGTACTGAGATAGATGCCATATCTTAATACCCACTCACTTGTCTTTGTTCCCAAGAAAGCCAATGTGTTATCCAAAATGATTGTGGCTGGGACCCCAAATCTCATCACCAAGCCTTCATAGAAGTCTAAGACTATACTCTCATTGGCTTCCTTCAAAGCAATGGCTTCTACCCATCTCGTGAAATAATCTATAGCATTCAAGATGTCAGGGAAACCCCCAGAACAATAAACATGCTCCAATCCCTACTGAGTCAGGATCTTGCTCTACCAATTAGAACACATGTGATTACTTCTTGTATTAGCAACTAAACACGGAATTATACCAGAATCAATAAGTAACTAGAAATATGAAACAACACAAGAATTAAGAGACAATACACAATTGTATTATATACATAGAAGAATATACAATAAGGAAGATGCCACTTCTTCCTCCACCTCAAAGGTTCGCCACACCTCAAGACCTTCTTCCCTCTCTCTCTCGGTCCCAACAATCAACTCCAATACAGAATTGATGTTCACCTCTCCAACCAGTCAGTAACATGCTACCAGTTCACCAAGTACACAACCGTACTCCAAGTAGATCCCCTACTCTCTGCTACCTGCAAATCACTAGACCTTACTCACCATGTAGACATCTCTACACCCCTGAAGAACCCTTGTCCTTACCTCACCAAGTCCTTATGATTCTTCAACCAGTACTCCAGTGGATCAGCTCCTTGACCTTGCAGACCTTGCAACTCTCCCTGATCATACACACTCAGCACCCCTTGGAACTAGGAGGAGCTACACTAGCTCTCTCTAAAAGCTCTATGGCTTTCTAGCACACATTTACAATACAGCCCATGAGTCCATATATAGATCTCATGCTTACAATGATTAGACTAACCTAATTATAATAATTAGACTCGCAACTCAAGACTACGACTAGCCTTCAACATGCAAACTAACAGTCTCAAAATAGACTCTCCCAGATTCGTCATGCAAACTGCCTGTTCTCGCACAGGCTGCCGACATCAGTACCTCCATGACTGATGTCAGCCGACTGGTAACTGACGTCAGTTACTTCCTCTTGCTATCTGACCGACGTCGGCTGATCAGACCGACGCCATTTCTCCTGCAACTGATTCTGCAACTCTGCATCCTCCGTAACTTCCCTTGTTTGCATCTTGGTGAAGCTTTTAGCTCCACAACCTAACAATCTCCCACTTGGAGATAAATAGATGCACCTGTACCTGTACCTGTACATCGCCTAAATTATTCCCTGGCTTGTATCCCTCTTCAAGATCCATCCTGAAGACCAACCACCACGCAACTATGATGCTATTCCTGTCATTCAAGTAACCTGCCATATCCGAACCTACATATCCATGTAGTGAAGAACTTGACCCTGCAAAACAAGAACCCCTGCTGCTAGTCCCACTGAACTGCCCTCCAGTACTCCTTCCCCGAATTGGCTCCATACTTTCTGACAACCCCCACTGCTTGGGAAAACTCAGGCCTACACTAGACCTCATGTGATTTCGAACCCTATTTCAAGCTAAGCTTGAACTGTCCAGCCCTTGGTGTGCTTACCAATTCTGCATCCTGCGTAATGAACCTCACCAACACCGTCTTCACACCAGCTCCCACTGAAGATAAAATCTCCATGTCTCTTATGCCAAAGAATTTTGTTGCTCCAAATTCTTCATGACACGCCTCTGAACTAACCTTACCCTTAGCTCAGCAAATACCTGTATGTACAAACCTACTAGTAAATCACCACATACAGTAACAAGATGATGTCATGACTCATCATCCACCTGGTAAGATAAGCACAATAGTCACATTGACATTGACTGAAGCCATGCTTAGTCATCCACCTGTCAAACCCTGTACCACTGTCTTGCAGCTTCCTCAAGACCATATGCCTTGGCCTTCCGTCTCTTGTATCCATCCACTCTCTTCTCTAAAACGGGAATCCATCTCTCAGTGCTTTCTTCCAGCTGACAACTCTAACAACAAGTACCTGTTTGGTTTCTTCTCCAAGGATTCACACTCCTTATTCATGCCAAGCTCCCACTGTATCTGGACTCTACCTGCATTGCTTCTTCACATCCTCCTGGTTCTTGACCATCAGTAAGCAATATAAAGAAGGTGAACAACGAATATGAGGTTCACTTACCCTTTCTGACCTCCACATGAGCGTTTGAGACTTTTTGTCTACCCAATATCCGTTCCAGTGACCGATCTCGGCCATCTCCCAGTCTGCTCCTGACCGATGTCGGTTCCCTGCACTGACCCTGACTGCCGACGTCGTTTCCCTGGCCGACGCCGGTATCCTTTCAGCCGACGTCGGTTCCCTCATGACCGACGTCGGTCTTCCTGTTGCCGACATCGGTTACTGTGTGACCGATGCCGGTACCTGTGTTCGCCTATGAGTGATAACCTTTTACCCGCGAGCTCCCCATGGATCAAAATCCTAATCAAATCAACCCTGCTCTGCTCAGAATAATTCAGTTCTCTCACCTGATCTCTGTCCGTCATCTCCTCCATGAACACTAAGGCTTTCCAGTTCTTAGCTTGTCAAAAACCTCTGTCTTTCGCTTCAGAACCTGCATTCTCCTTCTACATATGTGACTAAGCCTATGAAGCCACATCTCTGCAACAGAAGGTGAATCAGCAATATAAGTAGATAGATAAAGGATACCTACTTTCTTACCACCATCTAATTCAAGTGTATCCGCTGTGAGAGTTACAGAGTATCTCCCATCACCCAAATTTCCTGAAGAAATTAGACTCATCTCCAAGACTGATACCTGCATGACTTCCTTCAACCACTGTGTGTCATCCATCTGCGATTTCAGCTTCACTTCCCCTTTGCCAATTCTTTGGCAAGGCTCACCAGCTCCTCTCCCTGGGGCTGCATGGAAAGAGGCAACATAATCTGTTATCCAAGATTCAACTTTATCCAAGAAACCTTCCAAAGCATCCTATGCAACAACACCTGCAACATCTGCATCTTCAGTTCCTTCATGTTGATCTGCTACCAACCAACAATATCTTTTTCTCTGCTCTTTCTTTCCATCAATCAGACCATTCGTGTTATTTAGTTTCTCCATTCGTAGCTTACTTCCTTCTGCCATTGCTATACTCCCACTCAATCAAAAACCTCTGTGAGCAACCTGTAATCAACAAACACTACCAGATCTGAAACCACCTGTTAGTAACCCAACCTCACTCTGATACCACGTGTCAGGGAAACCCCCAGAACAATAAACATGCTCCAATCCCTACTGAGTCAGGATCTTGCTCTACCAATTAGAACACATGTGATTACTTCTTGTATTAGCAACTAAACATGGAATTATACCAGAATCAATAAGTAACTAGAAATATGAAACAACATAGGAATTAAGAGACAATACACAATTGTATTATATACATAGAAGAATATACAATAAGGAAGATGCCACTTCTTCCTCCACCTCAAAGGTTCGCCACACCTCAAGACCTTCTTCCCTCTCTCTCTCGGTCCCAACAATCAACTCCAATATAGAATTGATGTTCACTTCTCCAACCAGTTAGTAACATGCTGCCAGTTTACCAAGTACACAACCGTACTCCAAGTAGATCCCCTGCTCTCTGCTACCTGCAAATCACTAGACCTTACTCACCATGTAGACATCTCTACACCCCTGAAGAACCCTTGTCCTTGCCTCACCAAGTCCTTATGATTCTTCAACCAGTACTCCAGTGGATCAGCTCCTTGACCTTGCAGACCTTGCAACTCTCCCTGATCATACACACTCAGCACCCCTTGGAACTAGGAGGAGCTACACTAGCTCTCTCTAAAAGCTCTATGGCTTTCTAGCACACATTTACAATACAGCCCATGAGTCCATATATAGATCTCATGCTTACAATAATTAGACTAACCTAATTACAATAATTAGACTCGCAACTCAAGACTATGACTAGCCTTCAACATGCAAACTAACAGTCTCAAAATAGACTCTCCCAGATTTGTCATGCAAACTGCCTGTTCTCGCACAGGCTGCCAACGTCGGCACCTCCATGACCGATGTCGGCTGACTGGTAACCGACGTCAGTTGCTTCCTCCTGCTATCTGACCGACGTCGGCTGATCAGACCGATGCCATTTCTCCTGCAACTGATTCTGCAACTCTGCATCCTCTGTAACTTCCCCTGTTTGCATCGTGGTGAAGCTTTTAGCTCCACAACCTAACAATAGTAGTTGGAAGAAGTACTGAGATAGATGCCATATCTTAATACCCACTCACTTGTCTTTGTTCCCAAGAAAGCCAATGTGTTATCCAAAATGATTGTGGCTGGGACCCCAAATCTCATCACCAAGCCTTCATAGAAGTCTAAGACTATACTCTCATTGGCTTCCTTCAAAGCAATGGCTTCTACCCATCTCGTGAAATAATCTGTAGCATTCAAGACCCACTTGTGGCTAGTACTAGAAGGAGGGTTGATCATCCCTATGAAGTCCAAACCCCATTGCATGAATGGTTGTTCCACTTGAATATGTTTTAGAGGCATTGTAGCTAGCTATTATTTTCTATCAAAAAGACCACATTTATGGCATCTCTTCACCCAAGCATGAGTGTCTCTGAAGAAGGTGGGATAAAAGTAGCCATCCCTCATAATCTTTACAGCTGTAGCCTTGGGAGCAAAGTGACCACCAACTGGTCCATCATAAAATTTGGACAGTACTCTGTCAACCTGATCTGAATTAATGCATCTCAAGAGTACCCCTAAAAAGACTTTTCTAAACAACACTCCAACAACTAAGACATAAGGAAGAGGTTGGATCCTGAAATATATCCTCTTAGTTCTATCAAGACCTTGTGGACACTCACCAATTCAAAGGAAATGGACCATATCTTGTGTCTAGCTCTTTTTAGTTATGGTCAATTCTGTTGCAACTCCATCATTGAGTATCAAAACACCCTCCTTCAATTCTTTGAAGTTTGTTGCTAGGTGCTTGCATATCCTTCTTCCCCTCACCAGCTTGGTGGTCTTGATCTCCATGTCGTACTCCATCACCTTGGTGATCCATCCTACTCTTTTTTCATTCAAGTCATAGCTTAGCAAGAAGTGTTTGACACTAGGATGTGGCAACATGATGTGAATCTTGCTATTTGACAACATATATCTAAATTTATTTAAGCTTAAGATGACTACAAGTGCTTACTTCTCAACATAAGTGTACTTAATCTCATATCCCTCTAAGCCTTGGCTAAAAAATGTGAGAGGTTGTTCGAGGTTTTCACCATTTGCTTGGGTGAGCATAGCAGAGATTACCTCTTCATTGCCAAATGTGTAGAGGTTGAAGTCCTTGGAGAAAGCAGGACTAGTCAAGGTGGGAGCTTGGGTGATAGCTTGTTTCATCCCTTCAATACTATCTCTCCTTCATGTTGTCCATGTGAATGTCTCATCCTTCCTCAGAATGGAAGTTAGTGGCTTGACCAGTTTAACAAAATTAGGGATGATTATCCTAATAAAGTTTATTTTTCCAAAAAATCTTTGCAGGCCCTTCTTGTGTTTAGGTAAGGACAACATTAAAATGGTGTGCACTCTTTTTAGATCAATGGTCAAGCCCCATTTTAAAATGACATGACCCAAGAGTTTATCTTTGTGGATAGCAAACACACATTTCTTAGGGTTGAGAGAGATGTTGAACTCTCTACAGCTCTCAAATATTTGCCTCATGTGTTTCAGATGTTGTCCTACCTCCTTGGAGAAGACTACCACATCATCAAGATAAACCAGCACAATGTCATTTATCAAACCTAGGAAGGCCATATCCATAGCTCATTAGAAAGTAGCTTAAACATTTGAAAGTCCAAAAGGCATCTTCCTAAAGGTGAAAGTTCCCCATTTAGTGGTGAAGGTTGTTTTGTACTGGTCACAGTCTTGCACCAAAATTTGATTTTATCCAGAGTACCCATCGAGGAGGGAGAATCATTCACTGCCTATCATCTGGAGAATCTGTTCCATGCTTGGGAGGGGATAGTGATCTCTTAATGAAACTCTATTAAGATCTCTAAAATCAACACATAATCTGATCTCTCCATTTTTTTCCTAATGGGAACCAAATTGGCCAGCCAAGAAGAGTGTTTAATAAGAAAAATGATCTTGGACTCAACCAGCTTGGTGAGTTCCTTCCTCATGAGAGGCTCAATCCTTAGATTGATTGGTCTCTATTTTTTCTTGATGGGTTTGGCACCTTATTCTAGCTCAATGGTGTGCTAGGACAAGCTTGGGTCAAACCCCTTTAAATCGCCATATTCCCAAGCAAAGATATCGGCAAACTTTTGACATAACAAAATAAAAGAATGCCTTTCCTCATTGGTACATACCTTCCCAAGTGCAAGCAGCTTATCCTTGAATATTTCTACCCTTTTGTAATTCTCTTTCTTGGTTGTCATGCTCACTTTGTCTCCTTTGAGTTGGTCATCCTCATTGAATATGCTCTCAAGAGTGACCAAACCCTTAGGAAGTTTGTTGTTCTTCAGCTGAACAATCTGGCCTTCATACTATTGTTATAGCTTGGATTGATTTCTAGAAGCGAACTTAGCCTCCTCTTGTAAGAAAAGTGTTATCTATTGGTCATTTTCAAACACCTACCAATTGGTGACATTATCTGGTATGGAGGTTCTCACTATCAACTTTAAATGATGTCGATTGATGTCTTGACTTATTCCCTTGGGAATGTCAAATTGAGCACCAACTACTACTAGTCTATCTACATGCTTGTTTTGTTATCTTGGCATGGAAGTGATGTTGAAAGTAGTGAAGCTCTCTATTAGGTCACACACCCTATGCTTGTAAGACTTGAGCAAGGAGTTCTTGGTCAAGTTTTGACCCCTCACCTAGTTTATGATTAATTCGTTGTCTCCAAAAACTTACAATTCTTTGATTCATCTTTTTCTTGCCCACTCTAAACCATGAACAAGAGATTCATGTTCCACTACATTGAAAGTGCAGTAGAATTGAAACTTGAAAGTTGAAAAGTATTTTTCTTTTGAAGGTGAAACCAACATTACTCCACCACTAGCTCCCAACTTGCTTCTAGATCTGTCAAAGAAAATTTGCCACAAACCATAGCTCTCTTGATTTGCCTTTATTACATTTGGCATGAAAGTATCCTTCTCATGCATGCAGTAAACTCCAAGACCCACCTCTTTGATGAACTTGTAAGGATCATGTTCAAAATTATCATTCCCCATTCATCTAGGAGTAGGTCAACAACTCCTTTAAGGGAAGATGTTGGGGATTGGTCTACCTAGAGTTATTCTTCATCAATGATGGTGTAGCTGACATTTGATGCCTTGGATGAGTATGGATCCAGGTGATCTTTGTGGATAGGATCTGACTCAATCTTCACTTTGGTTCCATACTTCATCCTAAAGACCATGTAAGACCAATTTGCTACCAAGTACCCACCTATCTTGGGCGTGAAATCCATAGATAAGCAAAGAGTGAAGTAAGGGGGAATATCCACCACTACCACATCATGGGGAACAGAGAAGGTTAGATAGGCATGGAGAGTTAGATTCAAGCCTCTTACCACTCCCAATGTCTTGGATGGTGATCCATCCAATTGCAGAACTCCCTTGGTCATTTGCTCATATTTGAGTCCTAGCTTGTCAACTTTGAATTTGGGCATCGCTGAGGTGATTTTTCCACTATCAATGATGTAATTTTAGACCAAGAAATTACCAATAATCAAGGATAGGTAGAAAGGAGGGACCTTTTCATCCTTCTTTGCTTGACCTCCCATGGGAGGAGCCCCATTCACAATCAACACATTATCAGCCTTGACTGGGATAGCTTGCTCACTTAGCCTATGCAATTCCTTTTGGAGTATATCCTTTTATCTTGTCATTGCTAAGGAATCCCACAATGAGATGTTCGAATACAACCTCTTCATTTGGTCCACCACATTGATTGGAGGGATGCTCCCCATTGAGTTCTCCTTGGGGACATTTGTAACTTGAGGTACAACTCGAGGAGTCGAAGCTACAACTAATGGTTTGTAATTGGGAAATTTTTGGTTTACTTGTGATAAAATAGATGCCACAAATGCTTGAGTAGCTACTTGAGCTTCCTCCATACCTCTCTTCTTGGAATTGGTGTTGGCTGAAACACAATCATCCTGATTATTTATGGTCCCCACATAATTGACTACATAGAACTCCCCTTCTAGGTGGTTTATAAGAGTGGAATCAGATTGAACTTGCCTATTGTCCATCTCAAATTATGTTGACACCTTAAAACTTAAGAATTGGGCTATCTGATCACCTTGTGTGGGCATACATTTGGTAGCTCATTAGATAAGCAACTTGTTCTTAACCATACCCTAGGGGTGGATAATTAAGATGTTCTTATACCAAGTTATTTTGAGTGGGGACAAGAGCCTTGGATGATGAAGGGGCACTTGGATTATAACTCTGATAAGGTTCGACTTGGGTAATCTGACCCTACCCTTGATTATAATTCTGGAAAGGAGGTCTATTTATCTACCCAAATTGATGGTACCCTTGATTCAAATGATAGCTTTGAGCTTCCTACCTCTTGAGGGCCACTAATTCATTGGTAACACTCTGCAGTAAAATATTAACCTCATAGAGGTCTTTTGTAGGGGTAGAAGCTGATCTTTCTACACTAGGTAGAAGAGCTAAAGTGGGCATGGTAGGCTGAGCTAAGGGATGTAAATTAGGAAAGAGTGACATATGAGGTCTAGGAGCTATCTTTCTTTCTTGCACCAAATAATTTTTGACAACTATGGCTATTTCAGAAGCAGTAGGTAAAAATTGTCCACCCATGGACTATATCATGACAACAATGACACTATTCAAGGCCTTTAAGTAGTAAAAGAAAGCATAGCTTTGGGTTAGCCTCACTAGAATGGGGATTCTATCCCAAGTCTTTTGGAACTTAGTGTTAAAATCCTGCATAAATTCATGTGGAGCTCTCTTCATAGTAGTCAATTTCTCAGCTAGAGACAGATGGTCACTCTTTTCTTCAAACCTATTTATCAGGAGGGTGCCTAATTCATTCCATAAGCCAACTGAATTCATAGGCAAGGTCCCATACCAATCCAAAACTTTACCTTTAAAGGACAAATCTAGTAACTTGATGGCTACATTTTCTTCAGTGACATTATGGATATTGCAGAGGTTGGCTATGTTCCTGATATGCTCAATAGCAGTGGTTGGCCCCTCTCCACTAAAGGGAGGAACACTCTTAAGGGTTGTCCCTAGAATTAGGTCATACTACAGAAGTTCAAAGTAATCTGACCATTAAAGGCCACAAAAGGTAAAGCCATGGTTGTGACAGGGTTTAACCTGGGTCTCCTTGTGTAGGTATGTCTTATGGCAGGTCTAGGAAACTAGTTTGTCGTGTAAGGATGAGTCATTGAAAACCTTAGCCTCTTTGTTGAGTTCAAAGGCAGCTCAATAAATTCAAAAGGGACACCCTTAGAATAAGATCTTGTGGTGACCTTAGGCATGGGGTGCCATCGTGATCAGTAACCAGAGACTGAATTCTTAAAATGGAGTCACTAGATGATAGATTATAGCTTTTGCTTTTAGATTTTCTATAGTAACAGGACCAACATCAATCCTAAAACTCATAGGATGTAAATTATGTGCCACTGAGCATACCAAAAACTATTGGCGTAGTGGATTACACCCTTTGAAAACGAAACTTGGCTCCTTCCCTCCATACAGCATAATGGAGACACTCCTATTGCTGTGGGTAGAAAAACTAAGGAGTGAATCTCTTGATAAGGGGATAGCTCCCCTTGATGCACCTTAAAGTCCTAAATTTTTACTACTAATAATGGGGGGGTGAAAATAGAGAGATATTCTATTAAAACAAAACATAACTAAAGTGGTGATGCACCAAAATTCATTGATCTACTCATTTTTTATCTACACTTTGTACCAAAAGGAGTGAACAGACACTTCATTTGAATAATAAACTAGACTACATCAATGTTTCAACAAGGGGTTTGATGGAGGTATAACGAAGGAAAAACTTCCATAGGTGCTCTAGAGACACACTATTGGATGGTTTCTCACCTGCACCTATACTTCAACATGGATGCTTCTTGTTAACCTGCAGAAGAAGATCTTGGATATACTAGATACATTGGCATTGACCTATGAAAGTATTAAAATAAATGAATAAACATAAGGCAATACGCAGACATATGTAAAAGTATAAAAAATTAGATGGAGGTAAAATGCTTCTTTTGATTAAAGTTAAAATTTTATCAGGGCTTCACCATACAAAAATGATAGATATCTTTCCAAAGCTAAGAGGTTATAATATATAGAGAAATTGGAGAAAGACCTTTGACCCTTACAAAAGAAAGTGGCCCATACTGCATTAAACACCTTGGATAGAAGAATTCACCCATGATACTATCATATTCCCATAAATTCACCTGTAAAAGCCATGTTGTAGGTGTCCTAGATATTGACTTTGCTACCCAGGCTGCATTAAACACTCCTACTAGAGCATGGGTTGCTTTGCTCCTCAACTGATAAGGCCACCTCTCACCATGTTCTGGACCATGTATTTTCCTTGAATGCTCCCATAGTTCCCCTTAATGGCTATTCATTAATGTCAAAAACAAGGAAAATTAGGCCGCCCTCTTGAAAGCTTGTGCAACCCTCCTAATGGATATTCATGGATACTATTCCATCTGCAAGCATTTACTTTTCCTGCCAATGCCTCATGTGCCACATGAACTGGTCTGGTTCATTCCTATTCTTGATTGGTTATATCCCTTGGAATGTTCTTAGTGTTTGTCTTATATGTGTGTGGCTATGTTTTGAGCCATGCTCTCTCTCTCTCTCTTCTCTTTTCTCATTATTTCTTGTCTTTTCCTAATAGTTCAGGTTCTTGAGGGTTATCTTTTCCCTTTTGGGATCTTGTTTTGGTGGGTCATTGAGCTTAATTCAGGCTTCTTGGCCTTTTACATTTCTTCAAGAGAAATTCCCAAAGGAATTTCCTTCATTATGCTTGTCACTTTGACACCCACCTTTGATGACACTTAGGGCCTGCGCTCTTGAATTCTTTCAGATAAAATGTCGGAAAGAATTCTTTCAGACATTTTGTCCAATAGAATCATTCTTTGGCTTCTCCCTAATGGCTAACCCATCCTCTTAAATTTGACATTCATGGGCCTGTCATCAAACATTTGAAACCCAATGACTATTTTGCTACCCTTAATTTGATATTCGTGGGCCTGTCACTAGATATTTGAAAACCAATGGCTAGCTTAGCACCATAAAATTGACATCTGTGGGCTTGTCACCAAACATTTGACAATTCCTTTAGCCTTTTTCAAATAGAATTTTTTGAAGGGAAAGTGACCCTTCAAAAAAATGGGAAGGTCCTCTTTTGTTGACCAAGTGTCCTCCAGAAGGGTACCTACCCTTGAAACCCTTGGTTTCTGAATTCTTTCAGATTTCCTCACTTGCCAAATTTTTTTGGACAAAATGTCTGAAGGAATTCCTTTGGAAATTTTGTCTGATGAAATTCATTCTTTAGGATTCTTCATTGGATTTTCTTCAGATATTTTGTCTGAAGAAATTCATTCTTCAGCTTGTCACTTTTTATGAAGGAATTCTTCTTTTACGAGCTTTCTGGCCTAGCCTTTTGCAAGTGGACCTCCTACCCTCTGCAAGGGTACTTTAGGCCCAAGGTTGCCCTTTGGATATCTTTGAAAAGTCCCATTCATCACTTTATTACCCTCCACAAGGGTACTTTGGCCTTGAGTAGTCTTTCAGACGAATTCACAAAGGCCCTGTTTGGCACTCTGCCCTCCACAAGGGTACCTACCCTTCAGAGCTTTTGTAAAAGACCTCTGCCCCTTTGAAACTGGCCCATTTTGTCAATAAAAGGCCCACTTGAAGTAATTTGTTTGTCCTGCTAAACATATAGGATCAAAAGAGTTTCAAATCAACCCAAGTGCTTGCTAGACCTAAAACACTTGTCTATCAAAAGGAGGAATACTTATTTTTTTATGGAAAGAGCCCTGTCACCAAGAAAACCCATATAGTGGTTGTGGGATGAAACTATCAAAAACTGATAAAAATACCCTACAAAGAGAAGGAAAAGGGGGGCTGCTCAATTTTAACCTATAGGACCAAAAATTGTCAACAAAAAGAAAAGAGGGTAAGAGGCTTGCTGAAATGGAAAGCAATGATGCACTAAGAATAGAACGAGCACCTCACCTGCTTTGTCATGACCTCTCTTCCCACACTATGGACTTGTGCTCATACTTTAAGTGGATTTAGACCTCATTTAGTCAGAATATGTTGATTATCAAGATAACTTAGCTTTTGTATTGATTTCAAAAGTCTATTAGGTAGGTCGACGAGAAATCACATAAGCAAGGTATAATTTAATTAAAGGTATTTTCTTTCTTATAAATTTATATATACAACGTTGGGAAAATTTAATGAGATGAATAGATTAGTATTGGAAATCGTCAAAAGTTTTTTTTTTTTAATAAAAATGAATATTTATTTTATTTTATTATTTTAATTTTAGAACTTTCAAAATAAACTATATTTCATAAATAATTTAAGAGTTCAATTATTTTTAATTAATTATATTTTCATAATTAATTTTTAAGATTATTAATTAATTATAAATTATAAATAATTTTAGGTTATTAATTAATTACATTTAATTTAAACCTAACAAATGTTAAGATAAGATTAATCTAACTTAACATAACATAGAGAGAACAATAATAAACTTCAAGTTCAAATTAAAATCACTCCACCTCTAAAACCATTGCCATTTTAAACTCATGCCACTTATAAAGGATCTGCCACATCACCACCAAATAAGTGATAGTCAATAAACTATTGAGTCAAGTTAAAAGCCAATCAGAAAGAGAGGATAATGCTTGGAGAAATACTATCAGAGTTGTTGCCAGAATCCGGATAATACAAGTGCAATGGAGATGTGATCACACGAGATGAAGCAAGTGCACACCATATAGATGCTAAAGCAATTTGAAAATTACACAAGAAGATAAATTGCACAAGACAAAATGGAGAAAACCAAAATTTGATTAACATGAGATGGCCAAAGTGAGGAATACATATAGGAGAGCACGTAAGTAACTCCTCCACAAAAGGTGGTCAAGGCACCCCAAGAATAGACTGTAACTCCTCCATGAAAGGTGGTGACAAGGTGCTAAGAATAGATAAGTAACTCCCATCAAGGGAGTTACTTATGACATTTTTATGACACCTATGACATATCTATGACACACAACTCCACATAAGCTAGCCTATCCCACAAATGTAGGAAAACTCCATGTAATCACAAGAAATACAAGTTCTCTAATTAAAAAATAGGGAAAAATAAAAACCTACACTAATACCCCCATAAGCGCAGCTTATGTGGGCAGTGTGGAAATATAAAATGGGTCCCGACAACTAGGCCTGATGAGGTACCCATGTACAAATGCAATCTCCCATAAGATAGAGAAAAGGAGAAAACTCGTAGGAAAAAACTCCCCCCCCCCCAAAAGAGAGACATAAAAGAAAGAAGAGGCTAGTGGACCCCCCCTGGAGATGAAGCTACTATAGATGTGGACCACACCCCAAGAAGAGCTCGTAGATGAATGAACTTGCTCTTAGTGAAAGGTTTGGTGAAGATGTCTACAACATGCTCTAAAGACTGGCAAAATATCAAGTCAATGACCTGACTACGAATAAGCTCCCGAATGAAATGCATGTGAATCTCTATGTGCTTGGTTCACTGGTGCTAAACTAGATTCCTGCAAATTTGAATGGTACTCTTGTTATCACAATAAATGATGGTGGGCTGCCTGATAGGAATGCCAAACTCAGAAAGAATCCCCTGAAGCCAAATAGCCTCAGTAGCTGCATTAACATCTCTCTTGTACTCTACCTTTGTGGATGATATAGCAATAACACTATGCTTCTTGCTAGACCAACCGATAGGACCAAAACCTAGAGAGAAACTATAACTAGAAGTGGACTTGTGAGTCTGTGAATCACCAGCGCAGTCTGAATCTGTATATCCAACCAAGTCAACCTCTATGCCAAATCTATAATGAATCCCACCCTGTATGTAATGCAAGATCCTCTTAGCTACTTTCCAATGCAGCTCATGAGGTTCCTGCATAAATCTGGAGACAAGTCCCACTGTATATGATATGTTGGGCCTGGTGTGAGTCAAGTAGATGAGACTACCAACAAGTTGTCAATACCGAGTGGCATCAACCAATGGTGAAGAACAATCAGCCTCAAGCTTGACTCCTGATAGAAAGGGAGTTGGAGATGGCTTGTAATCAGCCATGTGAAACCGAGACAATAAATCAAGAGCATACTTAGGTTGTGTAAGATAAATCCCTAAATTTGACTGTGAGATCTCGATGCCAAGGAAGTAGTGCAACAAACCCAAGTTTGTCATGTCAAATCTATCCTGGAGAGATGCCTTCACTGCTACAATAGCTGATGAAGAACTCCCGGTGATCAAAAGGTCATCAACATATAGAACCAAAATCAGGAGCGAATCATCTTGTCGCAAGAAGTAGACATTGGGGTCAGAATGGCACCTAGTGAAACCCAATTTGAGAAGGAAGGAATCCATCTTGGCATACCAAGCTCGAGGGGCCTATTTGAGGCCATAGATAGATTTCTTAAGTCTGCATACTAAGAAAGAATCTTGAACAAATCTTGGCAGCTACTCCATGTAGATCTCCTCCTTTAGGTCTCCATGAAGAAAGGCACTCTTCACATCCATCTGGTGCACATCCCAACCATGTGCTATAGAAATAGCCAAGGTGAGTCGGATAGAAGTCATCTTTGCAACAGGTGCAAAGGTCTCTGAGTAGTCAATGCCTACCACCTATGAGACACCCTTGGTGACTAATTGCACTTTGTACTTATCAATTGACCCATCCGCTGCAAACTTGGTCTGATGTATCCACCTACATCAAACCATCTTTCTTCCCTTAGGAAGTGAAGTCAAATCCCAAGTGTGATTTTTGACTAACAAAGAATATTCTTCCTTCATAGCACTATCCAACTCAGGTACCCTCGATGCCTCTCGAAAAGTCTATGATCTTGAAACTGAAGCAAAGAAGGCATGTGGATCTCTCTGAAAATCCTCCCTAATACGTTTGTCATCTGCGAGATCTCCTGCCCAAGTGACAACACTCTCAAGTGTCTGTCTGGCCCAAAGTGGCTTGGAAGTGGGTAAGTCAGGTGCTAACTCCTCATCCTCTGACTGACTAGAGGTGGATGACTCTGCATCATTATCCTCACTGTCTGAACTCGAAGAAGAAGAAGATGTCTCTGGCTCAAGAACCTGCTATGGTTGATCTGAATCTAATGAGGAATCATCATGAAGAAGTAGATCCGATGAGGGAGAAGAAGTGTCAAGTGTTGAGTCTCTAGGACTCTCCTGAAAATGGACACTTCTCTCGATGAACAACTCATGAGTGACTAGATCTAAAAGACAATACCCCTTAATACCATCTAGATATCCTGCAAAGATGTAAGGCTTGGACTGACATTCCATAGCTTTGCATTTCTTCTTCAGAATGCGGGCCATGGCTGGGGATACAAAAACCCTAAGGTGCTCAACATCAAGTTTCCTTTTATGCCAAGCTTCAAAGGGTGTTATCCCTTTCAAAGCTTTATGAGGAACCCTATTTTGAATGTAGCAAGCACAATTAATGGCTTCGACCCAATACTGTGGTGCTAAGGATTTGGAGTGAATCATATAGCTACCCATCTCTTTCAAGAACCTATTTTTGTGTTCTACAACCCCATTCTGTGAAGGACTGTAAGTGACTGTGCGCTGCAAATCAATCCCCTCTGTGGTGCAAAACTGCTCAAACCTGTTGCTGACATACTCCCCTCCATTATTAGTTCAAATAACCTTGATGCATTTCTCACTTTGTTTTTCAACAAGAGCCTTGAAGTCTAGAAAATTTTCAAACACTTCAGACTTTTGTTTGAGAAAATATATCCAAGTGTACCTAGAGAAATCATCAATGAAAGTGAGGATGTACTTGGCCCTTGTGAAAGATGGTTTGGGAAAGGGTCCCGATACGTCACTGTGGACTAACTCCAAAGGTTGTGAAGCCCTCCAAGCTTTGCCTTTGTCAAATTTTGCTTTGGGATACTTCTCAAGTGAGCACCCCTCGCAAAGTCCTTTTGAGAATTGGACATGAGGCAAGCCAATGACCATGTCATTTTTGCAAAGTTGCTCAAAGTAGCAGTAGTTAAGGTGGCCAAACCTCTCATGCCATAATTTTATAACTCCATTTGAATGAGTCAGCAATGTTGTTAGAGAAGAATTAGGTGCAAAATGTGAGGTGTATAATCTCGCTTAGTGATCTGCCCTACCCACTGCCACTGTAGTATCACTATGCAACTCCCTGATAGCCATTGAATCTGGTGAAAACTCAACTCTCATGCCTTGACCAATGTGAGTGATTTGGTACACTGATAGGAGATTGGTTGAAAGAGAAGGAACACTTAGAACATTATTGAATGTTCCTCCTTCCATTTCAACTGACCCTCTCCCTGCAATAGAAACTGATGTGTCATCACCCAAACTAATTGAAGTCATGCTACAAGGCTCTAAAGATGAAAACTCAACTAGTGAAGAGCCCATGTGGTGAGAAGCACCCGAATTAATGACCCATGATGATGTAGAAGCTATAATAGCTACAAGGGCCTTACCCTTTTCTTTCTCCTTACCCTTACCTTTTGCCTTGGTAGAATCTTGGGTAAATAAATTTTGCTTGATGGACTCAGGAACACCTATGTTGTGATTCTCTATAAGATGAGTTAGGTGATATATTTGTTTCTTCATGCATTTGTGTTCATCATGCCCTGTATTTTTAAAATAGTCACACTTAACCTTCTCCTTCTTAGGTTTAGCATTGGAGGAGGAAGACTCAGTGTTGTTTTTTGCAGGATTGTTGTTTTCTTTCTTCTTCTCCTGGTCCTTGTTCTTTTTCTTCTTCTCCTTTGTTGAAGTCTTATCTTTACCATTTCCAGATATCAAAGCTTGGGGTTGAGTAGACTTCATTGTGCCCATTTGAATTATCTTATCTTTCTCCCTAGTCAAGTTGGCAATGAATGAATCCAAAGAAGGCATTTTCCATGTAGTGCCAAGGGTACTTTTTGTGGCATGGAAAGTGGAGACAAAGACTGAATAACTTGGACCTAACTTTGAGAGAATAGAAAGGATGAGTTGATCATCTTTCTTCTCTATCTTGCATTCTTTCAATTGCAATCTAAGGGCCTTAAACTTAGTGAAGAAGTCCTGTAGGGTGTCAAAGTTGCTAGGACTTAGACTTATGAGTTCATTTTCAAGCTCATGTCCTCTCATCTCATCAAGCTTCAAAAATAAGAGTTATAAGGTGTCCCATATGTCTTTGGGAGTCTTAGAGGTTTCTATATGGAAGAGAAGTTCTGGAGACACATACAAGCTTAGTAATCCATATGCTTCATCACTACGGTTGTACCACTTGACCTTTTCAGCATCAGTGTTGGGTTCTACTTCAGTACCTATGGTGATCCTATAAAACCCTTTGCTTCTAAGAATGATTGAGATTTTAACCTTCCATTCATGATAGTTGAAGGGTGTTAGGGGTTTAAGTTGAAAAGAACCCATTTTAAGCTGAATTTAGGTGAAGTTGTGTTGATTGCAAGTTGTGAAATTATGCAGAAAGGAGAATGAAAGCAAAGATTTACAAGTTGTGAAGAACAATCACACCCCCCCAAAATATTGAGCCCCCCAAATATGAAATTGCACGCTCAAAAGACGTCGGGCTTAGCCGAGAATGTGTATTAGAGCAATCAATGTAAGACTATAAGCAAACAGGACGTCGGACTCAGTCGAAAATGTGTCTCGAGAGACCCAAATTTTAGGCACTTTATAAACTAGTGCATTTTTGAAAAATAACAAGACTAAGCTATGGAGAATTGAATTAAAAAAACTTTTGAAACAAATGGCACCCAAATTTGAGCTACCATTTGCAAGATATTAAAGGTTCAATTTTCCCGTAAACTAGTGTTTTTGCAAAAAAAACACTAAAACATTAAAAAATGCTTGTTTTGAGAGAGAAAGTGGCCTTCCAATAGCTCGTTGGATTCATCATGGAATGAGGAATCTAAAATAGGTTTGTGTGAGGGGGAATTGGCCTCCTGCCAACCCAGGCCTCACCCTTCGTCTTCATAGGTTGAAGACACATGTTTTTTAAAAACCTCTAAACTGTTTTTTTTTAATGATAATTTCCAATTTGTCTTTAATTCAAAAAATCAAATTACTGACTTATGAATATCAAAAAAATTATTGGATAAAAGTAGAATTATCAATCAAACAGCAAGAGAGAGAGAGGGCCCACCACATGGGCATTGGAGACCAAAAAGGGAGTGCCATTTTTAAAGGAAAACAGTTCTGATTTGCTGGCAAAAAACAAAAAAAATGAACTGCAGACTGCATGATGGATGTTGTACGGCTGCTTGGCACCTTGTTGTTGCTGAAGGCATTGTAGGAAGGACTTGGCGTGGCATTGTTGATGGCGTAGATAAGGTAGACAACTAAGAAATCAATCAAGAAGGAAAGCCCCTTGCAAGCAATTTGCAACAAAGGTAGCACCTGTAGTAAGAAAAAATGCACAGTTTTGATGGCATGACTGATGCTGCTCCTCCCTCTGCTCACAACAATGGTGCCCAACAGCTTGCAACAAAGTCAGTGCCTCCAACATCCAAAAAGCAGAACTAGATTGCAGAGATCTATCTTTTTCCTGTAGAGTGACCAAAAAAAAAGAAATTTCACTACCTTGATGAAGCCACAATAGATATAAACAAGATGTCTTGGCAAATTCTAACTAAGAAGTAATTTTTTGAATAAGTTTTCGTATGGATTTGCATGAGTTTTCAAAAAAATCTACCAAAACTCTCAAATGTAATGGAGTTAAACTAAAAAACTACTAAGGAAGCAAAGTAAGAATTTTAGAATAAACTAATAGCATAACCAGACACACGATTACCGGAGTCACTCTAATACCATATCAGAGTTATTACCAGAATCCAGATAATGCGAGTGCAATGGAGACATGATCACATGAGATGAAGCAAGTGCACACCACATAGATGCTAAAGCAATTTGAAAATTACACAAGAAGAAAAATTGCACAAAATAAAATAGAGAAAACAAAAATTTGATTAACATGAGATGGCCAAAGTGAAGAATACATATAGGAGAGCACATAAGTAACTCCTCCACAAAAGGTGGTCAAGGCACCCCAAGAATAAACTGTAACTCCTCCATGAAAGGTGGTGACAAGGTGCTAAGAATAGAGAAGTAACTCCCATCAAGGGAGTTACTTATGACATCTATGACACACACCTCCACATAACCTAGCCTATCCCACAAATGTAGGAAAACTCCATGTAAGCACAATAAATACAATTTCCCTAATTAAAAAATAGGGAAAAATAAAAACCTACACTAATAACTACCACATAAAGAAATAGTCAAAAACCATAATTAAAGGGTGAAAACAAATCAGTGCACCATGAGGGAGAGCTTTTTTGTGTAAAAGAAGGATAATTTGCATGAAAGAAAGCTATAAATAAAGATCATGCCTTAATAAATGGTAAGGAGAAATCACTGCCACATAAACTGCCACATCGACCACATAAAAAGATAGTTATTTCTAGTTAAAAACTGTTGACTGCCACTTAATGGAATAGTCTAAAAACCATGATGAAGGGAAAAGAGACAATCAATGCTCAAGTGAGGGGAATTTATGTGCAAAGAAAAGGGTTATAAATAAAGTTTGATGCTTTAGAGAAAGGCAAGAAAGTTGGAAGGCATCAAAAAGATCGATGCTTTCAAAAAGGGAGAAGGGGAGAGGAAGATCAATGTAGGTGGAGAGAAGGGTTCAGCGGTAGAGAGGGATTGATGCTAGAGGGGGAAGGAGTAGAATCAATGCATAGAAAGGAGAAGTAAAAAAGAAGATCAATGCCTTCTTCCTTGCCTTCACACAATCTCTGATATCTCTATGCCCAAGTATGTAACCAGTCTTCTTCACCACTCTGCATCACATAACAAATATTTTTTTTAATGCATAATAGGTAAATAATTATATAATCAATCAAGAACACTACATCATAATTATTGCTTATTAACTTCTATGGTACAATCTACGAATAAATTATATGCATAATTTCATTGTTATGATTCATAAACAATCAATATGGCTATTTAATGCGGTACCTCAAATATTTTTAATATTAATAGACATATATCACAGACATTATGTAACTAACAATAATGTAATAAATAAATCAGGTATTCATGAGACATATAAATATGAGCTCATTTAGTATCAATTAATATATACAATTTTACATTATGTATCTATTTACATTTACTTATTAAGTACATTTGATATTAACTAATCATAATTATTAATATTTTTAAGGCAACAGAATGATTTGTTATTCAAGTCTACAAAAATTGACATACGTAAACCTAGATTGTGATAATATTGATTAGATACATGAAATTTCCATAAAGCAAATCTAAGTTGTCATAAAACAATATTCCAAATAGACCCTTACTTTGATTATTGTTGAGCTTTGATGATGAATTTTTAAGAATAGTATGAAAATAAATATTCGTCATTCTAGGGTTGAACCCTCAATTTCAGAACCCTCCTTTCAAGCATATAAAGGATTTATTTAACATTAAATTCAAGTTCAAAATAACATTCTTAAACTCCATGTGTATAAGTTATTTTCTAGAAAAGGTTACCTAAGTAGACTAAAGGTATAATTGTCAAAGAAAAATAATGTTGCTGTAAATCGACATGATGATTAAACTAGGAGATTATGTTATAGATTTATTTTCTACCTTCTTACTCAAAAATTTGCTTTTGAAATATAATGCACTAATTTATTTCAAGTATTCTTCACTTTTCAAATCTCAAACTTGGATCAAGGATTTAAGATTAAATAAAACTATGCAACGTTTGGTTTTTAAAAAATGTCTCTAGCTCACATTTATGGTTAATGTCATTATGCTTAAGTTACTACATCCATAGCCTAACACAACTGTAACAATGACATTTGGACATCATCCCTATGAACCGTCAGGGAGAAATAAGGACCATGTCCTGTCATTAAGACCAAGGGGTGGGATAATCCCTCTTGGTCAATAACACTAATTGAGATAAGAAAATGACTTTGACTATCTAAAATGATTATAACTTGTGAACTTATGAAATAGAATGGAGAAAGTATATATTTTACTCAAAACTCGGTATCACCGAAAAGGAGTAATAAAAACCAGGATTGAGAATGTTAAACTAATTATTATCAAGAAACCACCAATCATATGGCTCTTAGATAACAAAACTTTGGTAATAAAAATTATAAGGATTAGGTTGATTAAAGCAAGGATCAAAAAAACATTATTGATGTAAATTAAAATTTTAAAGGGGATGTATCTTGCAAATGTTCATTTCTATTTCTTGTTAAGATTTAGGGCTAGTTTAGTTAAACAGGTATTCGGTCACTTAAAACAATACTTTTGTGCTCTCATTTGGGTAGTAGGTATGTAAGAAGTCTGGGAAGTGAAGGATGCTTCTAGTACACAAGTGAATAAGATGGGGTTTGGGGTTGTGTTCTAAAAAAAAGTAAAGTTATATGACAAGGCAAGACCATTATAATAAGACCTTAGTTTAGATAAGGAAAGCAAAGATAAAAATTATGTGATGTACTTGAAAGGATCTCTATTGGATCATTATAGTTCTCAAGACTTTAGGAAATATTTTGAGGTGAAATGCGACTATTTGTTATATGTTTTATACTCCTTTCATGGTGACCTCAGTGCTTATCTAGTGGAGATGAGTGGTGAATAGTGAGCAACTCATGATCCAATTGATCCTGATGAGTCAAGTCTCTGGCCAAAACATAACCTACTCATGTATAAATGCCTAACCTGTATGGTTAGATGTTTGCCCATTTGGCAAAGGAATTCTTAACCTGTATGGTTAGAATGCTTGCCAGTTTGGTAAAGAATAATAGATGACTAACCCATATGGTTAGATGCTTGCCTGGTTGGCAAAGGATTTATGATAGGGTAAATTATACTTGAGTTATATTCATAGAAAAACATTAATTAAACAAAAAAAATTGTGTTTTAGGATAGGATTTAGGAAATGTGGTCTCTACATGCTTAATGACACAATAAAACTATATAACTGAATGCACATAGTCTTCAAACCAGACACCAACTACATAAGTGTTTCACACGGAGGTATGGGAACACAATGTAGTGTTAATCAGGATGACAAATGATCCATAGATAACACCTATGAAAACTTATTTATACACAATGTGTGACCTACAGAGTGTTTTGATTCCATGTAGAGGTACAAAGAGTGGACATCAATGAGAAGCATAAACATCCATAGACAAAAATCAACAATCATTAATACACATAGAACACAGAACATGAAGAAAGGTAATTATGTTCTTATTAATTTCAATCCTTAAGCTGATATTACAACTCAAATGGACTGAGATTTCTTATATCAAGGAGAGGTATTATTTTCACAGTGAAAAAAAGGGTTTATATAGGGCTGGGCAAGATCTAATGTAATTAATTCACCACTTGAGATGGTAAATAATAAACTTGAATTCAAAAGTTTGCAATCGATACTTTAAGGAACCAGACTCCCATGTAATTGCTACTATGAACCATGCTCATTCAATTTAGGTTTATAATATGACCATAAAAGTAGCTAGAAGGTCATTCAACGAACTTTAGATGATTTTCATGTGCATCAAGATCATGAGTATCTTTTGTGGCTAGAGGAGATGTGTGTGTGTGCTCTACCACCTATTCACCACCTTTGATTTAATTTTTTCTCTAACTTGGCTCCCCTCAACATCTAATCAAGCTTAGCTACTACTTTTGCTTATTACCACCACCTATCAATCTACCTGGATTACTCGCTAATTTGGAGGCTGCATAGGCTTTCTTTAGACTGCACCATGTCATTTCTACATGTGTAATAGATTTTTATGTGTGCCTCTCTAAGGGATCATATGTATATTAAATCATGTGCACATTGGAATTTATTGGGTTTGTATTAGCTATGCATGTAAGGCTATGCGCAAGAAATCCATGCTAAAGGAGAGTGCACACCTTTCATAATTCCTATAATCTTGGTTGTTTTTTGCACATGGTTCATGCTTACTTATCTTTGATATTCTAAATATTTGTGTTCACTCAAATATCCAAGTGCATGCTTACATCATGTGTGTCTTATATGTGGTTTGATACTTGAATGCATCCTACACAAAGAGTGCACACAAAAGGTTATAAAATAGGATGAGCGTTACAACATAATGGCATTGTGGTGTAGAGAAGTTGTGAACTTGCATGATGGTGCAAAGGTAAATATTCTGAAAAAGGCATAAGGCCTTAATCCCCTCTGTGCGTGTTCCTTTTTGGTAAATTTTCAAGTTTGTGCCTTGCATTTGAGAACTTACATTAACCTATGAAGGGAGTGGTACATAGCAAATATCATATCCTATAAATTATGAGAGTGTAGGTATGGATTTATATGATTGAGCATGTAATTTAGATATGAGGAACCTCCTAGATACAAGCTCATGAGAAGAACACATATATTGGGTGTGCACTTAAGGTTTGAACCTACACTTTGTGCACCTTACCCATGCATGTTTTAGATTTTGATATGTTTTTCATAAAGGTGTGCATGGGGCATTTATGTGTAAGGTCAAGCACTAAAGTATAATATTACATGGATGTTAAAGGGCTACGATCCTGCATAGGAAGTAATAAATAGCATAGGTCCCAATTTGTGAATCATGGAGGTGCACATCTAAACCTTTACGACCAAGTGTAGAAATATATCATTTATACATAATAAATCCTCCAAAGATGAGCATTTAAAAAGAATGAGAATCTCATGTGTACACACACAATTGGATCTTGTGTTCTATGCACTTCACTATGCACGTTGTTTGAAGTCCTAAAACCTTGTACCTATGACTTGTGTGTGCCTATAGGCCTACATTTTTCAAGAGAGTGAAAAAATATTTGTGTAAGGCATGTAACAAAGATATGCTCATAGGCACACATAAATATTTGGTTGATGTGCAGGTCTATTCTAATTTCCAACCTTAGGCACTTGTGGAGAACATTTATGTGAAAGATTAAACGTAATAAACCCAATACTACATAAATATAAAGACCCTCTGTGTAGAGTCCTATGAGCTCTACACAGGGTGGGGTGACCTGAAGCGTTAACTTCTTTGGTGACCTTTGTGGGCCATTTGCCTAGTAAGCAGGAACCTAGTATCCTTTGAAGTGATCCATTGGGCATGAAGTCATTGAAGCTTAAAAACTCATCTAATTTGAAGTGAAATTACTGCATGTACAATAATTATACTTTAGCTTCATATGCACAAGAACTATGTCTCACTTTAGTGTTGTGCACTCCTACACTATTCCCTATCTAGTAAATGCTTGGCCTACCACTAAACAGAGTGAGGAACTAAAACCTTCCTCATATCAAAAATGGGGGAATAAATAACAATAGATGTGTGAGAGCCCTTAGGGAAAAGGAAGGAAAACAAGCTATCCTATGACTATATACATGTACATATAGGAACTTAGGGAAAATAAATTTGTTCTATTATACCTAGCTAAAAACAAGGGCTTCAGTCCACTTGTGTTAAAATAATATCCTTTAAATTCACTTTTACTATGTGTAGGTCTATTTCTAAGTGAAATACAAAGGCAAGTAAATACTTTCTTTCCAAGCTGACAATATAAATTTTTGACTTCTATGAGGAGGAGCTCAATGATGAACACCTGTTCAGGTCCTTCCTCCTCAATGGGTGGGATCCTTTTCTTATTTTAACACTATTCCTCCAAGTCAAATATATCCTTTGTAAACCCCTCATTGAATTTCCTAAGAGGTATAAAATTAATTCCACATGCCACTCTGACCTCCTCCTCATCTTTTCACTAAATATTGGGTTTAGCCTCAAAAGGGAACAGATGTTATTTCATAGGAGGTTCGAACCAAAAAAATGCTACACTATCTTTTATAGGTGCACAATAATTTGATAACCATCATTGAAAATATCAAATAAATTAGTATCTAACTCTTGGGAAAGCAAACCTAATGGATTGCTCCCTTCTTGCCTTTGGACTTGATTGTCAAGGTTGCACCCTCTGACCTTAGCTAGAATATAGTCCCCTTAAAGAGGAACATAAAATTCTACTAGGATATCAAAAAATTACTTGTTGGTAGCATAATTATTGTGAGGGGTGTGAATCAATCTTCAAAATCTTTCTTTCAATTACACTTAAACAATCATGAATCATTTCAAACAAACATATAGATCTAACAAGCAGAAGCAACTATCCATATAAGCATGAAACATAAAAACACATCACATATGTGGGAAAAACTCAAGGGGAAGAAAACTAATTTATCTTTGAAAATGGACTACATTTATATAAGACAAAAACCAAATTTAGTGAAGCACCAACTCCACATGGAGCACCAACCCCACATGGAGCACCAACCCTAACTAGCCAAGCACCCACTTGACTAGGCTTTAGCAAGCACCCAATTGTAATGAGGCACCAACCTCCTAGATGACTAAAAACCAACTCAGACACTTGATTGATTTGATAATATTTATAACATTATGTTTCTCACACAACATATGATGATCACCTTCTTTATCTCTTCACACTCTTATCCCTCTCAAACTGCCTTTTAGGCCTCTTCGCTCAATTAGGTCGCTTCAAGACTGCTTAGGTAATATGAACTTGATATTAATATGAAGACACATTTTTATATATTCATTATAGATTGTTTATAATAATTTGATGGTCTAAAACACCTCTTTCTACTCAACAATGTGTTATTCCATTTGCTTACTCTTTGCTTACCGAAATAGGCCTAAAATTGCCTTGTATATATACCATTCCTTGTTTACATACCACTTAGTCATCAAAACACCCTTAAACTCTTAGATCAGCCATATATTAGGTCTTAAGACATATCATAAACAATATTCAATCAACCTTTGAATCCTTTTTGGTTTGTCATGACTCAATTAGACCTTATTTCACTTTTAGGTCTCATGAAGACCTAATTGCATTAGGTCTATCTAGTAACAGGTTACCATTTGATCCACATTTCAAAAATCCACACATGGTAGGAAAATATCATATAACAATAAAATAAGCCTTATAAAACATCCTCTGAGCACCATCATACCTTTTATGTCCAACCACCACTTGAAACACTCTATTAGTATTGTTCACATTAGGCCTTTGAACATACAAAAAAAGTTTATCTTGAAAAATTGAAGATAACACATCATTTATCCACACAAACATGAAAATAAATCACTTAAACAGAACCTAAAATAACTCAAAAATATCACAATATACATTATACACTTCAACTTAGGGCATAGAGCATCAAACTCACCACTGTAACTTGCTTACTCAGAACTCCCAAGATTGTCAAAAACATAGTCATGAAATATTGACCTCAAAAACCTATATGACCACTTTAAAATACTCCTTATGAATGAAAATAATCCTCATATAACTTAAAAAAATCTTCAAATACATAAACAATAAGGTCTAATGGCAAATATTAGACATATAGACCAATCTCTAGACCTCTCTTCTCACAGTCCCACTAAAACTAGATAAGCCATTTTGGCTTCAAGGTTTTCACCACTATACCTAAATTCCAAGCTCTCTACCAAGAATTAATAATACATAACATTCCCAACCAACATATTCATTTAGTTTTATCCATAATTATACCTTGAAAACACACCAAAAACTAACTTCTCATGTTGCTTGGGTTTTGCATAATTTGTTTAATTAGGCTTGTGTGCCTCAAAAAATTTATCTTACAAGAATGAAGATAAAATATACTTGAGACACTCAAATAAATATATATAAATATTCTACATGACCTCAGGGTCATCACCAAATTCATTAGACACTTCCACTCAGAGGATAAGGATTCAAGAACACCTCTCTAACTCACTCACTTAGAACTACCAGATTACCTCAAAACATAGTCATGGTGACTTAGACTTACAACACCTGTATAGACATTTTCAGTGACTTATGTTGCATGTAAATGATCTTGTGATATCATTAGACCATTCTCAAATATAAATATCATATGGTCAAATGTAATATATTGGTCTTGCAAACCAATCTCATGACCTTATATCTCACTATCTTATCTGAACCAAACATGTCAAATTGTGAGCAAATTTTTCACCACATACATGATCTCAAAATATTATTTCAAGAATTAACATATCTTATAGGTAATTAAAAACATCTCCATGTACTTTGTTTCATTAATCTATCATGAAAATGCATTCCAATTCACCTTCTCACTGTTGCCTGGGTTTTTCACTGTTTACACCATTATGCTTATTAGTGGTTGGATAACTTGGATGACTATTTTAGAATAACTAAGGACAAAAACCTATCAAAAAACCTTCATTTACATGAAATATGATTCTCTACCTTCTTTCTCCATCCATTTGATTACTATGTCTAATGAAACTTTTGACTTCTACAACAACTTCTTCAAAAACAAGTTTGTAACTCAGCATTTTCTTTATCCTCTCTCTAACCAATACCACCTGGAGATACCGAGGAGAGTCCAATACAAGCTCCAATATCCTAAATAAATAATTAAATCCATATTTATCATTTTTTAACATCTTCAACGTCAGGTCTTTATTAGGGTTCTAAGAGGGTTTAAACCAGTCTTCACTCTTAACGATCATTCATAAAGCATAGCCCCTCAATCCAAAAACTAATGCCTAGAATTTTGAGCTATGAATGTACCCCATCTACCATGAACTGATTAAGTTCCCATGAAAAGGTTTTATGAGCTAATGATCACAATAAAATCCTTCTGTAGTTGAGAACCCTTCATTTCAAGAACTCGAGAGACCTCTAAATAACGTTTCATGTCTTTTCCTTCACACTATGACTTCAAACTGCATGAGCAAACATAAAATAACATACCTCACCTTTGAAAATGATTACATGATCTCAAACACCTTGAAATCTGATCATGACCCTTCATTAGGCCAAACTCTCTCTCTTTTCTCTCTAGACCTTGACATGCAAACCACATTAGACCTTAAAACTGACCTTCATGTTTCTTTCCATGTGATCAACACCTCACTATCATGAAATACATATCACTCTCATTCCATACAATCTTTCTCATGCTTAAACACTTTCATACATCCTTCACATGCCTTGACAAAATATCATGATACCTCATTAGGTTAGGCAGGATCTAAGAGAGGTCTAGATGTAGACCTAGATTGAAGGTTCTACCCCTATAAGCTCACCATGAAACTCTCATGAGTGTTCTAATGCCTCACATACATGATCAAAAAATCTCATACATCCATTCATGCATGTGTGCACTCATCTCACCAAGCCACCATGAGCATACCTTCTTACAAGGTCTCTTCATGCCATGACTAAGCAATCCTAGGTTGTGGGTGGCCTAATCAGCAGATTGAACTCTAGATTCTAAGGGATAGATCCCTTTGGTGTATCAATTAGGATCTATAATCTATGTTACAAACTATCAAGAAAAGGGAAGAAATAAAACTGAAGGAAAAATCTTATCTAATGATGGTGATACATCTAAATTTTGGTTCATCCACTCAATTTGGGCTCCTAAAAACACTGATTAGACAAGGAAAAGACTGAAATTTCAATGCCATTGACTCCTATGCATCAGTATTTTATGAAAAGGTTATATCTGGTGATCAAAGCTTGAGAGAAATGAGGGAATATGCCTGATTTAAGGCACTAACTAGCCACTTACATCCACTGTAACTTTAGCCAAAAGACATCAAACATAGAACATGACCTGCATATTCTAATCAACTAGTAAATAGGTAAGAATTAGGACATGACAAGGAAGAAAAATTATGTCACATATGTAAATCACTGACATAGATACACTATACCAGCACTCTGGAATCTAAAAATAGTCCTTATATTTATCTAAAAAGGTTACAAAACTCAAATTATGGTAGAGTCTAATCTTGCCAAAAGAGGGATCATGATCGATTCAAGGCTAAAAATCCAACTAATATGGAAAAATCATACAAAAGCCAAGAGATTGGTGTTGAAAATAGAAGATGAAATCAATTCCCACATCACCCCAAGTCCAACTTCAGCTATGCCAAGATAAACAAGCCTTCTAATAATATCCTTCTGGCTTATGTCCTACATGAGAAGCTCTTTGGCATTGAAAATGATGGAGAGCCCATTTCATAATCATTATTTAGAATAAACATTAAATTCTTCAAAATTTATCAAACATGCATATATCTTTGGTAATTCATTTTTTTTCTTGCATGATGCTACGCCAATCTTCAAACAATTTAAGTTGAGTTGGAAGTGTTTGAAAAAACATTGATTACTAAGATAAACAAGAGTGCATGCATGAAATTCCATATTAAGATTAGGTATGCAAATTTGAAACTATATATTATCTCCTTGAACCGCCATTCAATGCTAAACTCCTTGAGCCCTTTATGCATTCGAGTCTCCCTTTTATAATTGATAGAGCCATACCTGAAGGCCTATATGTCTTTGTTTTTTGCATGTTTGTGCTCTACCTGGACGTGTCTAATAAAGCTTGGGCCACTTTTCATGTTGTACATGTATTCCTTCAATATTTGTTTGGGCTCTTTGTATTTAGACCCTCTGTTTCTATCTATTCCCATAGAGTTTCCTCTTAGACAATTTCTTGTCTATTTCTTACAGATAATTTATCCGAGACTAATTTCTTTATACACTTTTTTTTTTACTTTTCCTTTGGATAATTTCCTTGAAGGAACTGTCTCAGATATTTGACCTTCAGATTTTATTTTGGTCTTCCCCTTCAGAATTTTGTCTGCATCTTATCTTCTTATTTATTTCCTTTGGACAAAAATTCCAAACGAATTCTTTTTGTTTATTTCCTTCGGACAAAAAGTTTGATGGAATTCTTTTAGAGTTTCCTCTCTTCATTTCCTTCAAACAAAAATTTTGAAGGAATTATTTTGGGCTTCTTTTACAATGGATAATTCCTTTGGACTAAAAGTTTGAAGGAATTCATTTACTCAGAACTTTTGTAAATTGCCCTTGGGGTTTTTTAAACTGCCGTTTGGGCTTTTTGACAAGCCCTTTAGGACTTTGCATCTGGACCTTTAGGTTTTTGAAATGGACCTCCTAGATTATTGGAATGTGCCCTTTAGACTTTTTGAAAATGGCTTCAAAAAACTTGCAAAGGACTTTCTCGAAGAAAAAGACCCTTCAGAATTTTTGATTGTCACTCTCCCAAAAGAAATGACCCTTCAGAAAAATTAAGTGACCCTTTGACTTCATGAAAATGCCCTTCAAACTTTTGGAAATGAACCTTTCAAAATTCTAAAAATAGATCATTTGACAATTTTGAAATGGTCTCTCCCCCTTCAGAAAAATTGTAACGGTCCACTTACCCTTCAAAAAAGTTGCAAAGGACTTTTTTGAAGGAAAAAACCCTTCGAAAGAATTAGAACGGTTTACTTACCCTTCAAAAAAGTTGTAAAGGACTTTTTCAAAAAAGTGAACCTTCAAATTTCTTCATTTGGACATTTTTCAAAGGAATTGTACCATTTGGCCCTTTTATAAAGGACCTTTTCCTTGTGAAAAACACCTTTCAAGAAATTTTTCAAGTGACCCTTCAAAAAAGTTGTTTGGTCCACTATCTTTGAAAATGCCTTTTGTTGAAGGAAAGGTACCCTTTGGCAAAATTCAAAGGGTCCTCAAAACTTTTTGGAAATGACATTGAAATTTTGCAATGGTCCTTTCTAAATTGTGAACAAGCCCAATTTGCTGAGAAGTGATCTTCAAGAAAACTACTGAAATGGACCTTTTTGAAAGGAAGGAGCCCTTCAGAAAAAAATTGTAAAGATTAATTTCTAACACTTGGATAAAAGTCATGTTTTTACAAAGTCTCAAAATATAAGGGTTGTAAGTTTAACCTATGGGGTCAAACTTGTCAATAGTCATATCATGCACATACCTCAATGATTACTCACCATGCACTTTTATTAGATGCACCTTGACATCAATGACAACAACATTCCAATAGTTCTATAACTCACTACCACTTGTTAGCATATGCAGACTATTGTTGAGCTTATTGGGGTGTTCTTCCTAAAGCACAAGACCCTTTTTTCCATTTTGTTCATCCTCAAGGTCTTCCTCCATCATGTAAAGTGTTAGCTCCCCAAATAAGTTGATAGTCCAAACTTCTCCCTCTTTCTTGGATGCTTCCTCTAGAGTAGGAGGGAGTGCACTTATTTATTATTCAATGGAGGGAGAGATTTCCACAAACATGTTGGAAGTTTACAAATCTTATTCATAAAGGATTAATTTTTTCCCCTCATCCTCAGGGACTGCCTCCTTTATGAGATCAAAACTAGGCTGACTAGAATGATTTTATTCCTATTATTCTAGATCTGATGTTTATGGTTTAGTAACAGAGAGACATGCCAATAATGATCTCCTCATCATTATCAATTGAGGTATCCTCCTTTTCAATTAAATGATCTTCATTTATTCTCCATACAATTGGCCCTCTTTTGAAAGGGGAGATGGTGAGAGGGTAGGAGGTTTCAACAAATGAGGTAGGAGTAACCTTAACTATGTTGGGTACCCTAAAATAAAGATGATTAATCCAAGAAGGCTACCATGGTTGGGTTTAAGGTACTTGAGGAAGAATGGGATTTTGAAAGGGATATTCTTGAGGGATAATAGGCTAAGGTCATGAAGGTATAGGTGTTGACCAATTTTTGGTCCTGCAAGCCAAAATTGGGCACCCCCTCCTTTATCTTTGCAAAGGTCATCCAATCCAAGTTTTGGGTAGATCATCCCTCTACTACCTTATGAAAAAAATGTTCTCTACCAGAACTTTATAATCCAAAATCTAGGTTTTTCCCTCATTGTGCTTTGCCAAGTGCAAATCGAGTTTGTGCAGGTGCATTACTTGTCTACTTTTATAATTAGAAGTGATTGAAGAACCCAAAATGGTCTAAATCAGTTCACAAAAGGCAATGGATTTCCTTCAGAGGGAATTTTGATGGCTTGAAGGATGTTTGCAAAAAATTTGAAGGGTAAATGCCCTTATGGAGGGCACCTTGGTCGGTGGCAGGACCAAATCAAAAGTTTTAAATGGGCATTTCAAGGCACAAAGTGCCATTGTGAAGGGCACCTTGAGAAAGTGAAGAATAAATATAGAAGGCTCGAGGGGCATGTGCCATTTGGGAAAAAAAGCAATCAAAAGAAAGAATTCCTTCAGATAAAATTTTCGAAGGAATTCCTTCAGACATTTTGTCCAAAGGAAAGTGCGGTAAAATCCTAAGATAAAGAAGGCCCGATAAGTTAAAGTGAAAACAAAGAAAAGGTCAAGGCAAAGGATAAGTTGAAGGAAGGAGAAAAAACATGGGCAAAGACAAAGTAGAAAAGACAAAACAAGGAATAGTTCTAGTTGCTGACAAAGACAAAGGACAAAATAAATGACCACTCAAACCAAGACAAGTGGCATAGATGAATCAACAAGGAGAATTAATACATTTGGTGAAATATATCTACCAAAAACTAATAAAATAGATTAGTTTTTGAATTATACAGGAGAGCAACCCATGTTTTCATGTTTTGCCATTAATGCACAACTAGTTTCACCTAGCATTGAAGAGAGCATGGTCTAGCCACAACAACTTGGGGATGGATGTGTCAGTTGCTTTAAGGAGTATCCCATGTTTTTACAAGCCCAAGACAGTAAGGGTGGTGACTTGTACATCTATAGTATGGCTCTCCCATATGTAATTAGAATAATATGGTAGAAAAATGGGATTTTGGTATGTACAGAAGAGTTCAACTCGGCATGGGTTTCCATTCCTTGATTTGTTAGTTATTTTGTTTCTAGTTCTCTATATATTTGTAACTTCTCATTTGAAAAACGATATCTCAGCTTGTATGGCAAAGCCCTGAGGGAATTTATCTTAAATTAGAAGAAGCATTTTTACCTCCATTTGAGATTGTAATTTTGCATATGTCTATGGTTTTATCTTGTGTTATGTCATTTCTTTTTCATGCTTTCATAAGTTTATACCAACATATCTAGTGTATTGTGAGTTCTTCTCTTGTAGGTCAACAAGAAGTGTTCAGCTCAGAGTATAGGCACATGTGAATAGGGTATCCATAGTGTGTCTTAGAACACCTCTGGTAGTTCTTCCTTCCTGTATCTCCATAGGATCCCCTGTTGAAACACTGATGCAAGAAAGGTTCTCATTTGAATGAAGTGTATGCTTGCTTCTCTCTGGTGTAAAGTGTATGTCAAAGTTGAGTACACCAACCATTTTGGTTTATCAACACATTAGTTTAGGTTCTAATTTTAGTATTTCTCTCCCTTTTCATGCCCCCCATTTTTAGCAGTAAGAAATCCAGGGCCTCAAGGTGCATCAAGGGGAGCTAGCCCATAATCTAGAGATTCATCCCTCACATTTTCAACCCAAAGCAAGAGGAATGTCTCCATTTTGTCATGTGGAGGAAGAGACTTGAGCCTCCCTTCAGAGGGTATAATCCAATACATCAATATTTTTTGGCACACTCGATGGGACCAATTTCTATGTCCTACAAGTTTCAGGATTGGAGTTGGTCTTGATATTTTTAAAAAATCCAAAAGAAGGAGCTATATTTAACACATGGTGACTCCATTCAGAAACTCAGTCTCTGGTTAATGATTAACCTAGCATCCCATGCCAAAGGTCACTACAATATTTTCTTCTAGGGGTGTCCCTTTTGAATTTGTTGAGTTACCTTTAAACTCAACAAAAACGCTGAGGTTTGCAAATACCCAACCTTAAATAGCAAGCCATTTTCCTAAACTAGTCATAAAATATACCTACTCAAGGAGACCCCCGTTGAATCCTTTCACAACCATGGCAATACTTAGGGTTTTCCCTTTTGTGGCCTTCAATAGTCAAAGTCCCTTGAACCTTTAGTAGTATGACCCACTTCTAGGGATAGCTCTCAAAAGTGTTCCTCCCTTTAGTGGAGAGGGCCCAATCATTGCTATCGAGCATATTAGAAACATATCAAACCTCTGCAACATCCATAATATCACTAAATAAAATGTATCCATTAGAATGTTAGCCTTGTCCTTCAAAGGGAAAGTTCTGGACTAGTATGGGACCTTGCCTATGAACTCAGTTGGCTCATGGAATGAGTTAAGGGCCCTCTTGACCAATAGGTTTGGGGAAAAAATTGACCATTTGTCTTTAGCTGAGCAATTAACCACCATGAAGAGAGCCCCACATGAGTTTATGCAAGATTTAAAAACTAGGTTCCAAAACACTTGGGACATAATCCCAATTCTTATGAGGCCAACCCCAAGCCATTCTTTTGTTTACTACTTGAAGGCCCTGAATAGTGACATTGATGTCATGATACAGTCCATGGGTGGAAACACTCTACCTGTTACTTATGAGATAGCCATAGTTGCTAAAAATTGCCTTGTTCAAGTAGGAAAGATAGCTCCTAGACCTCTTATGCCATTCTTTCTTGATTTATAGCCCTCAGTCTACCCTGCTTGGCCCACACTAGCTCCTCTGCCTAATCAAGAGAAGCTAGTTGCTACCTTTGTAAATGACATCCATGAAGTGAAGAACCTACTACATAATGTTACTAATGAGTTAGTTTCCCTCAAGAGACAACAAGCTTAGATTTATAGGCTAAATTAAGGCTACCAGTAGTTTGGGCATGCAAATAAGCCTCCTTTCCAAAATTATAATCAAGGGCAAGGTCATATTACACATGTCAAGCCTTATCAAAGTTATAATCCAAATGCCCTTTCATCTTCCAAGGATCTTATCCCCACTCAAAATAATTTGGTGCAGGAGAAGCCCAACTATCCACTCTTGGAGCATGGATAAGAATAGGTTGTTTATGCTAGTGAGCTAACAAATCAAAGCATGAATACACAAGGTAATCAAGTAACCCAATTCTCAAGTTTTGAGATGTCAACATAACTTGGGATAGATAGCAGGCAGGCTCAATCTGATTCCACTCTTATAAATCACTTGGAAGGAGATTTCTACACATTCAACTATGTAGGCAACATAAGTAATCAAAATGTTGGTGTTGTATCCCACACCAAGTCCAAAAGGAGATCCATTGATGAAGCTCAATCAGCTACTCAAGCACTTATAGCATTTCTTTCACCACAAGCAAATCAATTTTTCCCAATTACAGGCCAACGGTTGTAGCTTTAGTTCCTTAGGTTACACCAAAGGTTATGAATGTTCCCAAGGAGAACTCTAAAGGGGGAAATCCTTCAATCAATATAGTGGACCAAATGAAGAAGATACACATGAACATCTCATTAAGGAATTCTTTAGCACTGCTAGGACAAAAGGATATACTCCAAAAGGAATTATACAAGTTGGGTGAGCAAGTTATCCTAACAAGAAATGATAATGTGTTCATAGTAAATGGGGATCCTCCCATGGCTGGTCAAGAAAAGAAAGATGAGAATGTCCCTCCCTTCTATTTGTCCCTAATTATTAGTGATTTATTGGTCCACAATTGCATCATTGATAGTGGAGCAAGCACCTTAGTTATGCCCAAATGCATAGCTAATAAGCTACACCTCAAGTATGAGAAAATGACCAAAGGAGTTTGACAGTTAGATGGATCACCATCTAAGACCTTGGGAGCGGCAAGAGGCTTGAATATAACTCTCCATGCCTATCCAAACTTATCAATTCTCCATGATGTGGTAGTGGCAGATGTTCCTCCTTACTTCACTCTTTGCTTGTCAAGGGATTTCACATCCAAGATAGGTGGATACTTGGCAGCCAATTGGTCTTACATGGTTTTTAGGATAAAGTATGAAAATAAAGTAAAGATTGAGTTAGAGCCCATCTATAAGGATCACTTGAAGCCATACTCACCCAAAGCGGTGAATGTGAACTACACAATCATTGATGAAGAAGAGCTCCACGTGGACCAATCTCCATCATCTTCCCTTGTAGGAGTTGCTAACCTGCTCCTAGATAAATGGGGAAATGATAACTTTGAGCAAGATCATTACAACTTCATTGAATAAGCTAGTTTTAGAGTCTACTGCATGCATGAGAAAGATGCTTTCATGTCAAAATTCATGAAGACAAACCAAGAGGACTGTGGTTTTTGGTTGTTGTTCTTTGATGGATCTAAAAGCAAGTTAGGAGCTGGTGGTGGGGAATTGCTAGTTTCACCTTCAAAGGATAAATACTTCTCAAATTTTAGGTTTTAGTTCTCCTGCACCTATAACGTATCAAAGTATGAGGCCCTTGTTCATGGCCTAGAATGGGCAAGGAAGAGAGGAATCAAAGAATTGCAGGTGTTTGGAGACAGTGAGTTGATTGTGAACCAAGTGAGAGGTCAAAGCTTGACCAAGAACTCCTCACTCAAGTCTTACAAGCACAGAGTGTGGGACCTTGTAGAGAACTTCACTACTTTCAACATCACTTCCATTCCAAGAGAGGAGAACAAGCATGCAGATCGACTAGCAATAATTGGTGCTCAGTTTGACATCCCAAAGGGGATGAGACAAAGTACAAATCAACATCATTTAAAGGTGATTATGAGGACCTCCATACTAGATAATGTCACCAATTGGCAGGTATTTGAAAGTGACCAAAAAGTAACACTTTTCTTACAGGAAGAAGCTGAGTTTGCTTCTAAAAATTAGTCCAAGCTATAACAACAATATGATGGGTAGATTATTCAACTAAAGACCAATAGACTTCCCAAAGGTTTGGTAATTCTTGAGAGCATTTTCAATGAAGATGACCAACTCAAGAGAGACAAAGCAAGCATGTCAACGAAGAAGGAAAATTATGAAAGGGTAGAGATCTACAAGGATAAGTTGCTTGCACTTTGGAAGGTGTGTACCAATGAGGAAAAGCATGTTTTCATTATGTTATATCAATATTTTGTTGATGTCTTTGCTTGGGAGTATGGTGATTTGAAGGGATTTGATCCAAGCTTGGCCCAACACACTATTGAGATGGAAGAAGGTGCCAAACCCATCAAGAAAAATCAAAGGATAATCACTCCAAATATTGAGCCTCTCATGAGGAAGGAACTCACCAAACTGATCGATTTTAAGATCATTTTCCCTATCAAACACTCTTCTTGGCTAGCCAATTTGGTCCCTGTTAGGAAGAAGAATGGAGAGTTCAGATTGTGTGTGGATTTTAGAGACCTGAATAGAGTCTCACTAAGAGATCACTATCCCCTTCCAAGTATGGATCAAATTCTTTAGATGGTGACAGGCAGTGAAATATTCTCTCTCCTATATGGCTACTCTAGGTACAATCAAATCTTGGTACAAGAATGTAACCAATACAAGATAGCCTTCACCACCAAGTGGGGAACATATGCCTATAGGAAGATGCCATTTGAATTTTCAAATGTTGGAGCTACCTTCCAACGTGCTATAGATATGGCTTTCCAAGGTTTGATCAATGGCATTGTGTTATTTTATCTTGATGATGTGACAGTCTTCTCCAATGAGGCAAGTGAAGACTTGAAACACCTGAGGGAAATTTTTGAAAGGTCTAGAGAGTTTGGTATCTCTCTCAACCCAAATAAATGCATGTTTACCATCCACAAAGGCAAGCTCTTAGGCCATGTCATTTCAAAGGAAGGCCTATCCATTGATTTAGAGAGGGTGCACGCTATCTGAGCATTGTCCTTGCCTAAGCACAAGAAGGGCCTGCAAAATTTATTTGGTATGATAAATTTCATTAGGATATTCATTCCTAACTTTGTTGAGCTTGTCAAGCCACTAACTTTTATGCTAAGGAAGGATGAGATGTTCATGTCGATAGCAAGAAGAAGAGAAATCTTTGAAGGAATCACACAAGCTATCACCCAAGCTCCTACCCTGCTAGTGCAAACTTTTCCAAGGAATTCTATCTATACACCTTTGGTAATGAAGAGGTAATATCTGCTATGCTCACTCAAGCAAATGGTGAGAATTTAGAATAACCTCTTACTTTTTTCAGCCAAGGTTTAGAAGGATATGAGGCTAGATACATGTATGTTGAGAAGCAGGTGCTTGCATTCATACAAAGTCTGAAGTAGTTTAGACATATGTTGTCTAGCAGAAAAATTCACATCATGGTACCACATCCTAGTGTAGAAGACTTCTTGTTGAACCGAGACTTGAATGAGAAAAGGGCAGGTTGGATCACCAAAGTAATGGAGTATGATGTAGAGATCAAGACCACCAAGCTAATGAGAGGAAGAAGGCTATGTGAACACCTCACTATAGACTTGAAAGATCCAAAGGAGGAAATTTTGGTACTCCATGATGAACCTACAATAGTTGTACTTATGGTCATGAAGAGCTAGGCACAAGACATGGTTCATTTCCTTCAAACTAGTGAGTGTCCATAAGATCTTGATAGGACCAAGAGGAGGTATTTTAGACTCCAATATATTCCTTATGTCCTATTTGATGGAGTGTTATTCAAAAAATAATTTTTATGGGTGCTCTTGAGATGCATTGATTCAGACCAAGTCAACAAGGTACTGTTTGAGGTCCATGATGGACCAGCTGGTGGCCACAACTGCAAGGATTATGAGGGCTGGTTACTTTTGGCTCAAATTGTTTAAATAAACTCATACTTGGGTGAGGAAATGCCAAAAATATACCTTCTTTGATGGGAAGCAATGACTGGCTGCCATGCCTCTTCATCCTATTTAGGTGAAACAACCATTCATGCAATGGGGGTTGGACTTCATAAGGTTGATCAATCCTCGTAGTGTTGGCCACAAGTGGGTTTTGACTGCCACTAATTATTTCAAAAGGTGGGTAGAGGTTGTAGCTTTGAAAGAGGCCAATGAGAGTGTAGTCTTAGACTTCTATGAAGGCATAGTGACAGGATTTGGGGTCCCAACCACAATCATTTTAGACAATGCATTGGTTTTATTGGGAACAAAGACAATTGAGTGGGCATTGAACTATATCATCTACCTCAACACTTCTTCCAATAAATATCCACAAAGAAATGGGTTGGCTGAGTCCACAAACAAGAATTTGATTAGGATCATAAAGAGGACAATGGAGGAAAATCAAAGGACTTGGCATGCCAAGTTGAAGACAACTCTTTGGGCAGATAGGATCACTCCAAAGAGGGTAATAGAGAATTCACCATACACACTTATGTATGAAAGGGAATCTAGACTTCATATCTCACTTGAGTTACCAGCCTTGGATCTTGCCCATCAGCTACATTTAATGGAGAGTGACAGCTTGGAGGTCAGCTATTGTGAGCTAATGGAGCTTCAAGAAGTGAGAGACCAAGCCATGAATGCCATGACCAGTTGCCAACAACAAATAAATAAGCATTTTGACAAAATTTCTATGCCAAAGAGCTTCTCAGAAGGTGACATTGTCTTCAAGTGGGATAAGGACCAAGCCAAGCCTAGAAGGCACACGAAGTTTGATGATTTTTAGAGTGGCCCATATGTTATCACCCAATGCAAGCAACATAATGCTTTCTAACTCTCTAATTTGGATGGTGAAGAGCTACATATCCCAGTCAATGGGATATATCTTAAGCATTGTTACTAGGTTTATTTTGTCATGTACATAGTTTTCCTTATTTTTCCTCATTTTCCCTAAGTGTTGTTATACATAGGTGTAGTGTTTCTAGCCTTTGTGTGTGTTTTTTCCTTTTTTTTTGGGGTAAAATATTTTTCATTCATAGGTCCTTACAAAGATATTTTTGACTTCTCTAAGATGCAGCCTGAATCCATGCACAATGGACTTTGTGGCTACCAATCTTCTCTAGCATAGCAGGCATACTTCCCCTATGAGTCGCCAATTATGTTGACCAATTTTTAGACCTGCAAGCTAAAATTGGGCAACCCCTCCTTTTTATTTACAAAGGTCATCCAATCCAAGTTTTGGCTAGATCATCCCTCTGCAACCTTGTGAAAAAAAATTCTCTACTAGACCTTTCTAATGAAAGAGCTAGGTGTTTCCCTCATTCTACTTTTCCAAGTGTAAATCAAGTTTGTGTAGGTGCATTACTTGTCTACTTTTATAAGTAGAAGCAATTAAAGAACCCAAAATGGTCTAAAGAAGTTCAAAAAATGCAATATATTTCCTTCAGAGGGCATTTTGATGGCTTGAAGGATGTTTGCAAAAAATTTGAAGGGTAAGTGCCCTTGCGGAGGGCACCTTGGTCAGTGGTAAGACCAAATCAAAAGTTATGAAGGGGAATTTTGAGGCACAAAGTGACCTTGCAGAGGGCACCTTGATAAATTGAAGAACAAAGACAAAAGTCCTGAGGGGCGCATCCCCTTCAAGAAAAAAAAGCAATGAAAAGAAATAATTCCTTTGGACAAAATGTCTGAAGGAATTCCTTCAGACATTTTATCCAAAAGAAAGTGTGGTAAAAATCCTGAGACAAAGAAGGCCTGATAAGTCAAAGAGCAAGAAAATAAAATGCCAAGGCAAAGGAGACATCAAAGGAAGGAGACAAAACATGAGAAAAGACAAAGCAAAAAAGATAAAACAAGGAACAATTCCAACTACTGACAAAGACAAAGGATAGAATCAATGACCACTCAAACCAAGAAAAGTGGTATAGATGACTCAACAAGGAGAATTAATATATTTAGTGAAATATATCTACCAAAAACCAGTAAAATAGATTGGTTTTTGAACTATAGAGGATAAAAACTCATGTTCTCATGTTTCACCATTAATGCACAGCCAGTTGTGCTTAGCATTAAAGAGAGCATGGTCCAGCCACAATAACTTGGGGATGGATTTATTAGTTGCTAGAATGAGTATCCTATGCTTTTTTAGGCCTAGGATAGCAAGGGTAGTGACTTGGGCATCTACAACATGGCTCTCCCATATGCAATTGGAAGAATACAACAGCAACATGGGCTTGTGGTCTCTATAGAAGTGTTTAACTCAGCATGGGTTTCCATTCCTTGATTTGTCAGCTATCTTGTTTCTAGTTCTATATATATTTTTAACTTCTCATTTGATAAAAGATATCTCAGCTTGTATAGTGAAGCCTTAAAGGAATTTACCTTGAATCAGAAGAAGCATTTTTACCTCCATTTGAGCTTGCACTTTTGCATAAGTCTATGGTTTTATCTTGTGTTAAGTCATTTCCTTTTCATGCTTTCATAATTTTATTCCAACATATCTAGTGTATTGTGAGTTCTTCTCTTGCAGGTCAACAAGAATTGTCCAGCTCAGAGTATAGGTTCATGTGAATAGGTTGTCCATAGTGTGTCTTAGAAAACCTCTAGTAGTTCTTCCTCCCTATATCTCCATAGGATCCCCTATTGAAACACTGATGCAGGAAAGGTTATCATTTTAATGAAGTGTATGCTTGATTTTCTCTGGTGTAAAGTGTATGTCAAAGTTGAGTAGACCAACCATTTTGGTGCATCACCGCATTAGTTTAGGTTCTAATTTTAGTATTTCTCTCCCTTTTCATCCCCCCCCCCCATTGTTAGCAGTAGGAAATTCAGGGCCTCAAGGTGGATCAAGGGGAGATAGCCCCTAATCTAGAGATTCATCCCTCACATTTTCAACCCATAGAAAGAGGAATGTCTCCAATGTGCCATGTGGAAGAAGAGAGTTGAGCCTCCCTTTAGAGGGTGTAATCCACCATGTCAATAATAGGCTCTCTCAAAGAAAGGGGGCCTCTAAAACTTGAGATTTTGAAATTGAGAGGCCTACTTGAAGGTTTAGAAGAATTCCCCTTCCTCAAGCTTGAGACATTGAATGTAGAAGCTCCCGCTTTCATAGGATGGTTTATAGTTGTAAGATAGTCTAGTTTGAAAGAAGGGATGTAAGGGACTACTTGAGGCTGAATATATTTTGTTTACGTAAGCAGCTGATGTATCTAATCTTCCTTAACTATAATTTGCCTAGATAAAAATTCTTATTCATACCTTCATTTTTATTTCTTCTCATGTTGGTGGATGTAGGCTTGGGAAGCAAACTCCTCATGTTGCCTAATATACTCTAGCTCTTTGTCAATCTCCCTCATTTGTTAGGTATAGTCCAATAGAATAACTCTAATGCTTTACTAGGGCTAGTTAGGAGGGTAAAAATGTTGATTAGGAGGAACATAACTTGTGCAAAGTTGGTTGGAAGCATGAGTAGGCTACCATAGGGGATGAAATAGGGTGGGAGGGAGGTAAACATTATGAGTAGGCTAGTATCTTGCTGGTCCATGCCATTTTTGGGTGAAACCAATAGCACTTCCAGCTTGATATGTGATAAGGTAAGGCATAAAAATAACATTTTCATTGAATGGGGGGAGACATATTTTAAGGTACTCAATCTACTTAAACCAATATATTTGATATTTGGAGTCTTCAAGTGATCTATAAAGTGTCATCAACACTTGAATTATTGATATCAATACTAATTTCTCAACCAAATTTTAGACTTGGTCCCATCGGGTATGCTAGAAATCTTGATCACTTGAACTGTGTATTATCTCATCCCCAAGGCATGGGACTATTTTTATCCTTGGGACAAACCTCTAGAGAAGGATGACTCACTTATAATCTAAGTGCACCTAGTTTAGGACCAACGTATAGACCTACAAAGGGTAGAAAGGGAACCTAGGACTAATGGTAAACCTAATCTTGACAAAGGAAAAGTGGGTAAGAGAGGGTAAGAGGCTTGTTGAAATGGAAAGTGGTGATGCACCAAGAATAGAACAAATACCTCACCCACTTAATGATACAATAAAACTAAGGAACCCAATGCACATAGCCTTCAAACTAGATGCTAATTACATAAGTGTTTCACACCAAGGTATGGAAACACAACAAAACATTAAGAGAGATAACAAACGATCCACAGATAACACTTATGTGGACCCATTTATAAATGACATGTGAACTGCATAGGATTATTATTCCTTATAGAGGTGTGAAGGGAGGACAATAATGAGAGGGACAAACATCCATAGACAAAGATCAACAACAGTTAATACACACAAAATATAGAGCAAGAAGAAAGGTGATTACATTATTATTAATTTCAAGGTCTAAGCTAATATTAAAACTTGAATGGATAGATATTTGTTATACCAAGGAGAGGGTTTATTTTCACAATGAAAATCAAGGGTTATATAGAGTTGGGCAAGATCCTACACAATTAATTCCCCACTTGAGATGGTAGATAATAAACTTGAATTTGAAAGTTGGCACTCAAGAATATAGGAAACCAAACTTCCACGTAATTGGTACTATGAATCATGTTCATTTAATTTAGGTTGACAATTTGACCATAAAAGTAGTTGGAAGGTCATTTTGGGATCTTCAGATGATCTATGAGTATGATTCTGCAGATAGAGGAGATGTGTGTGCATGCTCTACCACCTACCCACCACCTTTAATTTTAATTCCACTCTAACTTGGCTCCCCTCAACATCCAATCAATATCAGCTACCACCTTTGCTTACTATTGCCGCCTATCAATCCACCTAGACTACTCACTGATGCAAAGGTTGTGCAAAGATTTCTTTAGATTTTTCCATGTCACTTTTGCATGTTTGATATATTTTTATTTGTCTCTCTTAGGGATCATATTCGCATTAAATATTTTATAATTTGGACTTTGTTGAGTTTTCATCAACTATGCATGTAAGGTTGCACGTGGAGAATCTATGTTGAAGGGGAGTGCGTACCTTTTATGATTCCTATAATCTTATTTATTCTCTACATGTGGTTCAAACTTGCTTAATTTTGTCATTCTAAATATTTTCATTCAATAAAACAAACAAGTGCATGAGTACATCATGTTTGTCCTAAATGTGGTTTGATACTTGAATGTGTCATGCATAAAGAGTGTGTACAAAAGTCTGTGTAGGAGGATGAACATTTCATCATAATGGCATAGCTGTGTAGAGAAGTTGTGAACCCGCATGATGGCATGGAGGGAAATATTATATG